>CM064493.1:44626147-44863647 GCA_032716605.1 Paralithodes platypus
ACACTTTATTCCACATTCGTCCAGTCACCCATAAAGTACCCATTTCCCCCCAAATATATCCAATAAATACATATTGTTTGAGAATACTTATAAATACATATTATGAGGAGATAACTTACCACACAAACTTTATTTGTAATCAGTCATTAGGCCTAGGCTAGCCTTAGGCATCGGCAATTATGCCCGCTTTCGTCCGGTACGCTTGCTCTCTGTTTTGATGGTCCCGGGCATTTATTTCCATAATAATTACCATCAGGCCCTCTGTCCCTATCACTGAATACTCTAAAGGCCCTAATAAATGCGGGAGATAAGAGGTTCGTGCAGAAAAAAGCTTGTAAACAGGTAGTTTTCGACTTTTCCAACACTGGGCTGTGAGCTACTGCCTCAGCTGGGACGCTGTGTTGACGTCACGCAAGAATGCAAGATGGCCGACCAAAGCAAGACTCGGGATGCGCACCGACCCGCCCGATTCAAATCCGTTAATAGATGGTATTTTGCCGGGTTTTTTGCGCGGATGACGAGTAATGGGATATTTAGGGGTGTCCGCGAATAGCAAGGATCGCGGATACTTGGAGCGCGGATAACGAGAGTCCACTGTATATGTTTTCACCAACCAACTTCACTTCTAAACTCGATTAATGAAATCAACAAATACATGTGGCACTCCAAGGACTCGAACCTAGGATACTCACACCGAAATTCCGCGCATTTATGCATTACGCTATCAAGACAGTTAAGGAAATATGCTAACAACATTATAACCTGTACAGATTGGTGGTGGCTTCCAGCACAACCGTTTGGAGGACTACAAGAGGATAATTGTTCAACCCTTGAACTACGGGGCCATCGGACGCAACAAAGACAAGAACTCTGCCAAAGTAATGTGAGTGTGTAGGAATGTAGTGTTTACTGTTTATTTGTACTGTTGTTTTGGTGATAATGTAGAGTTTATGTTTACTGTTGTTGTAGTGATAGCGTATAGTATGTTTCATAACAGCTGACGGTAAATATCCATGTCCCCATCGTGATTGCTCTGCTTGGCTAATTATATTGTTAATTAGGAAAAGTTGGCATTAATATGATTTAGATATGTAGGCTAATAGTTTCATATATTTCAATGAAGTAACGAGGGATATGTTGGTAAGGAATTCAATTTACTGCCAGGTGAAAAAAGACTGACAATAGTGATAATTAGTGGATGGACTAGCTGTATACCAGTGTAGAAAAATAGTGCTAAAAAGATACATAGGGGGCCTCCGAGTCAGACGGACCCGAAGTCGACAGGTCAATCCTGTAAGTTTAATTACACTTGCCACGGATTGTCCTATTCACTGGGGACAAGTCCACTTGGAGACGTTTTATGTATAGCCACCCTCATAAAGAGGAATAAGACATCCGGCAATAGATAGATCGACAATTACAATAGTACTTGCCACATAATTGTGTTGTTTGCATTCTGTTAAAGTGATAACTCTGGTGTAGGGCTTTGTTTTGTTTTAATAGGCTATCATCCTGTTAAAGTGATAACTCTGGTGTAGGGCTTTGTTTTGTTTTAATAGGCTATCAATCTGTTAAAGTGATAACTCTGGTGTAGGGCTTTGTTTTGTTTTAATAGGCTATCATCCTGTTAAAGTGATAACTCTGGTGTAGGGCTTCGTTTTGTTTTAATAGGCTATCAATCTTTTCACTAGGACTTAAATTGCTTCAAACTCCGTTTGTCCAGACATTTAGGCTCGAACATTACTTGATTTTGGCCCTGTCACTTTTTCAACTTGGAGGGAGGCACTCGTTACAGACAGTTTTGCCTTTTGCCTACCTCATAAAAAAAATAGTTTGAAAAGTGAACGTCTTGCAAATATTCTACTTTATTTGCTATTGTGCTCCCTCAATCTTTGATTTAAAAATAATAATAATACAAGCCATAATCCACGAACGAAGCTTTGTCATTTTTAGTATGACGGTATTATTGGTATATTATTTAGCTATAAACTCCAGACGTTCCTACATAAGTTGAGAAAATTGTCTACAGCCAGGTATGCCTAGTTAGAAACCTACAAAATCATCATCATCAGCCATTAGGAGTCCACTTGCTGGACAAAGGCCTCCATTAACCTTTTCCATGACTCCCGAGACTTTGCCATCCGTTGCCATGTTACCCCTGCAGTCTTTTCTCTCTGTCTCTTCACCTCCTGTCCGGTCTTCTCCTATCGTCATTTCCTTCTCTGGGGGTCCAGTGAGTTGGTGTTTTACTCCACCTATTGTCCTCTCTTCTTGCTACATGTCCTGCCCATCTCCACTTCTGCTCTTTAATACAGATTAACTTGCTCATGTAGTAATGTACACCCTATGTGGTGGATTGTGTTCTTTTATTTAATAATTTCATTTTAGTAAGCGTTGTTTCCACATAGCGATTTTGATAATTTAATTTGACTTTATATTGTCCTTGTCCCAATTTTGGTTTGTTTAGTTTGCAAGTTTTACATTTTAATTAATAGTTTTAAAAATATCCTTGACTTTGCTCACGATGCTCTCTTCCTATCTCTAAGTGTTATTCCTAGCATTGATCTTTGCGCACTTCTAAGCTTATTCGCCATTGGTTTTGTTAGTTTCCAAGTTTCAGATCCATAGATCATGGTTGGTAGCACACACTGGTTATATACTTTACGTTTAAGGCATATTGGTAGTGTACTTTTCATGATGTTCTTCTGTTTGCCGAATGCTTTCCATCCTAGAGTGATTCGCCTTACTATTTCATGTTCATTGTCTTTTGTTAGTTTCATTACTTGGGCAAGATAATTGTATTCTTCTCCCTAGAATATTGTTTTCAATCCTAATTATTCTGCGTTGAGCCTTATCATTGTACATAACTTTGGTTTTACTCCTGTTCATTTTAGACTTATTTTGAGTTTCTTTATTGAGATTATTGAGCATATCTTGGAGTTTTTCTCCATTATCTGAAATTAATACAAAGTCATCTACAAATTGGAGATGGTTAAGGTATTCCCCGTCTACATTAATTCCGTTTGATTCCCATGAAAATGTTCTGAAAACCCCTTCAAGACAATCTGTGAACAGCTTGGGTGAGATTGTGTCTCCCTGCCTCACTCCTTTCCCAATCTTTATCTTCTTTGTGTCTGTATAATCGGACCACAGCAGTGCCTTTTGCATATACTGTACATTTTCTTAAGAGTTTTATATATGTTTCATTAATTTGTTGTTCATGTAGCAAGTTTGGTATAGCTGTTATCTCTACTGAATCCAATGCCTTTTCGTAGTCTACAAAAGCTAAACAAAGAGGTTTATTATACTCCGAGGTTTTCTCTATTAGCTGGTTCATTGTATGCAACTGATCCATGGTTGAATATCCAGTTGTAAATCCTGCCTGTTCCCGAGATTGATTTTCATCTATAATTTTACCTAACCTATTTGTGAGGAATTTTGAGAATAACTTGTAAATAACTGATAAACTAATGGGACGGTAGTTGCCGATATCTTTCTTATCGCCTTTTTTGTGAAGTAGAATCACTATTGCATTGCACCAAGTTTCTGGAACATCCCGCTCACACAAACATTGGGTGAACAGCTGAGCTACATTAGACCTCTTCTCCTGCATCCTTCAGAAGATCTCTTGTTACTCCATCATCTCCTGGAGATGTTCCACTTTTCATTTTGTTTAAGGCAGACCTTACCTCATCTACAGATATATGTGGGACCTTGCCTGTGTCTGTTGTTGAATCATTTGATGGAACTGTTTTCTTAGAACTTTTTGACTTGTTCTGTAAAGTTTATTATTTCACCATTGCTGTCTCTCAAAGGATTAATTTGTTGCTTACCTAAGGCTAGTTTATGTTGTGTTAGTTTGAGGCTTATTCCTTTCCTAATAGTTTCTTCAACTAAGTCCATGCTTCTTTTCTTTCTTCTTCCTGTCGTCGTTTGTTGATTAGCTTGTTTAGTTCTGCTCTCTCTATTTCATCTCTTTGTTTTGATTTCCATTGCTTTTCTTAATTTTATTAGATTTACTCGAGTCTGTGAGTACGTGCTTTCTTTACTGGTGTTTGTGTTCCCTATCTTTTCTGCTGTTTGTGTAATTGTTAATGTTAGGTTTTCGTTTACTTTGTTGATGTAATTTTCATTGCTGTTGAGAGCTTGGAATATATTTGTAAGTTCTATCTGGAACTTCATCTTATTTCTATAGGCATATTTTCTTCCCGGGAACTAATCTTATTTCTTTTGGCTTTAAGACTGAACTTTTCTATGCAGCATATCATCACTGATATGTTAAAAGGGAAAATTGAGACGTCGTAAATAGGGTAGGCCTGTAGGCCTGTAACTGCAAGGTCTTTACTAAACTGAATAAAGTCTTGGGCCTAGAAAAATGATAGTCAGTCTAAATCATAAACGTCCCTCAAACTCTTTTACATTACAGTACAGTACTGTAATTAGTAAACAGAATATATAATATCATATTATCACCAACCCACCAATTAACTTGCAAATAAACCTAATGAATGAAATCAATGAAAGAAGTAAATACATGTACTGTATGTGGTACTGTACTCTAACGATTTGAACGTAGGATACTGGCACCGAAATTCCAGAATAAAGCCAGAATAAAGTTTAAAAGACGTCACCGGTACTGGACGGGTTAATAAAATTGTCTATCCTAGCCGATTCACAAGTTGTGCCACCAAATTTTTGTACTATCGCTTGTTTTTCACCCACAATAATCGCCTTAACCGTACTTTACTACCGTATGCATCACATAGTGATTTTCCGCACTCAAACACGATATATTTTGGAACCTCACAAAATAACTATATAGCTACTATATACGTTTGTAATACGAAAACACACTTATTTGTTTTAGTTTTCGAAGGTTCATAAAAATATTATCTAACAGCAATATTGGAATATACTGTACTGTATATATATAATTTAAAATGGTAATTTTCTGCTCATTTACTGTACAGTAATAGGGCCGTCGGGTGGAAAATATTAACTTTAGGTCTGTTTTTGACCATACATACAAGTTTAAAGACCGTTTTGTCTACAGAGAATGTTTATCTCGCATCCTAAATGGCGGCAGGGCTGCATTTGTTTTCAATTTTTTTTTTAGTTTTTAGATCGGACTGAAGTAGGGTAGAGATACCAAAGGAGACTAATTGTCCAGTAGAGACGCACTTCATGCAAAAAACTAAAGTACCTGAAAAGAAAACAAATACATAAAAAAATACTTTATGCTATTAGTGATGTTCTCAAAGACTACCAGCCTAATAGGACACACATTTATCTTGAGAAAAAATAAACAAAAATAAAAATGAGATTTTCGGGGTATCTCTTAGCCCAAACCTAAGAAAGCTATTTTTTCACAGCTCATTTTTTTCCTACTTCTCTAACTCGGATCGTTTTTCTTTTGTTTCAAATGGAAAGAGCATGTCTTGAACTATACTCCTGCATGGTTTCATGACTCTTGCATGAACGAGTGCTCGTGAAAGTGGGTGCGTCCCCATTGGTTCATGATATGGTCCAAAACCAATGGAGACACTTTTTTTCAAACTGGGTTTAGAAGGGCATAAACCGCATGCATGGTAAACCCCAATCTCGCCCCACCTCCTCCTGTATTCATGGTCGAGTTTCCTTTGATGGTGGTGGAGCTACCTTCATTTGACTTCGAGGCCCAATGGAGACGCACACGTGCGGGCCATATAGAGACGCGTCTGGATGGGGTGGTGGTGTGCGTCTCCATTGGTTTAGTGTTATTTATCAAAGTTATCTGCCCTATTTATAATATATCTTATTTCAGTTGCAAGAATATTGAATTAATAGTGCATGAACTACAACTACAAACTAACAGAAATGGAAAATAGAAATAAATAGTGTATGAACTATCGAATAAAACTAAATAATGACAGAAATAATCGTACAATTTGTTTTTGTCACGTAGGTCTAAGTGTGAGCTTTCGATACCCAGCTTCACAACACACACACACCCACACACTCACACACTCAGGGGTCTAAATGTGGCCAAATTGCACTTTTTCATTGACTGTGACTGAACATCAACGAGACATAGGTCTACTTGTTTGGACGTCCCTCTGACTCCCTCACTGGAGTGACTCGTGCTGCCGTGCGGTGGGGCCAGTGGCACAATCCTTTAGTAGAGGGTTGTGCCAGTGGGGGGCGAAGGAGAGAGGGAAATCGACACTCCTTTATTTCTCTTTCCTCCCCCACTTCGCGAATCGGTAATTTGTGGGTTATTTCGCATATTTCTTTGTTACTATGCATCTTATATGCATTCATGTGCTTTGTGGTGATATAATATTGATATATATAAGAGATATAAGCGCTATTGCGTATTTTCCCCCTCCTTCGCAAACTAGCTAGGCAGGGGAAGGGTGGCGGGGTTGCTTTTTACCAACAAATGTGCAATTCTCGACCATTGTAACTTCACTGCGGCGCGATATTTTAAAGAAAATATATATAGAGTCGGATGTTGGTTGGTATTCACTACACGTTGATGTAGTTTTCGTAGCTATTTGGAAATGTTGCCAAAAATGGCTTAGGATTCGGGCAAAGTCTTTCACAATTTATTTTCTCTATAGATGTACAATGTAGGCCCACTATCAGCATGCAACTACTTTAGTTTAAGCTAGAAGTATAAGTGGTATAAATATTATCTACTAAATAATCAAATTACTCGCATATTAATACAAAAAAACAGACGTTCGTCTGCACTGGACTGGGGTGCGTCTACTTAGGGTTTGGTGGTCATAAGGAGACGCACTTGATATTGGACCTCTTATCTCGGAAAATACTTGAAATATATCAAACATTGACACATCCATTAAAAGAATAACCATTTGGTAATATATCAAGTGAGTTTCAAGTTAAAAGAATGAATGAGCTTGACACTGATTTTTTTCTTGAAAACTTTCACACTTTTTGAGTCTCCTTTGGTGCCTCTACCCTATACGCGCCGATCTCAAATCCAAGAACTTGACAAGTGAAGCAGCCCTTAACAGGGTTGCCTGGAACGCCGCCATTAGGACAAGAGACTGAAACTGCACTTATGTGTGGAACACTCAGTCTTAAAATTTTATATATGTATGTGTGTAAATAAAATAAATAAAAATAAAATATATGAAACTAATGAATATAAGTACAGTACTGTATACAGATCTACCTCGATTTACGATTGGGTTATGTTCCTGAAAACCCTAAAATAAATTGGGTAAATGGGGATGCGTTCTCGTACAAGCCAAAACCCAAATCCAAACATCTTAAAAACCTATTATAATATCGTAAATTGGGGCATCGGATAGTGAGTGAGAGAGACGTGTACAGTACCTGATCCCACACCTTTCTTGGACAACTTCTCCTTGCAACTCCCTCCACATTCATAGACTTTTTCTTAACCCAATTACTTTTCACATGTCCATACCATCTAAGCCTATTTTTACGCATATCCTCACTAGTACTCTCAATGCTTAATTACAGTACCATTATGCTCTCAAGACAGCATGTCAGACGATTAACTAGAATTGATTGTAGTTTTTCCTTGGACTTTGTTATGAAGTGTTTTTAAAGTGTTTGTAATTTCAGATGACGACTACTGGAGCATGATGACAGCCCCCCTCCAAAGGTGTCCAGTACAGAGCTGACCCCCCCTGATGCCACCCACCACCACTACATCCACCACCACCACCACCACCACCACCACAGGGGAACGAGCCCCAGTCACAAGTTCTGCTGGGCCACCTAACTTCACACAGGTACATTAACTAGAAAATTGTTACAGTATCTTTTGCTGGGGATCCCAAATGGTCCTGGGTCTTTGGGTTTTCTCGTGGGCAACCTAGATGTGTGTGATTTTGTGTTTTGTTTTGTGTTGGTTTTCTGATATGTTGTGATGTCCCTGTTCGGGCTATGTCTCGAGTCGGCCACACCCATAAAAAAAAGGGGGGAAAACTGGGGCAAGTGCCAGAGTATATACATATGTGGTGGATTGTGTTCTTTTATTTCTAAATTATTATTTTACTTAAGCGTTGTTTCCACATAGCGATTTTTATTAGTTATTTTGTCTTTTTACAGTGTTCGTATATGTTTTGGTTTGTTTATTTTGCAAGTTTTACATTATAATACATACATACATTTCCTCACTTTAATTTGTTTTCTTCCTGAAAAACAAAAGTACTGTCAGTGGATCAACCTTTATTATGTTTGTCTGTAAAATGTCTTCCTATTATGCAATTTTAATTGTCAACTTGTTAATGAAAAATAGATACCGTACTTAAGTACCATAGTTTTCCCCAATTATTGAACAGTGTAATAATGAAACCAATGAAATGATAATGTAAAACTTGCAAAACAAACAAACCAAAACAGGAACGACACAATAGACAAAAGAACTTATATCAAAATCTATACATACATTACTGTACATGCATACATACTGTAAATGGTAGTAATTTGTGATCTTCGTACAACCAAAATTTCGCTGAATGGACGTTCTTAAGTCGGGGTCAACTGTATGCGAAAACCCTAATACGCGGGTGGGGGGTCGGAAAAAACACAAAATTGTCAATAAGTGTCTACAGTTCCTAATATTTTGGGAGCCCAAAAGTGGTCATATCCGCCCTTCTTACCTAATACAGTACACGTGGACACCCATCATTTCGCGTGGCACCAGATATCATAATTATGTTGATATTACTTACCACATAGACTTTATTTGAAACCATAGTCATATTTAGCATACCCCCAGTAATACAAGAAATATACTGTATATATATTAAAAATTAAAAATAGAAAATATTTGGAATGAGTCTGAGCAAATAGATAGATATAAATACAGTAGATAGAAACTCATCGTAATTTTTACGTGGCTTCGTCAGACGCGGCACTTGACTTGACTCTGTTTTGATAGTCCCGGGCATTCAATTCCTTCATCATTACCACCAGGTCCACCGCCCCTATCACTGAATGCACTAAAGGCCATAATATACACAAGATATACAAGGTTCAGGCACAAATAAGCAAGTATAAGGCGGGTGGACTTGAGAGCATCTTGGCTAGTGTTGACGACATTAACCCATCGGATCCGGGGGGCCTCATATGATCCCGATCGCTGTGTCCGGGGCCATTTTTGTACAGTCAAGTTTCATAATTCAGTAGCTACTGATTGAGAGCACCTAGAGCAGTCAATATTTTTGCAAATTGTAGAACGTTTTGTTGTCTGTAGATTGCTGTTGAGATGACATCGCTACGACGCATGGTTGCCGAGTTATGATGATTTTAGCGGCGATTTGTAGCCGCGCATTTTGCCTCATATGAGGCCTCCCGGATTCCTGCCAATATTTTTGTTTGCCTCATATGAGGCCTCCCGGATTCCGAGGGTTAAAGTTGGCGGCCGTAACTTGCGCAAGTGACGCTGGGATTTGGGATTCACCTGAGTCACTCAGATTTCGCCTCCAAGCAAGAAACACCTTGACAATGGCAGTTTAGCCTATATTATTATTATTAATATGTTTTTTTCTTTTTTTTCTGGGTCTTCTCCTGGATGACCTAGATGTGTGTGAATTTGTGTTTTGTTTTTGTGTGTTCATTGTTTTGTGTTGTCCCTGTTCTTGCTCTGTCATGATTCCCCCCCCCCCCCCCCACAAAAAAAAATAGGAAAAGTGGGGATTGGGCCTGAGTCAATAGATAGATAGATTTGTTATTCCATACACAAAAAGATGTATACAGTATAGGGCATACAGTACACCCTGATGGTCTATATCACATTCAAAATTCATTCACTTGTTTGTTTGTTTTCTAGTTTGATGTTTTGAGTCTTCAATTATTTTTGCTCTCGTTTTCGGTGTATTTTCTGTCTGGATAGCGTAATGCATAAATGCGCGGAATTTCGGTGTGAGCATCCTAGGTTCGAGTCCTTGGAGTGCCACATGTATTTGTTGATTTCATTAATTGAGTTTAGAAGTGAAGTTGGTTGGTGAAAAAATATAAATAATTAGATTGGTTATTATGTATGTATTTATAATTTAAAATATTATTGTTTATTTAATATTGTTTGTTTAGTTTGCAAGTTTTACATTTTAATTTAAATACAGTACTTTAAATGTATGTTGTTGTTGTTGTTGTTGTTCCCCAGGCTGTCTGGCCGAACAGCCCCAAGGTCTCGAGCAAGGCCAAGGCCATAAACGAGCACCCCCACAAAATCCTCCCTGCTTACCACTAACAAAGCCTGGGTGACCGAAGCCACTCCAAGGCAGGGAGCTGAGGAGGGTGCGGAAACGCCCGGGAAACCAAAGCCCCACCCAAGGCCCTGTGCCCCTCAGAAATTATGAAGGGAAAGTTGAGGGGTAAGGGAAAAATGTGACGCTTTGGCTCCCAATCTGCCAACTTCTAGGTTGGCAGTAGGGAGGTCAATCCACGGAAAAGACGCCGCCACTTGAGATCTAGAAGATATATAAGTAAAAGGAACAGTCAGAGTAAGCTATGGGTATGGCAGAGATCGCTCAGTTCTCACTCGGATAGACCAGCCCATCACCACATGACTAGAACCCAATCCTCTCAGCATCAGCTAGGAAAGGCCCTAGAAAGCCGCCTTTGGCGGGGGGATAGCTCCCCTATTTCAACCCCTTTTGAGGTTGGGCACCCGCCCTCATAATGTATGTTCCATCAATTGCATCTATTCAATCAACTTCCAGTTACTTAAGCAGTTGGCTTGTGTTGATGCTTTTAATAAACCAGTGAAGTCGCACTTATTTCTGAAGGCTTATGATACTGCGGATCATAGTTACTGTACTGATGACTATAAACATATATTTTTTGTTTGAAAAATTGAAGTTAATGCGAGCGCTCGTGAATCATCTTTGAGAATTGGCGCTCGTACAATACAGTACCAGCCTATTATTATTATTATTATTATTATCTACAGTTACTGTTGGCTTTGTTATACTTTGTCGTGTACGGTGGCGCTAATAAGTCATGTCCCAGCTGTCATTACGTTTGGCTCGCTCTGTGCTGTATTAATGTCTGTCAGATGTTGAATAGGGTGGGTAAGTGTAGGAACATGTTTGTATACACTCAACCCTCAGCTATCACTCCTAATTGGTGCAGCTATAGCCGCGCGGTAGCCGTAACCGCGATAGCCATACTGATGAACTAATGGGCGGGTGCCCAACTCCGAAAGGAGTTGAAATAGGGGAGCTATCCCTCCGCCAAAGGCGGCTTTCTAGGGCCTTTCCTAGCTGATGCCGAGAGGATTGGGTTCTAGTCATGTGGTGATGGGCTGGTCTATCAGAGTGAGAGCTGAGCGATCTCTGCCATACCCATAGCTTACTCTGACTGTTCCTCTTACTTTTATATCTTCTAGATCTCAAGTAACGGCGTCTTTTCCGTGGATCGACCTCCCTACTGCCAACCTAAAAGTTGGCAGATTGGGAGCCAAAGCGTCACATTTTTCCCTTGCCCCTCAACTTTCCCTTCATAATTGCTGAGGGGCACAGGGCCTTGGGTGGGGCTTTGGTTTCCCGGGCGTTTCCGCGCCCTCCTCAGCTCCCTGCCTTAGAGTGGCTTCGGTCACCCGGGCTTTGTTAGTGGTAAGCAGGGAGGGTTTTGTGGGGGCGCTCTATGGCCTTGGCCTTGCTCGGGACCTTGGGGCTGTTCGGCCAGGCAGCCTGGGGAACAACAACAACAACAACAACAACAACTAATGGGAATAATTCTAATTGGTGCCTGGGTGCCGAATTTGACAACTATTTTTCGTATTTTGCAATTTTTACCTAATAATTTCCACTGAACACTAACATAACATAATAATAATTATAAGAAACATTATAAAAGTAAATATAAGAACATATTACACCATCACATTTACCTTTTTAGGTGTGTTGAGGGATTTAGGTGGGTTGGGTTCCGAGGCTAGGGGTGGCGAATTATTGGCCACTCCTACGTTGCTCTATCTCGTTCAGTATCCCTTCAACATCAAATCCTTCAAATTCTGAAGTGTCATCATCCACTGTATCCAATTCAAGTGCCGTAAGTAAAGGCTGTTCATCGATTTGTTGCCGTGGTCGAGGCTCACCGGAGGGGCCCGGTTGAGGGTGGTCGGAGGGGCCTGGTTGAGGGTGGTCGGAGGGGCCTGGCCGACCACGAAAGAAGTCTGTGATCTGGCGTTGCTGGAGAGAGTTGATATGGGCGTGGTACCTATCCTCATAACCTGCCAAGACCTGATTAAGTAAGGATGTCCTTGTTTCACTGTTCACGTTTGAATCTTGCTCAATAATATGCCGCATCTGTCCACCTAACTCTATGAGGAGTTTTATGTCGCTCATGGGAATGCCGTCCATTTGTGTTTCAACATTCTCTTCATCTTCTGCACTATCCTCCTGTCCTTCTTCGTCCTCCTGGAGTAGGTCTTCTGCTGTAACATTTGCTGGCCTCAACATTTCCCTGATATCCTCGCCAGTTGTCTCTGCAAAACCACGGCCAGCGATCCCTCTTGCCTCCTCTGCTGCTGCCTCTAACTCTGCATCCACTGACTGCAGCTCACCTGCCACTATTACCTGCCTGTCCTCTGGTAGACCCTCCAAAATGTTGCACCATGCATGGTTGATTGTAGCCGGGGTTACATTCTTCCAGCAATCTACCACCAAGTCTATTGCCTTTTTGACATTGTAATTCTTCCAATACCGAATCACATTTTTTTCAGATTCGGTATTTGCTTCAGCTTCCTCGTCCTCTCCTTCATCCTCACTATCCACCAACTGCTGAATAAGTTGATTGTCTTGTGTTGCCTGCCACATCTGACGAAACTGCCGTCGAGAATATGCAGCCTTCACTACCGCAATCACCTCCTGGTCGAGGGGCTGGATTAGGGAGGTTGTGTTGGGAGGCAAGAATTCCACTTTCACGTTAGGGTTCTCCGTCCTCATAAGGGGTGAATGGCCAGGGGCATTATCCAGCAGGAGTAGAATGTTAAATCTAACGTTCTTGGCCTTGCAGTACTCCTTAACTTCCGCGACGAATGCTTCCTTAAACCAGTCCAGGGAGAGCTTGGCAGACATGTATCCTTTCTTGGAAGATAGCCAGTGGACATTTAGGTTGTTCATATCATGCCCCTTGTAAGCCCTAGGCCTCTTGGCGCGATGAATGATGGTAGGTTTCAAGCAGCAGCTACCTGAAGCATTCATGGCGAAGAGCAGGGTGAAGCGTTCTTTTATCGCCTTTCTACCCCTAATTTTGGCTGACTTGTTGGTGATAAATGTACGTTTGGGCATTGTCTTCCAATAGAAGTTTGTTTCGTCCATGTTAAATATTTGGTCTGGAGTGTATTGTCCCGCTTCTATGATGTTTTTCAGGGCCCCTGGATATGCACGAGCGGCAGGCCTGTCCCCACTAGCCGCCTCACCCGATACTTTAACACTCTTAATTGTATGGCGGCTCATGAACTTGCTAACCCACCCTTTGGAAGCCTGAAATGCTTGGGGGTTATCCACACCAAGCTTACGAGCCACACTTTGATAAATCTCCTTGGCTGTGACCGTAATTTCACGTGTGTCCACGGGCAAGTTCCGCTTTGCCTGCTTATTCAAGTATCGCCCCAACACTTGTTCCGTCTTAAGTAGCACTTTATTAGAACTTCGAAAGGCATTCGATGCAGCAATTGATGGGGCAAGTTTCATGTGACTCTTTATGTTTTCTCGCTTTTGATAAATCCCCCTCACTGTCGATTCATTCACTCCAAACTTCTTTGCCACACCCTTGCCTATTAAGTCCACAATTTCCTGTTTCTGAGCATACGTAAGGTTCTTTCTCTTCTTAATGTCTCGATTTGGTGCGGTCACATTACGCTGAGCGAAGGTAGGGGGATTCGGTGGCCGTTGGGGTGGGTTAGTAGCCATTGTTCACAGGTATAAAAACACTTCACAGCTTTCACCAGACAACAATGGGGGTACAAGTAAGACTGAGAAATTGTAAGTATGGCGGGAGGGTAGGAGGATGGGTGGCGGCCAATCACAGCGCTTGCTTCCCATGAGTCACGCCCAATCAGGGAGCGAGTATCGTAAACGTATGCTTGCCGCCCGCCTGGGAATTCCCAAGCCCGGGAATTTCCAATTTTGTTGTATTTTTGGCCACATTTGGTGCGTGATAGCCAGCTCATAGGCGTGAAAGCCATGGTCTGACAGCTTTTGGGGAGCAGGCGATAGCTGTGGAACGCGATAGCTAAGTGCGTGATAGCTGAGGGTTGAGTGTATATCACTCGATATGAAGCTTGGATGATACGAATTATTGATCAAAATATACTTGGTGCCGAGACATGACTTATTAGCACCACTGTACTTTGTCGTGTACTATTATGCATTTCTATGGTTGGTGTTTACTTGTGAATATTTTGATTGTATTGTTCTTTGCTTGGGTACTTTATATATTGCTTAGACACTTATGGTTTTCAGTATGGCTTGATTGAGTAGTTTGCTATGTCATTGGAACTCTCCCAGAATCAGTATTTCCCTGTCCTTATGACTTGAATTGCTCCGTGTGTGCTGGCATTTTGGTTCGAATGTCCCTTGATTTTGGCCCTGTCACTCTTTCAACTCTGGGGGAAGACACTCGCTACAGGCAGTTTTGCTTTTTGTCTCCCTCACTCATATAGAAAAAAACAAATAAGTTTTGCTTGTGTATGGGTATATATTTGATAAGCTCGTTTGCTTGAATAGTTTACTTTGATATTTTCTCTACTTTTGAAATGCCTCCTTTGGTTTTGATTATGGTAATATTTGTCTGATGAATGATAGGCTATATCATTTATTTGTTTCCACATAGCAATTTTGACTGTCCCAGTTTTAGTTTGCTTAGTTTGAAATTTTAATTTATTGATGAAACATTGCGTAGGTATGGCATATTTACTTAGGTCCTTACTATGTTGTATTTCTCAGTACCAATAATTGAAGACTTCTTTTACTTGTATAATTATATACCAGGCACATTCCCTTTTATTTAGTTATACTTTTATTAATCTTTACTCAGTTTAATATGAGACTCCATATTATTGGTACATGTACACTCTGGCACTGATGCCAGTCTCTAAGCCACTCAGAAATTGATCTTGTTAAGTCCATGATTATTTATATGAATCAACCAGTTGTCCATTGTATCCATCAAGTTTATGAAGTTATTTCCATAGCAATTTTGATTAGTTCCTTTCTATCTTGTGTAGTCCAAGTTTTAGTTAGTTTATTTTGAAAGTTAAATTATAATTTGGCAAAGCCAAATGTTACAAGGTTTATTGAGAAACAAGTATACCAGGTCAATTTTATTAGACAGAAATAACAATAAGTTAAAGGTTTTTGTTAATTATAATAATCATTCATAAAACAGTTAGGTAAAAAATATACAGTACCCAAAGAAATTACAGTAAAACCTTTTAGTAACTTCAGTTTCCAAAGTTATTTTGCACTTATCATCTTTGGGAGTTTTAAATGTTAATTTGTCATGTCCTATGACTTTAGTCAATGCTGCTTTATAAAAATCATTGTCACCAATGCTTTGAAAATCTATAATTGTTGTGATATTACTAAAGTATTGAAAGTGATCATATGTTATCTATTTAAAACGGCAGACTATAGTTGTTGATAATCCCGAAGCCTAATGTGCTTGAAGACTTAAGTAATTCCATCACAAATAGCCAGCTGTCATGAAAAGTTTTGAATACCATATCTTGTTTTATTAAAATACATGTAATAGGATACAGTTCACCTTAGGTTCATACCAAAGGCTGACTATGAATATTTAAATCCCATTCAGTAATGTAAGCGTATTTTGTTAAAGTAAAAAAAAAAAATAAAAAAAAATCATAGCAGTCAAAACAATGAATGGAATTTAGAATTCAGTTAGCGGTCACTTTGCAAAATTTTGCCAGTCAGAGCTCCGAACATGGACATGCAAAAATGTTCAAAGTCCAGTCATAGACTGGACTCTAGAAAGAATTTCACTAGTTTGGACTTTGGAAAATTCAGTTCAGATATGTTCAGCAAAATTTTTCAAAGTGGAACCTTAAAACAATTTCAGTGGTGTAAACTTTGGAAAATTTCACAAGTCCAGATCAGAACTAGACTTGTGAAATGTTCAAAAGTTTACACCACTGAAATTTTCCCAAGTTCCAATGGACTTTGAAAAATTTCAGTCCCCCCCCCCCCCAGAAACTTGCTAAGTCCAGCCTCAGAGGCTGGACTTAGAAAAATTCTGGGGAAATCAGTCAAAAGTCTATGGGGTGAAACCCAAACATTTAACACCGTGAAAACTTTTCTATCTCAAAATGAAGATAGGTTCTACTTGACCAACCAGGATTGGCCCAGCAACTCCATAGCCATTCTTCTCATTAGCTCAATTAACCCTTTCAGTACTGTCACTACCTATTCTGGCTAAGATTGTAGTCAGCTTAGGAGAGGTACTTTCAAAGCTGATTAAAATCATGAGGCCAGATAGTGACAGTACCAAAAGGGTTAATTGAGCCAATGAAAAGCATGGGCTATGGAGTATTAAGTTTGAAATGCACCAAGAACACATGCAACCCAGAAAAAACAGTACACAACCAAAGACCATCAGAGAAACATTACTTGCCATCTTAAGAGACTTTAAGACCAGACAAATAAAGAGGGCTCTGAACTTTATCATTATGCTTCTAAAACATTCAACCACATTACTTAAAACTCTGGTTTAGCACTTTCATTAATGATGGTTGAACATATCCAGAGTTCATAATGATCCTTTGGTTGTCACTGTTCATTCTAGGTTGCTAAACTTTATATCATGAGTGTGCAGTATATAAATATGGTCAACTATCACAGAACAGCCAAAGAAACTTTTAATGATCCATAAAGAAATCTTAGTAAATGGTAACAAATTTATTACTTTTATTATGCGTTATTTATGAAAATAATATTACTTTCTTTGCATGTTAAGTGATATTCACTTACCATGCAAACAAAGTATGTATTTTCATAAATGGCATATGCATCATAAAATAATATATTTTTACCAATTTAAATACTTTACATTAACCAGCTATTTTTAAATCTTTAAGGTATTTTGGCAGATTTGTTTCAGTCAGTGATAGAAAAACCACATTTAAATATGCAAACCCAAGATATAAAGTTTTAAACCTACATAAATGCAGCCAAACCATTGCTTACATGATACAGTACACTCTTGAGCAAAAATAAGTACACCAATGGAATCCTGAACCTTTAACCCTCTCATAAAAGAATAAGTCATGCTGGCTAAGGAGAAATTATATGCACTTCAGGAAGACCTCTAGGAATAATAAAGTATAAAACTCCATTAGACCCAGATCCTTCCAAAGCTTAATAAAATCATCCAATAGCCAGAATTAACAAGTCATGCTGGCTAAGAGAAATTCTATGCGCACTTAAGGAATAATTAAGAGCATAAATACCAAAATAATTCCAAAGAAACATAAAATAATCAAATATCCAGAATTAACTTACTCATATTTATCAATAACCCCCTGGGGGTTAGGGAATAGAATATGCCCCACGTGCCTTCTGCGTGTCGTAAGAGGCGACTAAAGAGGTTGGGTCGGTGGGCTTGCGACCCCCACCCGGAAAAAATATCTAAGCAAAGAAAAACGAGCGAACAGCCTCGGATGCGGACGGAACCAACGTTGACGAACCACGACTGACTAAGGACATGCCTTCGGACATTCTGAGAATGGCTACGTGGAATGTTAGTGGCATGAATGATGGCACAAAAGAGAGAGAGGTTCTGGAAGTGTTAGTGAATGCCAGGCTGGATGTATGTGGAATGACAGAGACCAAATGGAAAGGTTCAGATGTGAGAGAGTGGGAGTGTGGAATGGGTGTGTGTGCTGGAGTGAGTGAAGGAACAGCGAGAGAAGGTGCATGTTTGTTTGTAAGTAGCAAATGGAAGGAATGTGTAAGAGAGTATGGGTCTGTGGGTTCAAGGATTGTGTGGGTGAGAATGAAAGTAGGAATACAAACGTGGGTGATTGTATGCGTGTATGCCCCGACAGAGGATATACTTGAAAGAAAGAAAGAGGAGTTCTGGATGAATGTGGAGGCGTGCCTGGAGAAGTTTGACAAGAACGAAAGAATATTTCTGATTGGGGATATGAATGGTAAGGTGGGTGATAGGAAAGTTGAGGGAGTGGTGGGAGGGTGGGGGGTACCATCAGAGGTGAATGGGAATGGTAGTGCACTTGTGGACGTATGTGTGGGGAGGAGGCTGTGGATAGCCAACACCTTCTTCCGACACAGAATGATCCACAGGTACACGTGGAAACGGATGTTGACGATGAAGGATAAGACAGTGGTGGAACGAAAGTCGTTGATTGATTATGTATGTGTGGATGAACGAATGAAGAAATCTGTGATGGATGCTAGGGTGTATAGGGGTATTGGAGGGGGTCTGTCTGATCATTATGTAGTGGTAGCTAAGGTTAGGATACAAAAGAAGTGGGTGAGGAGAGCGGGAGGGAGGCGAGAGGAGGGTGGAATGGTGAGGAGGGTGGAGAGGTTGCAGGAGGAGGAAGTCAGGGAGGAGTACAGGAGAGCAGTGGAAAGACGACTAGGTGGGTTCGACCTGGAAGTTATGGAGGAAGTGGAAGAGATGAGCAAGGTGTTTAAGGATGAGATCTGTGCAGCATGTGAGGAGGTGTGTGGAGTAAGGAGAAGAGGGAGGGGAGTGAAAGGTACAGCATGGTGGACAGAAGAGGTAAGAATAGCTGTGGAAGAAAAGAAGAAAGCATATAGAGAGTGGTTGGGTAGTAGAGGGAATGAAGATTCCGAGAGACAGAAACGAGCGAGGTACGTGGAGAGTAAGAGGGTGGTGAAGAGAGTAGTGAAGGAAAGTAAGAGAAGAGTAGATGAGGAATTTGGAAGGAATCGGAGTGTAAAATGGAGGGAGAGTAAGAAACTGTTCTGGAAAGAAGTCAAGAAAGTTAGGGAAGGTAGCAAGGGAAACAGTAAGGGTGTGAAAGATAAGAATGGGAGAATGCTAGCCGAGAAGCAAGAGAGAGTCGAAAGATGGAGGGAGTACTTCAGTGAGTTGCTAAATGAAAGGAATGAAGAGCCAGCAAACATAGCTGGATATGGTATGGGAGGGAGAAGAAGAGAAGTAGTGGAGGAGGAGGTGGGGATCAAGTGGTCAGAAGTGTCGGAAGCCATGAAAAGAGTGAAATTGGGGAAAGCACCAGGAACAGATGGAGTGTGTGGGGAAATGTTGAGGTATGGTGGTGAGATAGTGATAGAATGGGTATGGAAAATGTGCAAACTAGCATGGGAGAAGGGGAGTGCACCCGATGACTGGAAGACTGGCATAATAGTCCCCCTATATAAGGGCAAAGGGGAAAGAGGAGTGTGTGGTAACCACCGAGGAATATGTCTTCTAAGCGTAGTAGGGAAGGTATACAGTAGGGTAGTGATTGAGAGAGTGAGAGTGAGAACGGAGAAATGGATAGGCGACGAGCAGGGAGGTTTTAGGAAGGGAAGAGGATGTGTAGATCAGATTTTTACCCTGAATTGTGTTGTGGAGAAGTATCTGGAGAAGAAACAAAAGGTGTATGTTGCCTTTATGGACTTGGAGAAGGCCTATGACAGAGTGGATAGAGAAGGTTTGTGGAAAGTACTTAGAATATACGGAGTAGAGGGCAAGTTGCTGAAAGCAGTGAAGAGCATGTATGAGGGTGCAAAGGCGGCAGTACGTGTGGAGAGTGAGCAGAGCGAGTTCTTTGACCTGAATGTTGGTTTGAAACAGGGGTGTGTGATGTCCCCGTGGTTGTTTACTGTATATATGGATGGAGTTATGAAAGAAATACTATCAAGAGCAGTGGATGTTGGTGTATCGCTGAAAAGGGAGGGAATTGAGTGGAAGCTACCTATACTGCTGTTTGCGGATGATACAGTTCTGAGGAGTGATAATGAATGGGAGTTGCAGGGTCTGGTAAATGAGTTTGGAACAGTGTGCGAAAAACGGAATTTGAAGGTAAATACGGGGAAGAGCAAGGTTATGGTCTTCGAAAGGGGTGAAGTCACAGAGTGTGAGGTGAAGCTGAACGGTCAGGCTATGGAGATCGTCAACTCTTTTAAGTATCTGGGCAGTGTGTTGAGTAAAGATGGGACTATGGATGAAGAGGTGCGGGAGAGGGTACAACAGGGGAAGAGGGTTGTAGGAACGCTAAAAGCAGTAACAAGAAATAGGGTGGTCAGTATGGAAGTGAAGAAGTCCTTGCATAACAGTGTGGTAATCCCGACACTGACTTACGGAAGCGAAGCATGGACGTTGGTTGAGAGACTCAGACCAAGAGTGAGAGCAGTGGAAATGAATTACTTAAGGAGTGCGTGCGGAGTTACATGGAGGGATAGACAGACTAATGAGGAAGTAAGAAGGAGGTGTGGTGTGGAGGTAGATGTGCTGGAAAGTGTGAAAAGGAACAACTTGAGATGGTTCGGCCATATGGAACGTATGGAAAGCGAGAGAATGACTAAGAGGGTGTACGAGAGCGAGGTGGAGGGACAGAGGGGGAGAGGTAGACCGAATATGAGGTGGAAGGATGGAGTGAGGAACTACATGAACGAAGGCGGTGCTGGTTGGGGGGAGGGGCGTCGACTGACTGGGGACAGAGGTGCATGGGGGCGGTTCGTTCGTGGCCACCCCTTCGGGGATCACGGCGTCAGGCAATAGATAGATATTTATCAAGGGGTTGATATCACTTTCAGTAATTATAGCAGTAAATATATAAAGGCCAAACTTCTAAACCAATTCAAATATGATGCACTTTGGGAATATTGGCTAGCATTCAATTATATTCACCTTAGGAAGTACCAGATCAATCTCAAGGGTTAATAAATTACTATTACCCCTCTCATTGCTCAACAGTCTTCCTAAGCTGCATATAATAAATAGTCAGGTAACCAAAATTAACTTAGTGATTCATATTCATCAATGGGTTAACTAAAAAGGCTAAAGTAAATAAACTGCATTACCACACCTATTTCCTGGTCAACTCTTCCAAAGTCATAGAACTCTCACATAAAGTGATTACCCATTATTCATCTTAGTGGCAAAGATATCTGGCTTAATTATAATAGAACAGTCTTTTATAATTGCCCAATATGCTTTAGCATTAACATCAATAAACAGTAATCAAGCATGGGATTTTCATAATTTGGGAAGAGTCACCCAGGGAATAAGATAGGAAAGTTTCAGCCCATTTCTTCTAGAGTTTCAAGAAGGTTGGCCTATCATATATTAAAATACAGAACCAGATTTGTAAGCAGTCTATTTTCTTTGCAATATCAATATAAATACCATCACAAAAATCAAGGGACATTAATATATATCAAAATGCACAAGTACATTTCCATAAATTTTTAATCTGTTAGATTTCAGTGGGCATTTTCTATTAATAACATTACAACACTGCATAAAAATCTTATGCTGTATCCTAAATTACTTTTTCTCCAATAGGTTCAATAGATTCCATAGCATGTACTTATTTATGGCTAAAGAGTATCTCAACTGAATAAATTTTAGAATGTGCAAACTTTTAGTGATGTCAAGTAGACAGTACTTGACAAAATCTACTAAAGTATATGGAGTAAAATAATTTCTACTTCATATATTTTCATTTTTGTATATATAAAGATTTTAAGTATCAATTTGTTTAAGTCCCCGATAATCAGGACACCCACCCTACCCCAGCTCTTGAGCAAAGAGTGTATGGTGGTAAAAACCGAATCATTTTGAAAGCATATATAATTTTCCTCTTAAATATACCATGACTTATATTTTCAGAGGGAATTACATTGCCTTCATAAATCAATACTTAATTAGTCTTAAAACATAAAAAAATTGCACATTCTAAAACATCATTCCATTAAAGATTTCATTATTGTATTATGCAGTTGTAGAAAAATATGCAGAACTTCTATATCCAGTATTAATAAAGACAACTTTGAGTCGACAATAGAAACATGAAAACTTAAATATTGCAAAATTTCTAGTACAGTACTTCTATTTTTTTAGGAAAATTGCAATTGGGCCTGAGTATATATAGAATTTTCCCTGCTGTCTCAAGTTGGCCAACCCCACCTATGGGATATGTGCCGGAGTATATACAAATTCCCAAATTAATTACTTTAATTGCCAAGTATTTTGACAAACACTAAGATTTAATTAAATTTTAATTTCCATTTGGGCTGTCTCAAGTCTGCCAACCCCAGCTATGGGGTATGTGCCTGAGTATATTACATAAATACCCAATTTCATTACTTTAAATTTCCAGTCTTTGGACAAATGCTCAAATATTCCAAAAATGATATTTGTTTGAATGTTAAACTCCCTGTGCGGTCTCAGTCTCAAGTCGGCAAACCCAAACTATGGGGTGTATACATTTAATTACTTTAATTTCAAAGTCTATTTTGCAAGCAATATTTGTTTATGAATTTCTTTCTATTGAAGTCTCAAGTTGTCAATATTAAAACTCAATCAGAATAATTATGAATCATCTACAACTGCATCTCAAAAAGTAAACTTTAATCATCTATACAAAACAGAACTTGCACCTTAAACTTTCAGTATACAATTACTTCCTTTATTCTGGCTAATAGATTATTTATTCAGCTTAGGTAGGGCCTGTGAGTCAAAAGGTTGATCTAGTCATTGCCCTTTACACTCTCAAACGTCCCTCTTAAACTGCTCAAATTTGTCAAAAAGCCAGAATATGGAAAAATATATTGCATTCCAAAAGGATTAATACACCATGGGTTAGTGACTTTTTTAGCTCCATGTTAAACAGACAAATAAATACATAAATCATAAATTTAACAAATAAGCCCTTTAAAAATGTAGTAATCCTTGTATAAAACTATGTATGAACTAAACCTATACCAATCCTACTAATCATTCAATAAAACTATGAACTAACTAAAAGCCTATTAATTATACCTAATGTAGTAGTAATTCTATAAAACTATGAACTAAAAGCCTATTTATTATACCTATAACTAAAATCTAACTTTCATACTGTACTATAGACCAAGGCATCACTATCTCGCATCAGTCTTCCCTAGTACCATAAAAGATAATCCTTATAGTACAGTACTGTATTAATAACTACTCTTCTCATAAGCTATAACCAAGTTTGAGCCATAAGCAAAAATAACAAATGTAACTTTCAGATTCCAAGTATTTTAAGTATATACCGTAACATTTATAACTATTTTTCAATACTCACTCCTAAATACAGCTATATATCCCATATATGTACAGTATTCCCAATGACCAATTAGAGTTTACAGAAATCTACAATAATCTGACTAAATTTACTTTCAGATAACGGTTACTGTACTAGAAGCTAATATTTCTAATATTTGGGAAGAGTCAGCCAGGGTATCTTATTTTATAGGCAAATTCATCACAGCATCAGTCATATTTTCAGCCCAAATTATATACATTACACTAGTCTTAGACTTCACTGAACTTTATATAAATGACCAACATTTACTTTCTTCAGGCTAACATTTGTTATTGAATTCTTAGCCTTCCAGCCTATTAAACTACTTTTCAAAATTTATAGAGACCATTAATCCACTTTACTCAGATTATCAAATACAAAAATTGACTGCAAACTTATTTCAGTTATTTGCCTATTATTAGTTATTCAGTCTTATTATTATATGATCAGTTATTATTAGTTATTCAGTCTCGCAAACTCCAATTGAGTTTCACTTACGCCAAAATTGCTCTTGCTTTATACTATTTCAAACTATTGCTAATTGCTATTTTGACAAGTACTTGGTCTTTATAGTCATTTGTGTTTTGGTTTATTTTGAAAGTTTTACTTTCAAATTTCTAACTAAGCTGCCAGACTAATTAAAAAAACATTAAAGACTACAGTATATAGAACTAATCATTATCAGATCTTTTACCAAACTTATTCCTAGCATATTTTACTATTTATAACTAGTCACTACTACAACTAGGTACAGTACTTCTATTTTCAGCCTAACCCTATCCATTGAACAATACAGCATATCAAAATGTATAATGGGCTTAGATGGTATATATACAATTCACATCTCATTTTTTCTTTATTTACCAATGGAGCAAAAAATGTCAAAAACTTGCAATAGTGCATTAAAATCAGCGTCGGTAAAATAAATTAGGTTAAAGCTTGGATACTGCACATAAATTCCTTTCCTTAACTTAGAAGAGTTAACGAAAGCAACTAATCAGTAACCAAAGCTCTCCCATTCACTTTTACCTTGCCAAGTTCGATTTGTATAAATTTACTCCGTTAACAATGTTTACAGAACTCATACAAACTTAAAATATTTCCAAAACACCAGGATGGAAATTCTTTTAAGTTAATAAACACCTTCAGGATTAGGAAGCGTTCACTTTATTCGACCATTAAAGGCTTTTATTCACCTTAGGAAGGATCTATGGATTCATATTTTTTCACCAACCAACTTTACTTCTAAACTCAATGAAAAATACATGACACACTCCAAGGACTCTAACCAAGGATATTACTAAAGTAAATTTAATTAAAAATACTGTACATGTGGCAATCCAAGGACTCTAACCTAGGAGACACAGAAATTCTGCAAATTTATGCATTACGCTATAAAGACCGTTAAAGAATTATGCACAAGGCTACGATATATTGGGTAGATTTGAGTTGCCAAAGACCTTCCTAAAACACAGAAATTATATAAAGATCGAATAAACTTTATGCGCATCTTAATACCGAGGGAGCCAAGACTCTCCAAACATTGCTTCCGAAGGAATATAAATGATACCAGTGGAACAATTAATACCCCAAAGCTAAGCCTACATAAACAAACTCTCGCTCTCTCCGTTCATCCCTATATCCCGGGCACCTCGGGGGCAGGACCTGACTTTCGGAATCACTACTTATTGACAACCTTGTTGCGTACTAGCAGGAGACTGTTATGAATGACCGTACTAGTTTTCAGGCTGCAGTCGTGGGCCCGGAATATACTCAAAAAAACAAATAATATAAAAGTTCTACAGCTAAAAACATTAAATTTAAAGTTACCCTTCCTAGCATAATCCCACCCCCTATCTCCCAGAACATACTAACAACACAATAAAAATAAAAGTAATAAATCTAATAAGTACCACCCCATTTATATAAAAGTTATAAATCTAATAAGTAACACTCCATTCTTATCAATTACAAACTCAAATTTACTTTAATAAACTGATGAAAGCATATGGTCCTCCCGGGATTCGAACCTGGGACACCACAACCAGAATTTAATAAACTAATGGCATCATTTGATCCTCCCGGGATTCGAACCCGGGACACCACACCCAGAACATAAGCACCTTAAGCCATTACACCTACAACTTTACTTCTAAACTCATTGAAATCAACAAATACATGTGGCACTCCAAGGACTCTAACCTAGGATAGTCACACCAAAATTATACTTTAATTTTTAAGTTAATCCACCCACCCAAAACTATTCTCCCCCGCCCGAGAGATATGCTCCGCGGTTCCAATATTGTGGTGTATTGTGGTTCTATGTGGTGGATTGTGTTCTTTTATTTAATAATTTTAATTTTAGTAAGCGTTGTTTCCACATAGCGATTTTGATAATTTAATTTGACTTTATATTGTCCTTGTCCCAATTTTGGTTTGTTTAGTTTGCAAGTTTTACATTTTAATTCAATATGTGAACTACCTTACTGCATTCAATCCCCATTTCAGGGTAGCAGTACTGTACAAGGGGCAGATCCCTTCTAGCACTCCTCTATTCACATTCTGGATTAGTAGCTAGGTTACAGGATTCAATTTTTGGCAAGATTCGGATATCATCTAAAATAACTTTAATTTTACTTTCATCACAGATACCCTTAGACAGTTTTATTAAGCTTAGGAAACATCAGTATGAATCAAATACGCTTTGATGCCATCGACCCATCATAAACTGAATAAAATTGAAGGAAAACTACAATAAAGCAGGAATTACAGTCTGGATTTAAATTTAGTGAACACTTTTCTATACATTTCTGATAACCATTCACTGAAGTCCCCGATCATTAGGGCACCCACCCTAACCCAGCTATACGTCAGCAGGGAGTACATGGTGGTCAAAACTGCATACTTAGCCATTTTGATTAGCGGTCTTGTCTTTTTACTGCGTTCCTTAAGTTGTCGGTTTATTTTGCAAGTTTAAGTTAAAAAGATAGTTCAACTTTCTTACATTTGCCCCATTTGTGTGGCATTTTTATAACTTCTGTAATTTAGAAGAAATCGGCCTTTGGCCGAGCCATTTTTCTACCGAAAAAGGCATCAATTTATTTTGAGTGTCTTTAGTATTTATTTAAACCTTTGAGGTCAAAGGAATATTTTATTAATTTATATTTTTTCACCAAAACTTTACTTCTAAAACTCAATTAAATTAACAAATGCATGAGACTCTCCAAGGACTCTAACCTAGGATACTCACACAAATATTCCGCACATTTATGCATAATGCTATCAAGACAATTAACATGAAAGGTCATAGTTTAAGTAAATTACGCTAGCAAATCATGCCAAAATATTACAATCCTTCGTAACCGTACCTATTCTTCCATCACTATCACACCGTTAATAAAGTATCCTAATTGTCCACTAGTATCATTTTTTTAAAGTTTACCCTGTAAGCATATCATTTGGCTACATTAATGTTTATAGAGGATATATCACGTTAGGCTGGATTTAGAGGTTGTAATGGAAATGGGGGAGGGGAAGGGGGAATTCAGGGCGCTACAAGACAGACAGTCACTTTCAACATCAATACTAATATTCGCCGTGGTCCCTTCAAGGTCCGGTACTAACGGCTGATACTTTCTCGCCATGTACTGGTGAACAGACCTTCATTGGCACAGCATATACTAAAATATTATAGTATGGCCAATTTTCTATCAAAATATGTATGAATGGTACTTTTTAAGCTTGATTGAAGTCTAGAGCAAACCAAAAAATTTCTATCGATTTTTTTTTTTTTTTGTAAAGTTGGATTGAAAGTCTACAGAGCAAACCAAGAAATTTTTCAGCAAACTGACATTTTATCTATCTCAAAAAAAAAAGTTTTTTTGTAATGTTAGATTGAAAGTCTACAGAGCAAACAAAGACTTTTTTTTCTATAAGAAATGCACAAGGAGTGCTTTATTTTAAGCTGGATAGGTCTAGAGAGCAAACAAAGTAATGCAAAATAAATACGCCACTCTATAGATAATATTTCTTATATTTTATTTTAAGCCCTGAGAGTCTTTTTCTAGACTCGGTGGTCTGGTTAAACAAACTTAATTCATTTTAGCAAGCATTTTCTCCACAGCGATTTTGAAGTTATTTTGACTTTATATTGACTGTCAAAGTTTTGGTTCGTTTAGTTTGCAAGTTTTAAATTTTAATAAGCAAATAAATAAGCCGTTCTATAGATATTAATAATAAATACAATGGTGAAGGTGACAGAGTATATAGATAGTATATAGATAAAGATTAAGTACTGTGGGACCAGTTATTACTTTTAACTGTTCATTTGCTAATGCGATGGGGAAGATTTAGGGAACCGATTGTAAAAGAAATATATTCTAATTCAGTGCACGCTCATTTTATTTAATTATTTTATAGCTTTGTAGTTTTAAGTTTAATTTCCGGTAAATTTTAATGAGTTTTACCACATACAGTATAAGGTGGAGTTTCTATTATTTTAAATTTTAAAGTTATATTAACCCTCTCCGACATGACTCAATTTTGAGCCTATTGGGGATACTTTAAAGCCTTTGCTACCATCAGGGGTATTAAGAAACCTTTAGTTTAGTTACTTCAACCTCTGCAGTTGTCTTTGAGTTAGCTGTGGCCAGAAAACTAATTTTGGAGAGGTAATTATAACAGAACTATTTCTTATTGCTAATCTGGCAACCTCCGAGTCATAAATGCGTGAAACGGTTGAGTACTGTGGGCCCAGATATTACTTTAAACCGTTAATTTGCTAATGCAATAGCGAACATTTAGGGAACCGATTTTAAAAAGCAATATATTCTAATTCAGTGCACGCTCATTTTATTTAATTATTTTATAGCTTTGTAGTTTTAAGTTAATTCAGATAAATTTTAATGTGTTTTCCACATAGGTGGGGTTTCTATTATTTTACATTTTAAAGTTATATTAATTTGAACAGTAACTTCTAAAAGTTTTATATATACAATTTACTTGCTAATGCAATACCGAAGATTTAAAAGGAACATTGTAATTCAGTCCAGTCATTTTATTTCACATTAGAAGTTTGTGGTTTTCAAAGCTTAAATTCTGATAATTTTAAATAAATTAAAAAAAAAATGTGTTAGTGCGCTTCGATAATTTTAGATTTTAAAGTTACTTTTATTAATATGAACAGTACCGGTACTTAGTTTCAAAGTTAGGCTATATATTTTAATTGCTGTACAAAGTATCCATACTTCAAGTTTGCTGGATTGCCCACTTTAGATAGATTAATTATATTGTCGACTTCTACTTTGCCAGAAACCAGTCCAATTCTATACAAAACTATCCAGCAATTTTAATATTACTTTAGTGAACATATACTCTTAATTTCATAGATTAATTTATAGTTTTAATTTTCCATTTTATATTTAGCGTAATTTCTATAGCGATTTCTATTAATTATTTTTACTTTAATTTCAATTTCTCCCAGTTTTAGTTTGATTATTTTTAAAGTTTTAACATTAATTATCTATATATTTATCTATATAGTATTATTACTTAGTTTATTAAGGGGGAGGAGGGGAGGGGGGAGCGGATCATTCTTAACCAACAGACTAATTTCAACAAGGGACTTTAATTTACAACCAACAAATCCAACATAACAAATATATCCAATCTAACTTCACGAACCTTATTGAACAGAAGCGATGTGTGTGGAGAGTTGAAGTAGAGGATTGAAGATAGACAATTGGAGATCCTAGCGACGTTAATCTTCAGACGTTTAGCTTGAAATAATCTTGAGACGTTGGGAAGCTCTTGGTCGGCTGTACGATCCTTGTGCTGTAAAGCGTAGACAAAGGTTAGTGGATTCCATGCTATACAGATGTGGATATATATACATCAAATTTTAAGACCGAATGCTCCACACATACGTGCAGTTTCGGGCTCTTGTCCTAATGGCGGCGTTCCAGGCAACCCTGTTAACCCGCTGAGCCCCAGCTAATTATTAATAAATGTACCAGCAGGGCCCAGCAGGTTTTCATGTTTTTTTTCTTCCCAGAAACAATAGCGAATGGGTTAGGAATGAAGGAAAAACCAAGAAAAAAATATAAAAAAGCTCAAGAAATGGTCCTACAGAGCCCCCGAAAACGGATTTTATAAGTAAAAAATTGAAGGCAATTTCCCCCCCAAAAAAATGTTTGCGCACTCACGCGCACGCGGTTGGACTTTGAGTTTTAAACCATCGGCATGGGTGCGTGGGATACTTACACAGTTCCCATACAAATCCGAGCCCTCTAGGTGCCATAGGACCGGACCAGACAGGACGCAACGTACGAGTCGCTGGGTTCTGGTGATCGAACATTGCCGACGCAACACGTGAGACGCTGGGATCCAGCGGGTTAAGGGCTGCTCCACTTTTCAATTTTTTGGATTTGAGATCGGCACGTATAGTCTGATCACAAGTTTGTTTTAAAATAATAATTTCCGATCAATTTAAATTAATGTTTTTCACTTATTTTGTTTAGGGAGTTTCGATAATTATTAATTTTAAAGTCTTAAAATTAACAGATAGCTCAAAAGTGACCGTTCAAATTAAAGAAAAAAAAATCCTACCCAAAGCTTTTACCTGTACTCTAAAATAATTATTTTCATTAAAAGTGACTCCTAATTCTTTACCATCAACATCTATAGCTCCAAAACAGTAAGTCAAATTATACTGGTAGCTATAATAACCTATTATTATGTTCTCTCCACCAACCAACTCTACTCCTAAAATCGGTGATGGGCTGCTCTATCAGAATGAGAACCGAGCGATCACTGCCATACCCATAGCTTACTCTGACCGTTCCTGTTACTTATATATTTTCTAGATATCTAGTGACTGCGTCTCTTCTGTGGATTGACCTCCCAATCTACCAAAATTGGAAGCCAAAGTCACATTTTTCCTTTGCCCATCAACTTTCTCTTCATAATTGCTGAGGGGCACAGGGCCCTGGGTGGGGCTTTGGTTTCCTGGGCGTTTCCGCACCCTCCTCGGCTCCCAGCCATGGAGTGGCTTCGGTCACCCAGGCTTTGTGGTCGGCAGGGAGGGTTCTGTGGGGGCGCTCGGTTATGGCCTTGGCCTTGCTCGGGGCCGTTCGGCCAGGTAGCTTGGGGGGGGGGGGGGGGGGAACAACAACTAAATATGATAATGAAATTAACAGACACATACCGGATTCCAAACAACTATGCAGAACATCTTTAACATTAACATCTATAATTATAGGCTACTATTTGGAAACCATCAGCCAGGGAATGGGTACAAATTTAAAGCTCATTTGCTCTAGCCTTTTTTGAATTACAGACAATACAACTCTCAATAAAACTAAAATAATTCTAGAATAGATAGAAGGGGAATGGTACAGTAACTAGATAGATAAAACAATTTCTAGCATACCTATAATAAACAGGGTACCGGTATACATTACTATTATTATAACACTAAGTACTATCTACTGAACTCTATGTTTAAAAAAAAAAAAAAAACAAAAAAAACAAATCCCAACTTTATAATTAAAATGTAAAACTTGCAAACTAAAACCAAAATTGGGACAAGGACAATATAAAGCTTTTCTCCCTCATGAATAGCCCCCATTACTTTGGCAATTTTAAGACCTTTTACCCCATAGTCAATATTAACCCTTAAAAAGCAGCGCTCGACTTAAAGTCGTGCACCAATTTGCAGCAAGTTAGGAGCATTATTAAGGCTTTTAAAGGGTTAAAATAGAGTGCAAATGGCCGGGAGCGCAGCGGGACAGACAGCCGACTCCCAGGGCTTACTGACTCGCCCTCTGTGTTCTCGAGAGGACGGCAGCGTAGCCAGTACTGAGCATAGCTGCGAAAAATATACTGCTATACGCTAAACTCCCATGTTCGTGGCACCACTGCATTACAACCACGAGTGCTACGTAGCTCGTTCTGGTCTCATTTTGAAGCTTTTAGCGCCTAGTTTTTTGCTGAATACATTTCTTTTCATGCAGATACTAGATTGATCATGGAGGGCCTGAATATGCTCAAATGAGCCCAAAACACCCCACTAAAAAAGGGTTAAGACTCATCGTGCCATTTAGCCAGCTTCCCTGTCGGTCAATAGGGACTTTTAGGGGGAACCGGCCATATATACAGTCGGTTCCCCGTATCCGCGCCTTACTGGTACCGACTGCGATCCGCGGATACGTGTTTTGTATTTAACATAGGTTTCAATGGGAAATAGGCTTAGCTCGTACTTGACCCGGCCATCTTGGACCGTCAAACCATTATTTTGACGTACATATTATTTGACGAGAATACTTATTAATACATATTATGAAGAGATAACTTACAACACAAACTTTATTTCAAATCAGTCATTAGGCCTAGGCTAGCCTTACGCATAGACATAATTTGCCTGCTTTCGTCCGACAGCGTCGGTACGCTTGCTCTGTGTTTTGATGGTCCCGGGCATTTATTTCCATCAGGCCTACTGTCCCTATCACTGAATGCTCTAAAGGCCCTAATAAATGCGGGAGATAAAAGGTTCGTGCACAAAAAAACTTTTAAACAAGTGGTTTTCAACTTTCCCAACACTGGTCTGTGAACTGCTGCCTCAGCTGGGACGCTGTGTTTACTTCACGCAAGAATGCAAGATGGCCGACCAAAGCAAGAATCGGGATGCGCACCGACCCGCCCGATTCAAATCCGTGAATAGCTGGTATTTTGCAGTTTTCTTGTGCGGATGATGAGTAATGGGATATTTAGGGGTGTCCGTGGATAAGCGCCATCGCGAATGCATGGAGCGCGGAACTGACTGTACATAGAAACAATTAAAACCAAAAAAATTTAGTGTATTTTTAAGTTTCAAGGTCTAGGGAGCAAACTATATATATATTTTCTTAACCCTCTCCGACATGCGACGCGATTTTGAGCCAATTAGGGATACTTTAAAGCCTTTGTTACCATCAGGGGTATTTAGAAACCTTTAGTTTAGTTACTTCACCCTCTGCAGTTTTCTTTTAGTTAGCTGTGGGCAGAAAATTAATTTTGGAGAGGGAATTATAAGTGAGCGAACTATTTCTTATTGCTAATCTGGCAACCTCTGCGTCATGAGTCTCAAGGGGTTAATCAACATTTAAAACTACGATTAAGCCAAATATTAATCAAAACTAATACTTTTACTTTCACTGAAACTTTCTATTTTACATTAAACTAACAACTCAATTTACAATACAGTTTGTACAGTTGCCCAAATAACTTCTGGTCATACGAAATGTTATGTGCACATTAAGATTTATTATGCAGTACAGTAGTTCTAGATTACTCAACTCTTTATTCATATTTTTTCATCAACCAACTTGTGGCACTCCAAGTATTCGAACCTAGGGAACTCTCACCAAAATTCCGCGTATTTATGCTATAAAGATTAATAGTAGGCCTATACTGATAATTTCTTTAATAATTCACTCCAACACCAAACACCTCTCAAAGAAATTAATGAAAGCATGTGATCCACCGGGATTCGAACCCAGTTACCACATTCAGATTCTAAACACTATCCATTACACCATCAAGACTTATAAACATCATGAGGAATAACTTTGATTTACAACTTTACAAAGACTGCTAAACTTAAAATAAACAAAATACTAACCAAATAGGCCTAGTAGTCTTGTAGGGAAGTAGTGGTAGTAGTTGTTGTTGTTCCCCAAACAGTAGTCCATTGCAGAGAACATTAGTCCAGTCCTGTAGTAGTAGTAGTCCATTGAAGATAGTAGTCTTGTAGAGTACCGGTAGATGGTAGACTATCGTTGAATCCAGGTACCATACTCCTAGGTCTGCTTGCGCTGTAATAAATGTAGAACAAATATATTAGTTACATGGATTCCGTGCCATTTCCTAGCCTAAGATTTTATACTCTAATTTGTTGTTTATGTAGCAATTTACTATACACCCTATATGTGGTGGATTGAGTTTTTATTTCTAATTATTTTGCGCAAGCATTTTTTTCACATAGCGATTTAGTCAAGTGCTTTTCTCTATCCAAATAGGGTGTAAATTACTACTACATTCATGCACTCATTTTACTATCATATAATTTAAAACTTGCAAAATAAACAAACCAAAACATACACTAACACAATAAAAAGACAAAATTAATGAAAATCATAACTAGAAACATAACTTATGTGGCCAACTGTACAAGGATCACCAAAGTTAAAATACCAAACATCAAAATACTAACCGATTAGTCCTGTAGAGTGGTAGAGTCCCACGTTCAGTCACCGAGCCTCAATACCATGCCCTACGCTGCATCCAAAAGTATGGTCCCAGACGACATGGCAGCAGCGTCCACACAGAGGACAGCGACCAGGATCAAACACTCTAGGGCACCAGCTTCTCCTACACTCCGATTATGCAGTAGGCCTATCCATCTTCTCTGCCAGGAGTAAAAATTATACCGGTACTACAAATGAAAAACCGTACAATAATATTTTTCTTCTTCCAGACTCTTCTTCCTAATGTTTAGCTCCATTAGTTTAGATTTAAAGGTTTCCGCCCAGAAGTACAGCTACTCTTGAGAACGTTAGTGCGATAGCAACCCCGCAATTTAGGAACCTGCTTTAGGATAGCATTTTTCTAATGCAAACTGCACAAGTTCACCTCTAAGGGAGTCTTGGGAATTTAAAGCTTTTAGAGTTAGCAAGGAAAAATAAGTAAAATTTATATAAACTTAAATATCAACCAATTTGAGTTTTGAACTGAAAGTGGAAAATTACAAATAGACTACAGTACTTGCAACTTCAGGGTGCAGCACTTGAGGGGCAGAGTCAGCAGGGCAGTCCTCCGCGGGGCAGTCTGACAACACGCATGGCAGTAACCATCAACACACCACCCGGAAAAGAGAGTTAGCAAGGAAAAAATAAATAATATGTATACAGTATAAACCGAAATATCAACCAATGAGTTTCTTCAACTGAAAGTAGACAAATACAAATCGACAACCTACAAATTAGGATGCACCACTTGATGGGCAGAGTCCAACAACACAAGTCTCTGCCAACACACCACCCTGAGAAGATCCGGCTGACATGACTAGTACATAGAGGGGATTAGTTCGTGGCCACCTCTTCGGGATCAGGTAATCTGGCAATAGACCTCACTCACTTAAGCCGTTCCCCACACACTTTTTAATTTAACAATATATAAAAAAAAATAAAAAAAACAAAAAAATAGAAAAATAGAAAAAAACTGACAAAAAATAGAAAAAACTGACAAAAAATAGAAAAATTATGTTATGGGCCTGAGCAAATAGAATATAAATTTATTATTCAAGCAGACTTAAAAAACAATTGGGATATTATTATGTCCGGGTGTCCATTTTATCGACCGAATAGATTAGTTGCATTGTATACTACCTGCACCAAGTTTGATTCAGGAGATGCGTAACAAGTAATACCGGTATATAAAAAGTTTGGTTAACGGCTAGTTTTATCCCACATACTACAGATACTACATGGCAAGCGATACATGTTAAGCCAAGGTTAGTCTTTATTCCACATACTACAGATACTACATGGTAAGCGAATACTACATGTTAAGCCAAGGTTAGTCTTTTCCCACATACTAAAGCCACGTGTACAGTATGTACTGGATACCAAGGTTACGTACCAGCTAATAAGGAAGAGTTAGGTTTGTACTAGCTGGTAGGTAAGGGTTAGTTTGGCATCCAACGTACTGTACTATAAGTTCTTTCCAGCCGACTAAATAGTTTTCAAAGTTTAATTTCCAATGAATTTAAATGAATTTTGCCACAGATTTTGTTTAGTGCGTCATAGTTTCGATAATGTTTAATCTCAAAGAGTGGCTAGTTACAAGTTTCAAAATTAATTTGGAGTTAGTTTTAAACTTTTATATCTTAAATACTTTATTATGAAAGTTTGTTTCATAAAATTTAGTCAAGTATGAAAACTTTGCAAGATAATATTTATCCAGAAGTACTGTACAGTATCAAAATTTTCTACTAAAGGATTATATTTGCTGTCAGCCAAAAACAGACTAGGTCTAAGTTTGTTAGGTTAATGCCTTACATATACAGTACATACTATACTACTACGCTAAAAGCAGTAACAAGAAATAGGGTGGTCAGTATGGAAGTGAAGAAGTCCTTGCATGACAGTGTGGTAATCCCGACACTGACTTACGGAAGCGAAGCATGGACGTTGGTTGAGAGACTCAGACCAAGAGTGAGAGCAGTGGAAATTAATTACTTAAGGAGTGCGTGCGGAGTTACATGGAGGGATAGACAGACTAATGAGGAAGTAAGAAGGAGGTGTGGTGTGGAGGTAGATGTGCTGGAAAGTGTGAAAAGGAACAACTTAAGATGGTTCGGCCATATGGAACGTATGGAAAGCGAGAGAATGACTAAGAGGGTGTACGAGAGCGAGGTGGAGGGACAGAGGGGGAGAAGTAGACCGAATATGAGGTGGAAGGATGGAGTGAAGAACTACATGAACGAAGGCGGTGCTGGTTGGGGGGAGGGGCGTCGACTGACTGGGGACAGAGGTGCATGGGGGCGGTTCGTTCGTGGCCACCCCTTCGGGGATCACGGCGTCAGGCAATAGATAGATAGATAGATAGATAGACTATACTACTATATCTTAATATGCATCTACATTCTCAAACTTTGACGGGTAGTAAACAATGCAACTAATCCATTAAGATAGATAAAACACACCGCTCAAAATTCAGACCTAAAAGATATATTTAACAATGGAAAACAAAAATAATAATTATACATAAAAATCAGTAAAATTATGGTAAACGTGGGGAATGGGCTAAATACCAATAATAATTACAGTTTGTAGGCTCTCTTATACTCAAACTATCAAATATTTTACCAATTACAAAAACAAATTACAAAATACAGTTTGTAGACTTTTCTTTACATACACATACTAGCATAAATATATTACCAATGACAGACTAATAACAAATAAAAATGAATACAAAAAGTTTGTAAGTTTTTTCATTATACTGTATACACAAATAAACTAGCATTAACCCGGGAGCTGCGGGGAGACTCTTAAGAGTTCCCCCGGCGCACTGCGGGAAGACTCTTAAGAGTCAGAGAAAAAAAAATCAACTTTTGACATCGAAAAAAAAAAAAAAAAATTTATTTATTTTTTTTGTTTTGGCCCCTGGGCCATGCAAAATCTCAGTCCTCTACCTCCCCTCCTTCCCCACTTTCCTCCTCTCCTTCAGTTATCACCTATTTTCCCTGTTATTCCCTTATTCTGAGGTATATTTTCGTGCTAACATTAGAAATCCGATTGGAGGGTGTGGTCATCACTGATAGCAAGAGAGAGAGAGAGAGAGAGAGAGAGAGAGAGAGAGAGAGAGAGAGAGAGAGAGTATCGATCGACTGTGTCTCAGTGGCCTTGGGGGAAATTGGCGGGAAAGCAGATTGCCTCACCCATACATTATACAACTCGCGGGCTATATCTCCGATTTTGACCATCCAAACGCTGTTTTCACTCGTTTTATTGTTGTTTCAGGTTAATACCTTTATAATCAACCCATAATAGGCGCATATGGATAAGTATTAATGCTATTAATGGCACAATGAATATTTTAGTGACGGAAACACCTCAAATACGTCAGCACAGGGGGACGTTTCCAATTACCCCCATGTGCACTTCAGAGGTTAAATACAACTCACCCGGTGGAAGTGTGGAGATTGTACCGTTACCGGGTTCTCAGACACATCCATGGTGTAGCATAGTCTCTCCTTCGCTGCTGGGAGTAAGTACAATTACATACCGGTATATATTACAAATATAGAATATATTTTGTAATAATCTCTTACACCTCCAATGAAATTAATGAAAGCATATATGTGAAATAATAATTAAATAATTAATAGAACAGTAATAAACTACTGTACTAGCAATTTCTGACTATAAAGTAATAAAGAAGTTGGAACTGTAGACACCAAAGTTTAGTATAAAAAATTGGCAAAAATATGGTTGTGGTGGAACAAAATGTAAGTAACACCCCGTTCTTTACTTATCAATTACAAACTCCAATGTACTTTAATAAACTAATGAAAGCATATGGTCCTCCCCAGATTCGAACCCGGGACACCACATCAGAACAAAACTACCTAAACCATTACACAACTAACACAGATCAAAATAAGTCAATTTAACCATAATATCTTTTAGACTTTATTTCAATCTAGTCCCAATTACTTAATCCTCATACTTTTTAAGCAATGACTAATACAAAATATGGTATTATTCTAGTTCCGGTTTCACAGCACACTCGTCAATTTATATGGCTTCTATAAATTTGTCATATACCATACTTCATTCCTATATCGGTCAGTAGCGGCTCAAATGGAATTATAACTACTGTGAAAAAGTTAATATTTACCTCCTGGTATCCAAAGCTGAAGATTGCGGAGTAAATACCGTAGACTTCATTAGTGTTTTTTTTTTGGCGACCGTCAATCTTTTATTAATTTAACACCAAACCAGCGGGGGTGTGGGGGCGGCAGCCCCCACCTAATATACTAAGTTAGGTTAGGTAAGGTAGTTAGGTTAGGCTAACATTACCCCTTATTTTCGTCTTTTACCCCGCAATTTCCCTGATCTTCATAGCCCTCCCCACTAGTGGGGGCAGTGTTTTTAGATTGTTGGATAATGGGTAATACTCATTTCCGCCAGTCCTTAGTATAAAACACTGTATATTAAAGAAAACTGAGAAAAACAAAAACACAAAACACTACATTCGCTGTGAAACCGTAACTAGAATTTTACCCAAAATATATTAAGATTAATAATAAATTTTCAGGGTTGCATATGAAGTGCCATTGCTCTGTTTTCCCTATTCGGGCTCGGTCGCCCCCAGAAATAAATTCAAAAATGGGAAATGGGACTCTGTAAATATATTAATTTAGTAATTTTTTAGCCTAGCCTAGCCTATAGCAAGGATCATTGCAATTTCGAGTGTTGCCATTGGATACAGGATGGGATCACTTATTAGCGCGACTGTACACTAATGACTAAAGACAACAGCGTTGGCATAGACCGATTTTTAGTGCGAAACATTTCCAGAAATTTGACGGCCCCTAGGCTAGGCTAAATTGGGAAAGTTGGCAATTTGTTTTTCTAGCCTTATTTAGCCTAGCCTATAATATTTTTACTAAATAAAGTATTTTGGTTAAAATTGGATACGAGCCCCATCGATAATTATCAGTGTTCTAGAAGTTTCATGGACGATACTATGTTGGTGTACATGTAATTACCGTCGCAAATTCACTTTAAGTGAAATACTGTACGAGAAACCGATTGTTCACCGATAAACTGGGAACGTGAGCTGGGTTTAGACCGTCACTTACCCATAAACAGGGAACGTGAGCTGGGTTTAGACTGTCGCGCACCCATAAACTGAACGGGAGCTGGGTTTAGACCGTCTGTTAGTTTTCGGTAACGGTTAGGTTAAGGATAATCTTCAAGGACACCACATCCACCTTATTAGAAACAATTTAGGCTATTAGGGAAAATAGGGACCAATAGACTCGCCATATTTTTCTCATTAGGCCTAGGCCTATAGGATAGTCCGCATAGAGGAATTTAGTTATCGACACTGGAAAAAACCTGATTTCACAGAAAAATACACCAAAAATCTGTCAAAGATGTCAAATAGCGGGGGTGTGGGGGCGGCAGCCTCCACCCATAATACTAGGATAGGTTAGGCAAGGTTGTTAGGTTAGGCATTTTTCCTTTCAAAGGGGTATAGGCTTGTAAACACTAGGATAGCCTATACCTGGTAAGAAGAAGAAGAAGAGTCCTGCTGTAGTCTCCTTGAATGCTACCGGTCCTCGGTATTAAACAACACTGTAGCCTACATCAAAGAAAAATAAACAAAAAAACTAAAATTAACTAGTAAAAAGACTGTCCGGGGTCTCTTCAATTTTTACCAGTATTTTTTTCACATAGCAATTTTGATACGGTAAGTTGTGTTGTTCCTCAAGCTGCCTGGCCGAACAGCCCCAAGGCCCCGAATAAGGCCAAGACCATAATCGAGCGCCCCCAAAGAACCCTCCCTGCCGACCACAATAAAGCCTGGGTGACCGAAGCCACTCCATGGCGGGGAGCTGAGGAGGGTGCGGACTGCGGAAACGCCCGGGAAACCAAACCCCACCGGTACGGTAAGTTCTTCTAGTTTGTTTATTTTGAAAGTTTTATATATAGCCTATAGGCTAATAGTCTAAGCCATTCGCGACGGTCTACGCATCTCCAACACTGAAGTAGGCTATATTAACTTTGTATAACAAAACATGGGTACGATTTTAGTTACTGGACACCTATTTGACAGGTACCGCCAACGATTTAATACATATTTTTTTTTTTCGGTTTCCACGCATCCAACACCAAGCTACACACTTTTCTGGTGTACGAAACACTAAAAAAGCAATGGGGACACTTTAATAATGATAGGCCTAATATGAGACGAAATATAAAGACCACTCTGTTGCGTTCGTGGAAGTAGCGTCTCTTGGTTTACTTTACACTGAGTAACTTCCTGGTCCCGCCTTGGCGGTAGACTTAAAATGGCTAAGCTTGTTGGGTCAATTTTTTGATAAAAACTTGCGTTATAGGGTGTGGGATACAGGCAGTGGCGTAGCTAAGGGGGGGGGGCGGGGGGGGGCTGTTTGAAATCGCCCCCCGGGCCCCCAAGAGAAGGGGGCCCCCAAATGGATCTGAAAATAATATTAATTATACTAATAGTATATACTGTATAATTGTATATATAAGTAATATTAATAATGAGTAAAATAAACACCATGTGTGTTTTCTGATTTAACCTCTTTCTTTTCTTCTATCCTGCGACGTCATGGGTATTTAAAATTAGAAAAATAACGATCACTCCATCAGTATTGATTTGGCAGTGCAAGGGGAAACATCGTCGCTCTCGCTCCTAGCCTCCTACCCGCCACTTGCTTAGGACACACTGCCTATAGGTAGGCCTGATGATTATACTTTATATACATTACAAAATAGCACTATTGAGTTTGACATTTGGTTAATATACTGAGTTTTTCGTAAGCATGTGTAAAGGAATAATAAGATATAGCCTAATTTGACAACAAGAAACATGGTGATTGTTAGTAAGTTGAGTGTATAATCGAAGATTAGGCCTACATACAATTATATATAAATATAGGAACCAAAAATTTCGGTAATATTTTCTTTTTCGTGAACTGTAATGGTCAAATCGATAGCTATATTTCATAGATAACCTATGTACTTAACCTTGTGAGAAAGTTGAGTGGTATCGAAGATATTTGTAGAGTAGGCTAAACTTCTAAAGTGCTAAATTTTTAGGCCTTGAAATTTGTAGTCCTATGTTTTGGTCTCATTTTTTTTTCTCGAACTATAGGGGGCCTAACATAGCCTATACAATGTTTATGGTCTTACTAAACCTTAGCTTTATCGTGAAAAAGATGCATAGTCGTTTAATATTAGTCAATTAAGTATGGGTGCAATACATCAGCTAAAATAGAGCATAGAGAGGCAACATTAATGGTGTAGAGTGTAGGCTACCTTGGTTAGGCTATGAGCACTAGGACTCATTCTTTCAAATTTAGACTCTGGAGCACTTTTCTTTATGCTACCATACGCCTTCCATATAGGCTATAGGCTATGGTGTATGTACATATCAAGCCCAGGAACTGTGAAATAAGAAGGAACACAGTTGTGAGCATTGAATACTCGTTTGTAGGTTAATCAAGCCCTTTGGCTGGTCCAGGGTCAGGTGCAAACGTTGGTAAGCTTTCTAACAAGTTACTGGGGTTCTCAAGAAGAGGCCCCCAGTATTGAGATTTGAGGTAATGCATAGCTTGATTAGGCCTACCAATGACGCCTATTTTAACTCCCTAACGCCAGTGGTGGGGTTGAAATAATATTTTAATGTTATCACGTTTCATGTACATTATTATTTTTTATTATTTTATTAGTATTATATTTTATATTCTTATTTCAGACATACCTAATGAACGACAAAGAGAAAGCGTTCATCAAAGTGGTATATGTTTTACAGTATTGTACCATCCATTGTACATGTATTCCTAATCCATTAGATCACGGTGATATAATAATTAATTGTATATTAAATTATTACCAGTACCCCACTATTGAGTCATGGATATCGTCAAAATGCACCTAGGTAGCATTATTATTCTAAAATTTTCTCGGGGGGGCTTACAGCGCCCCCCCCCGAACCCCCCAGCTGATTAGGCTCGCTTCGCTCGCCACCCCCACCCCCTTCTATAATAAGCAAACCATGGAGGGGGCCCCTCCAGGCACCAGGCCCCCTGGGCCTCCAAATCTCTAGCTACACCCCTGGATACAGGACTGGGTTGAGGGGGGCTCTGCCCCCCGTCACCCATTGAATTATAATAATAGTCATCTATGTGGCCAGCAGGGGGCAAGTAAAACAGCTGGCCGTCACCTTGAGCGTCCTGGGTAAACAAACCGCGACGATCCGAAGCGACGACGGACTCTCCCCACCGCCGATTTTCGGCCCAAACGCCCCGTTTTATTCTCGTCGAATACCATATTTAAAAAGTTATTAGGCTATATCGTTTTCAATACTAGGTCTATTACCGGACCAGAAAAAGTTGTAGCCTAGCTTGGTGTTGGATGCGTGGAAACCGAAAACAAATATGTATTAGGCTAAATCCTCGGTGGTAGGCTACCTGTCAAATAGGTGTCCAGTAACGAAAATCGTACCAAAACATGTAAATATTGATGGCTCTGGAGGCCGGGTAACACTGGACATAAAATACATAGGCTAGGCTAGCCTATAATAAAATTAAATGCAATAAATAAAAAATACATGAAATGACCCAATAACGATACCGGTTTGGCACAAAAAAAAAAAAAAAAAAAAAAAAAAAAAAAAAAAATAATAATGCTAGGCCTAGGCTAGCCTATAGGCCTTGCTTAGCCTATTAATGAGAAGGCTCGTGTCATCTGGCCTTTTTTATGTTACTTAACGGGCTCTATAATAGCCTAGTCTACATATAATTTAATGGCCACCAGTGAATATGCAGACTTAGCTGGTTAGTGAAGCATATTGATGAATGAAAGGTGTTGGGATGGTAAAAAGGCAGTGATAAATATGGCACATCCGGTGAATGTTATCGATAGGTGTTCGGGGCTAAGGTGGATAGGTTATATTAGGCTAATTCACGGGTTCTTATAATAGTTAATAAATTTTAATGACCACCAGTGAATATAGATACACTTAGCTGGTGAATAGAGCATGTTGATGAAAGACAGGTGCTAGGATGATGAAGATGTAGACCGATATGGTGCAACAGGTGGAAGTAATGGCGGCTGGGCCAGCGCTGGAGGAGTGAGGCCCTTTATAGGTAAGATTTTCGAACATCACTTTGGTAAACAAATGAACCTTCGACATGCGCAATAATTCCAGAGCCAGATTACATTAATTAAAATGTCAAATAGTACTTTTATACCTATTCAAAAACTAATTACCTTCTAGAAATTCGGATAGTTACAGTAATTAAATTAAATTAAATTACAATAAGACTTCAGGTGATCAAACAATTATTTAAGCCAGCACACCGCAAATCGAAACAGTCAGGAATAGCGGTTTTCCGAAAAAAATTAAAGAGTATAAATTAACCATGTAGAGAACGCGCACATAGGCTAAGTTAAAATAGGCCTTCAGAGGCTATTATTATTTAGGATTATTAAGCCAGCACACCGTAAGTAAAGAATAATCCGAAATAGAGGCCCCTTTAAAGATTAAAAATTCCCGAGTATAAAATAATTAAATAACTATAAAAATCACATACACATAGCCTACGTTAAAATCGGATATTATTTTGGATTATTAAATCAAAATAGTTAAACATTGCAAGTTAATTTAAAATAAGACTTCACTATCAAGACTTACGAGTGTATATTGGTATATTTCTATATATTTACCCAGGCACATTCAATTTTTGTTTTCTTAAGACAGTAATGCGAGTTTCATTGTTAGCCTAGGCCCTAAAGAGAAGCCTCGTATCGTCTGGCCTTTGTTTATGTTAATTCACAAGCTGTATGATAGCTTATATCTATTTTAAATGACAACCAGTGAATATAGATCGATATAGCTGGTTGATGAATGACAGGTGCTGGGATGGTGAAGATATAGCGCGCTAAATATGGCACACGCACAAAAGGTGAAACTGATGTCCCTCGAGTACAAAATAATTAAATAACCTTGTCAAAATCGCGGACACATACCAGAAGACTTCACGGGCTATTATGATCCTGGATTAAGCAAGCACACCGTAAATACAGAATACCGATGATAAGAAGTCCCTGAGTATAAAATCATAAAATATACCTTATCGGGAACGAAAACACTAAAGTCACGTCGTTATGGAGTCCAGGTAGAAAAGACCCATTCACCTGGCCAGTCCTCGTGGATGAGTCAGTGATTGGCTGATGGGTGATGACGTGGCGCTCTCTCATTGGTCAAGCCACTCCCTGCCTCCTGCCTCCCCGCCCAACAGGATACTCGATTTAGCGCGCGCTTGTTTAAATCACCCCACCCCACCACCCCCTCCCCGACAGGATACTCTCTCTTTGTTCAGTCGTCGCCCCCCCCCCCCCCCCTACCCTACCCTACTCTTACCTTCCCCCAATCCCTCCTCCTCCACTTTCTCTCTCCCGTTGCCTTATATGGGCATTCTTTCGTTGTTCCGTTCCTCCCCTTCCTTCCTCCTCCTCTCTCTCCCCCCCTGTCCCTTTAATACTCGCTTTTCTGGACCCCCTTCTCCCTCATGTTTAGCATATTATCATATCACCACCACCCCCCCAATTAACTTACAAATATAGGCTACCTAATTAAGACTTTCTGTACCAGTGACGTCTGCTATATTTTGGTCTAGCTATAATTAGACGATTATCTGCACCTTAGGAAATATTTGTGGTAATTAAAAGGGTCGACTGAGATAGTTCGAAGCCTTATAATTGCTAGAGATCCTTCCTAAACTGAGAAAAAATTACTAGTAGTCGCCACAATAAAATTTAAAAGACGTCGCCGGTACAGTACTGGCTAATGAAAGCAATCACATTAATTAATACATGTGGTACTCCATGGATTTGAACCTAGGATACTCACACCAAAATTCAGCGCACTAATCATTAACCCCTTCTGTACTGTACCGGTGACGGCCCTTTCACATTATTATGGACACTATTACACGATTATATTCAGTTTAAAAAGGTCCGCTAGCAATTAACAGGCTTTGAACTATCGCATTTAACCCTTCTTACTACCACAGATCCTTCTTAAACTGCACAAAATCTTCTAAATATGGCTAGAATTAATTGAGAAAGACGTCACCGGTACAGTCGCGCTAATAAGTGATGTATCGGCACCAAGAATGTTTTGATCAATAATTGGTATCAACAATATCTAGGCTTCATTTCTTCATATGGAGTGAGATATACAAACATGTTCCTACACTTACCCGCCCTTTTCAACATCTGACAGACATTAATACAGCACAGAGCAAGCCAAACGTAATGCCAGCTGGGACATGACAAATTAGCGCGATCGTAAAGAAGTTAAGGGGAGGTTTTTAGTTTGGTCCCTAGATATCCTTCAAGCGTAAGATTACACCCCCTTGAGCCCCTTTCAAGATAAATTTGTACATTTTTCGGTAGAAAAATGTTCCGGCTGAGAGCCGGTTTCTCTTAAATTACAGGCTCGCTATCGCTCGCCAGGATAAAATCGACACCTAAATGGCACGAAAGGTCTTAAAATTGACAGAAATGGGTTGAAAGTTCTTAAAATCGTCAAAATAATGGGGCAAACGTCTTAAAATCTCAAAAGCAATGGGGCTAGACATGAGGGAGAAAGGGGTCAAGAAAAAAGTCCCTCAAGTGGAAATCTCCCCTTAAGCAATCAAGACAAGGTTATGTAAGATTAGCCTGTATATGGTTATAAAGATTATTAGGCCATGAATTAGCGAAATATTGAATTTCAGTAATGGTTAGATACTTTTATGCAGCTTAGGAAGGTTGTATGGGCGTCAGAAAGCTATAGTTGTGTTAGTTAATATTAATATAACCCCTGTACTGGCAACGTCTTTTTAACTTTTTGTCTAGCTATATTTAGACGATTTTGTGCGGTTTAAGAAGGATCTGTGGTAGTAAAAAGGGTTAAGTGAGATAGTTCGAAGCATTTTCATTGCTGGAGGCCCTTTGTAAACTGAATAAAATCGTCTAATCTAGCTGTTTAGACGATTTTATGAGGTTTAAACGGGGTCTTTAGCAATGAACAGGCTTCGAACTATCCCACAACCCAAATTTACTACTACAGATCCTTCTTAAGCTGCATAAAATCGTCTAACTATAATTGTATGCTGGCTACTATTAGACGATTTTATTCAGTTTACAAAGGACCTCCAGCAATTAACAGGCTTCGAACTATCTCACTGAACCCTTTTTACTACTACCACAGATCCTTCTTAAACTTCACAAAATCGTCTAAATATAGCTAGATTATACGATTTTATTCAGCTTAAAAAGGGCCTCCAGCAATGAACAGGCTTCAAACTATCTCACTTAACCCTTCTTACTACTACAGATCCTTCTTAGGCTGCATAAAATCGTCTAAATGTAGCTAGATTTGACGATTTTATTCAGTTTACAAAGGCCCTCCAGCAATTAACAGACTTCGAACTATCTCACTTAACCCGTTTGACCACATGGAACACATAAAATCGTACATATAATACAGTAAACACAAGCAATGGTAGAAAAGCTGTCACTGCCTATCTTAAATGTGTGATAAGTAAAGCTGGTATCATACGAGAGATTTTATAGTCAAAATTCTATGGTCAACATTTTTCTGGCAACATTTTTGGATTATTTTACACTGGTATCGGAAACTAGACTGATGATGGATGAATTTAGGTAGCATAAATATTGCAAATGTTGACCTCATAAGCTGCCAGACCAGTGTTGAGGGTAAATGTTGAGGGAAAAAGCGCTCGTGTGATACCGGCATTATGTGGTGACTTAGTGAAATGGCTGGTGTTAATTAACGAGAGCGCTACCTCTTCCCATATTCTCCAGCTTTGTCTTGCCTTGCAAGAAAGGATGGAGATGTGGAGAGAGAGGTTCAAATTTCTCAGAGACGAAAACCTTGCCTTGAAGTTAACTCTGCAAGAGTTGTGTTATCGGGCGTATCACCTACCTCTGACTGGATATATCCTAGTGTTTACTAGCCTATACCCCTTTGAAAGGACATTAGCCTAACCTAACAATTTTTTATTGGATGACAAATATAGCTGCAACGCGTTCCGTTGACAGCGAGCAAAAAATTGCTTCGTGGGAGCGCTTTGCTAGGCTAGCAGAACAACATTGCTTCCTCACTCTGCTCGCTCTGCTAGGCTAGCAAAGCGAGCAGCCAAAAGAGGTTGCTAGGTCGACCTAGCAGAGCGAGCAATGAAGGTGTAAATGATTGCGTTTGTCCTATTTCAACACTAACTGGCCTACTTCATGATTAATAGTAGGCCTATTGAATGAGTATAGAGATGAACAGCAGTTACTAATTCTTTATTAAACATAAATATTTTACATCATGCCCATCCGACCTATAGAATGCTGCCACAAATATGTTATGCCTACACTGCAACATTCTCAATTAACACCAACCCTAGACTTAGGCAAGAACTTGACTATTCCTCCCCTACACATAACAGACTGCATGACTTGACCTCCCTGACGCATCAGCAACCCTACCATTCCACACCTAATCATTCTACCTATAAGCCCCATTTATCTATAATCCCCATAGCACTACCCAACTCCTTAATTACCCCTACCTCCCCCTTTACCACAACCACCTCCGAAAACCCCCCTAACAGAGATCCTTCCATCCTCAGAACCATAGGTGGGCACTAACACGATAATGTAATGCGTTAACGATTTTGGGTTAACGTTTATCGGATAAAAAAAAATCCAGCTTTAACGAATTAACGGTAACGTCGATACTTTTTGTTCCAAAATAGCGATAATCGTTAATTAATTGCCAAACAGGCAGAAATCCGCAGAATAGTCAATAAATAGGTAAACTAAAAGCCGAAATGATCTTCTACTAAATCAAATGAAGTGTCAGGTGTTTTTTTTTTCTAATAAAATAATGATAGCATTGCTGCATTTAAGATTTTTTATTTAAAATATGATAAATATCCATATCTTCGATAAATAACGATACTAACGAAGTAACGATATCGTTATCGAAAGGATCGGATTTAGCGATTTAACGATTTTACGATTTAACGGTTAACGAGCGATAAATGTATCGCCGGTTAACGACGTTATGGTTTTCGTTAACGAAATAACGGTTAACGAAGTTAAGGTTTTTGGTTATCGTGCCCACCTATGCTCAGAACCCTCATTATCAACTTCCGCAGCATTATAAACAAAAGAGACGTTTTTCACCACACCCTTGAGACTTATGACCCTGACATCGTTATAGGGACAGAGACTTGGCTCAATCCTGACATTTCAGACAGTGAAGTCTTCCCGACGGACAGTCCCTATACCATGACTTTACATAGAAAAGACAGGGAGAACAGAGACCACGGTGGGGTCATAATAGCGACGAAGCCGGGACTAGTCGTAACACCAGCCACCGAACTTAGCGCGGACGCAGAAATTTTATGGATTAAAACACAGATACAGGGCTGCACGACACTTTATATAGGATCATTTTACCGGCCCCCTAACAGTAACGTACATTACCTGCAGTCCCTTGACGAATCTTTATCTAAAATTGATCCCTCCAAGAACATATGGTTGGCTGGAGACTTCAACTTACCGGACATTAACTGGACAGCTTACGCGACAACGGAGAATGGTGACCATGAAGGCGACCTAATACTACCACAGACTGACAGATCATTACATGAAAAATTCATTGACATAATCAACACCCATTCACTCTCACAAATAGTACTCGAACCAACACGTACACAAATTAGCGTAGCTAGAAACAACCCTAACATAAGACTCTGGGTCACATCCAACATATTAGACTTGTTCCTTATGAACAACACCTCTTTAATTACATGAACACAGGTTTTACCAGGGCTTAGTGACCACGACATGATACTTGTAGACGCAAACATAAAACCAAACATCCAGAAACAATTACCCAGGAAAATCTACCAATACAACAGAGCTGACATGGGAGCCATCTCGGTAGACTTAGCTGACTTTAGAGACACATTCCTCGACAACGACCCAATGACCAATTCTGTTGAGCTAAATTGGACCAGACTTCGCGACTTCATACATGACACAATGGACAAGCATATACCCAAGAAAACCGTTACACGGAACCAGTCACCACCATGGTTCAATAGACAGTTACGAAGACTACATAGAAACAAGATTAAAGCATACAAGACAGCTAAACGTTACAACGATACAGAACACTGGGATTATTACAAAAACACATAAAAAACATTACAAAAAGAAATCAAACAAGCAGAAACTAATTACACAACCACTTTCCTCACAAACAACATGCAAAACCATAAAAAAATCTACAGCTTCTTCAAAGCGCGCAAACAAGACTCGACTGGCATAACAACATTATTACATAAAGATTCTCTGGTCACACTTCCACAGGACAAAGCACATGCACTTAATTCGCAGTTCCAGTCAGTTTTTACACAAGAACAAGCAAACTTGCCGGAACTGTCACCATCACCACACCCACCTATACTTCCACTGACTATACATACCCAGGGAATCGAGAAACTTTTATCTGAGGTAGACATCAACAAAGCGACTGGACCAGACAATATACCCTGCAGGATACTCAAGGCGAATGCTGCCATTCTTGCCCCTATCCTGCAGGTAATATTCTCACAGACCATTGACACCGGAGAACTTCCCCATGACTGGCTATTGGCAAACGTGACTCCTATTTTCAAATCCGGAGACAGAACCCTCCCTGTTAACTACAGTATAGACCTGTTTCGATTACCTCAGTTCCTTGCAAAATTTTAGAACATATCATCCACCGACATTTAATGGACCATCTAGATAGGCAAAATATACTGACTGACGCACAGCACGGCTACCGGCCCAAACGGTCGTGCGAGACACAACTACTTGTGACCACACATGACATTTCCCAAACCCTTAACGACCTAAAAATTCGAGAAGTTGACGCCATAGTACTAGACTTTGCCAAAGCCTTCGACAAAGTCCCTCACTAAAGACTGTTAGCTAAGTTAGATTATTATGGCATCCGAGGACCACTTCTTCACTGGATTAAGACTTTCTTGACCAATCGGGATCAACGCGTTGTTCTCGAGGGTTCTCATTCTTCCACTGTCTCTGTAACTTCTGGGGTCCCACAAGGCACTGACCTGGGTCCCCTACTTTTCCTTTCATACATAAATGACCTCCCACTATCTCTTACTTCTACTACTAGACTTTTCGCAGATGATAGCTTAGTTTATAGACCAATTACTAATAGGGACGATTGCCTTCGACTACAGGACGACTTAACTGCGCTTGAAGAGTGGGAAGCCAAGTGGCAGATGACATTTAGCCGGACAAATGTCATCATATCCGTTTCACCCGTTCAAATAAAATCATCCCATTCTCCTACAAACTCCATAGCACATTTTTGGATACTGTTCCCTCCCACAAATATTTGGGGGTCCACATCTCAGCGGACATGAGGTGGACCACTCACGTTAGCAGCGTCAGAGCAAAGACTAATAGGGCCCTGGGCTTCCTGCGCAGGAATCTCACCAAGTGTAACGCAAACATCAAAATTCTAGCATTTAAAACACTTGTTCGGCCACACTTAGAATACTGCGACACCGTCTGGGATCCACACACTCACAACAATATAAATAAATTAGAGGCCATACAAAACAAAGCTGCAAGATGGATCAGACGTGATTACAGACACACTACATCTGTCACTTTGACATTAAACTCGACCCACTTGCAACAAGAAGACAAATGCACAGACAACAGATGTTATATAAAATCACCAACAACTTAGTAGACATAGACAAAGATATATATTTACACCCTACAAGTATACGATTTACGAGACGCAGCCACAACCTAAAATACCACACATATCAGGCAAGCACGGACATATTTAGACAATCATTTTTTCCCCGCAGCATCCAAGAGTGGAATCACCTCCCATCTCATGTAGTTAATAGCCCCACCCTTGATTCATTTAGAACTAGGATCACCAATCATTACATCCCTAATCCTGATCCTGTCCCCAACCATTAGTCCTAAAAAGCACAACCCCCGCATATCATGCCGCCCGAGAGCGGCCCTCTGCGGGTCCCTCAACGTAAACGTAATCGTAAACATAAATAATATTACAGTTGACATCGCCATTATAATTGCTTCATTTATATATAGGCTACTATATGAAAGCAACACTAAAGTCATTACCTATCAACAGAATCATATTACGTAGGCTATATCGGACAATACCGCCCCAGGCCATCACGGTACACTCTCAGTTAACAGGCCGCCAGACTGAATATTATGTATAAAACCAATGTTAAATTATTCTAAGCCTGTGTGTCAATGGTTGGACGGTTTGAATAGGCATATGTCGGAGTGTGAAGCCACTCAAACTTGTCTGTGAGGTACTGAGTCTTGACATAACACATAACAAGGTTGGCGGCACACAATGGCGGAAGGCGGACGCAAGTTTTGAGGCTCCGGCATATGTTATGGGATGGACAAGTAATTCACGGAATATCGAGTGCATACGGGGCTAGCAAGAAGAGGAAAGATTTAGTGAAGGGGGAGGATATATTGGTGTGGTGGAGGGGTGATATATAGTGTAATAAGAGTGTGTAGTGACGGGACAGCGGTAGGGTTGTGAGTTGTTGAGTTTGTAAACAAACATGGCAGAGGGAATTTCGGGTATGACGGAGTCGGAAGGAAGGTTACAACGTTTTCGGGGATTTAAGAGCACAGATAAGAAGTTAGAAGAGGTTAGTATTGTTGTGAAGGATTTGGAAAAGTGGATGAGTGATACGGAGAAATGGAAGGGGGATATTGGTGAGAAAGTTAAGGCACTGTGTGTAATGTGTGGTGTGATAGGTGGGGAAGGGAATAGGCCTAGCGAAGGAAGTGAATGCAGGCCTTTTTTGGCAGTTAATGAGAGCCTAGAGATGTTATTGAAAAGGGTAGATGAACTGGGAGCAGAGAATATGGCATTGAAGGAGCAGCTGAAGGAATACGAAGGACGTTTCACGGAAGTAAAGGAGTCGACTGCATGGACGGTGGTAGGTAAACAAAAAGTCAAGGATTTGGAGGATATTATGAAAGAGCAAAAGGAAGAAATGAATATGACCAAACAAAGTTTTGAGAGTGCAGTTGTAGGGGTCATGAAGAACAAGGAGAGTGTCGTGAGGGAGGCCATGGACAGGGATAGGGGTGTAATCTTGTATGGAGATATAGAGACTCATATGAATGATAATGGAGTGAGAAAAGTGAGGGATATGGAGACAGTGAAGGAGGTCTTGAAAGGTGTGGATGAGGACGAATATGGATGGGAAGGGCAGGTGGAGGAGATCAGTAGGATAGGTAGATATAAAAGGGGAGAGATGAGACCTATAAGGGTACAGTTTAAAACTAGGGTAGTGGCGGAGACTGTGACAAATTTTAGTTGGAGGCTAAATACAAATGATAAACTGAAACACATAAGACTAAAGAAGGATTTGAGTATAGAACAAAGGAAAAAAATTAAGGAATTACAAGAAAAGGCTGATGAAAATAATGGAAAGTTGGATGAGGAGGAAAAGAGAAATTTTTACTGGAGAGTGAGGGACGGAAAAGTGAGGAAGTGGTTTATAAGAGTAGAAAGGAGGGGGAGATCAGGGAGGGGAGAGAATGTGATGAGAGTTGTGACGGAGGAGGAGAACGGGGTGGAGGTGTCACAGGGAGAGACAGGAGACAAAGAGTCAGACCCAGTAGTGCTAACAGGGGAGTAGGGTACGGACTGGAGGAGCGGGATGGTGTAATTGCTGGAGGAATGGTAGATGGATTAAGGATTATGTTTAGTAATGTGGATGTGTTTACTCAGGACAAGAAAAGAGAACTGATATGTAGGTTGCAGGATGAAGAGGAAAAACCTGATATCATAGCCCTACAGGAAGTAAGACCAAAAAATGTTAGAATTGAGAGGGAACTGGTGGAATATAGTTTGGAGGGTTTTGAGTTATATGAGAGAAATGCTATTAGAGCAGAGGTTGGAAGAGGACTGTTTATTTATGTAAGAAAAGAGCTCAAGGTTAATGAGGTGGATATGAGACAGCAGTATTGTGAGTATTTGTGTATTGAAGTAAAATGTGTAAGAGGATCAATTCTAATTGCCTCTATATATAGAAGCCCAAATAATAGCAGGGGAGAGGATGATAACCTACTGAAAACAATGGAGGAGATAGATAATAGAGAGAACAAATATAAAATTTTGATTGGAGATTTCAATTTGCCAAGGATCAACTGGGCAAATTGTACTACTCCAGCGGGACAGGGTAGCCTGGAAAATAAGTTTATAGAGAAAGTGAGAGATTGTTTTTTAACGCAACATATTGTAGAGATGACAAGATATAGAGATGGGACGCAGGGGAGTGTACTTGATTTGATTTTTAGCAATGAAGAGGATATAGTGGAACATGTTAATGTGGATAGCCCTATAGGTCGTAGTGACCATGCCTGTATAAGCTTTAGTTGTAACATTAAATCGGAGAGGGATAATAAAAGCAATAGAAAAATATACATGTATGATAGAGCAGATTATGAGCTGCTGAGACGGTGTTTGGACATTGACTGGGGGGAATATTTGAACGGTGAAGACGCTGAAGGAATGTGGAGGAAAATTAGAGTCAAACTGGAGAATGCTGTATCCAAAAGTGTACCAGTAAGGGAATATAAGGATAAAACAAAATTGAGGAAAAGAACTAACCCAGAATTGCCAATGAAAAGAAAGCTTTGGATATTGATTAGAAGAAAGAAACGATTGTGGGAAAGATTAAAATTGTTAAAAAAGAACAGGGGGTCTAGTATAGAGGCTAAGGAAGTGGATCTGGAACGCAGACAAATAAACAATAAAATAAGGTGGGAAACAAGGAGGGGGGTGAAGGAGAGGGAGAGAGAGATAGCTAGAAATGTGAAGGATAATCCAAAAATATTCTGGAAGTACATTCAGGAAAAATTAACAAGAAGAGTAGGGATCCCAGAGCTGGTGGGGGGGTTGAATGATGGGAGTAGAGCGGAGACTGATAAGGAGAAAGCAGAGGTGCTGGGGAAATACTTTGGGGGGGTACTAACAGTGGAGTCGGAGGATGCAGTGCCTACTATTCCCATCAAACAGGCACCGGCACTAGAACTAGTAGAGTTTTCCCATGCTAGAATAAGAAGGGCTATAGAAAAAATGAATAGAAGTAAGTCACCGGGACCGGATGGGATACACCCAAGAATCATAAAGGAAGGAGGGGAGATGTTAGTAGAGCCATTGAAAATGTTATTTGAGGTATCGTTTAATACAGGACAAATCCCGATGGACTGGAGAGAGGCGAACATAACAGCTATATTTAAGAAGGGAAAGAGAAATGACCCAGGGAATTATAGACCAGTCAGTTTGACAAGTGTTGTGTGTAAACTAATGGAAACGGTAATTAGAGAAGGAATAATGGATCATATGAAGTCAAACCAACTTTTCAGTGGGAGACAGTTTGGATTCTTGCCGGGGAGGTCGACGGTACTACAGCTAATTAAGGTGGTAGATGATTGGATGCAAATTTTAGAAGATGGTGATGTAATAGACGTGGTATATTGCGATTTTATGAAGGCCTTCGATAAGGTCCCACATAAAAGGTTAATAGAGAAAGTTAGAAGCTATAATATAGGGGAGAAATGTGTGAAATGGATAGAAGCCTTCCTGAAAGATCGGAGACAGAGGGTATTGGTGAATGGAATAGGCTCGGGGTGGAGGGAAATTACAAGTGGGGTACCTCAGGGATCTGTGTTGGGACCATTGCTGTTCGTTATATTTATCAACGACTTGCCTGAAGTTATAACTAATGGAAGTGAGGTATACCTGTATGCGGATGACACTAAACTGTATAGAAGAGTGAGGAGTAAGGAAGATATGGGTTTGCTTCAAGGAGATGTGGAGGGCATGAAGGGATGGTCTGAGCATTGGTTAATGCCTTTTCATCCAAAAAAATGCAAGTACATGCGGATTGGGACCAGCAAGATAGACAAGGTAGGATACAGTATGTATGAAGCGATGGAGGAAGTGAGTGCAGAAAAGGATATAGGAGTAGTGATAGATAATAAGTTAAATTTCTCAGAACATTTAGCGGAAAAGATAAACAAAGCCAATAGAATTGTAGGGCTGATAAGGAGGACATTTGTGTCACTTGACGAAGAAATCTTCAGGAATCTATATACAGCGCTGGTTAGGCCACACCTGGAATATGCAAACCAGGTGTGGGCTCCATATATGGTAAAGGATATAGAAGCAGTGGAGAAAGTGCAGAGAAGAGCTAGCAAGCTGGTACCAACGTTGAAGAACGCGGGTTATGAGCAGAGGTTGAGGACACTGGGACTTCCGACACTGGCATATAGGAGAAAGAGAGGGGATATGATAGAGACTTTTAAGATAGTGTCAGGAAAGTACGATGAGGATGTGTGTGAAGGTATCTTCTTGATGCGGGAGGGAACAAGAACGAGAGGACACTCTAAGAAAATTTACAAAGAAAGAAATAGGCTTGAGAAGGCGAAGAACTCATTTTGTGATAGAGTGGTAAATGAGTGGAACGCACTGCCCCAGTATGTAGTCGATTCCGAATCAATAAGGGAGTTTGAAAGTAATCTTGATAAAGCATGGGGAAGACAAGATTTGAAGTTTGATTATAAAACAAAAATACAGAATAGTAAAAATGTTGCGTCTGCTACCGCCGCCGCCAACACCGTGAACGACCGCAGCAGTGCAAGCACTGGTACTGAGCTGGATACACAGGCATAGTTTGCCTTTTTCCAGAGGATCTACTGTAAGAAACTGTAAGAAACTGTAAGAAATAACAAAGCCACTCCAACACCTTCCTCTCTCTCCAACACCCCTTCTACCCTCTCAACACTCTTCTCTGAGCTAGTGCCGATACAAATGGCATGGACAGTCCTGTATAGAATCGTAAGATTCAGAGTCGTAAAGATTCCAGGACGAGCTCAATAGCAGCGGATCCCCAGATCGACCGTGGTGATTGTCACCTAAACATCTACAAAAAACAAAAAATAAAATAAAATAACAAACTGGCGTAGGACAACCTTTAGGACAACCTTTACGATATACTGTACGTGAAACATAAACAAATATACTGTAACCTGCAAGTTGTGTCACTTTTAAAGATATTCTAGTGATTGATTTGTATGACAGATAGCAACATTATCGAAGTGGTGGCTGTGGAATTGTGTATATTGAAATGTGTAAGGAACAAACTTTTAACAAACATTACGTATGCAATGCAGAAATAAAATTAATAAAGACTGGTAGCCTACAGTACAAAAGTAGCCTACCATCACGCCTGAGTTTTCGCAAAATAACTTACTATGAGCGATATCGTCGACATTTAATGTAATCTGTACAATACTATTAATCATTCAAGCACGGAAAATCGTCAGTTACTCATAATGGTCACCACCATATGTACTTTGAAAGCTATGGAACTGTAAATGTATAATGAAAAACAAATGTGCATAGCCTAGTACTCTGTCTTGACATGTTCACCAACTTTCCCGATATTTTCATGTACAGTACTGTATATGTTAAGTCCTCAAATAATATTGTAAAGTCACTTAGTAAGAACACAAGACATCGTATATGCATTTAAAAATATTTATGGTAGCCTACATGTTCAATGAAAACTCGTAAGTACTAAACAAATTAATAATGCGAGGTGCAAGCGATAGGCCTAATATCGATCGCTGAACAGTGTGTACACTATTCCTTTAGGTATAATACACTATAAGAGCCATTAGGCTACAGTTATTTACAAGTATGAAAGTGTCTTCAGTCTTCCTAACCCCCACAAAACTGTGGATGACCCAGCGGCTTTCTTCACAATGCAAGAGCCCTCTCCCTCACCAATACTGACCGACATAATCCCAGAAGTTAATGAAATAATTCAAGCCATTGACGACATAGCAGCCGACTCAGCACAGGTCCAGACGGGTTCAGTGCACAGCTTCTAAAAACCTGCAAAGCTGAACTGGCGATACCACTGCAACTAATCGCTGCTAAGTCCCTAGCTACCGGTACAGTTCCCACATCCCTGAAGGAAGGGGTAGTGAAACCTATCCACAAAGGGGGTAGCAAAGGACTGGCCAAAAACTATCGGCCCGTAGTGCTAACCTCGCACATAACAAAGATAATCGAGCGGGTCGTCAGAAAACGAATAACAAAACACATGGGAGGATCTCGACGCTTTCAACGAGGGGCAGCACGGGTTTAGAAAGGGCCGGTCCTGTCTGTCACAGCTACTTGCCCACCATGAGGCTCTACTAGAAGACATCAGTAAGGGCAAAAACGTCGACGTGATATACTTGGATTTCGCCAAGGTATTTGATAAAGTAGATCACGGCCTCGTTCTTCACAAGCTGAAAAATCTAGGTATAGGAGGAAACCTCGGCAAGTGGCTGCACAGCTTCCTAACACATAGGGAACAGAGAGTATCGGTCCAAGGACACCTTTCAGACCCAAGCGAGGTAATAAGTGGCGTTCCGCAGGGGTCTGTACTAGGACCACTTCTGTTCCTTATCATGATAGGGGATATTGATCATGACCTCCAGCACTCCAAGGCCACCTCATTTGCAGACGACACAAGAGTAATGAGGAGGATAGAGACAGCTGACGATGTGGCCCTGCTACAAGAGGATCTGAATCGCCTTCTGGACGGGGCAGATTCCAACAACATGAGGATGAACGGCGAGAAATTTGAATTGCTAAGGTACGGCCCTCTACAAACCATCAAAGAGGGCACCAGCTACCAGGTCAATCAAGAAACCATCACTCCAAAAGAACATGTGCGGGACCTGGGAGTAATAATGAGTACCGATGGAACTTTTTCTCGCCACATCAATCAAACCACCGAGAGAGCTAGGAGACTCTCAGGATGGATTCTCAGGACCTTCCAAACTAGGGGAGAGGGCCTGTATGCTGACACTCTGGAAGGCTCTGGTCCTCCCAAAGGTGGAATACTGCTGCCAGCTATGGACTCCCCACAAGACAGGTGACATCATCAAGCTGGAGTCTCTACAGAGAACCTTCACCAGCAGGATCTGGGGTCTCCAACACATGAATTACTGGGAACGCCTGAAGGAGTTGCGACTCTACTCCCTTCAGAGACGACGAGAACGTTACCTAGTGATATACGTGTGGAAGACCCTAGAAGGGCTGGTACCTGACGTGGGACTAGTCATCAATAACCACGTTAGAAAAGGGCGGCTGTGCTACATCAAGAGGACCGAGGCTACCTCTCGGAAAATAGCAACAGTCACCCACAACAACTTCACCAAAAATGGGGCTCGTCTCTTCAGTACTGTACCAACGTCCGGGAACTGACGGGAGTCACGACCGACTCCTTCAAGCGTCAGCTGGACCGATGGCTGGCCACAGTACCAGATGAGCCCCCAACACCAGGATATCCCAGCACCGCATCCAACTCGTTAGTAAATAGACGGAACGAGGGAGATGCAGAGCTGCCTGGCCGCAGCGGAGGTCCACTTTCGCTGCGTCCTCAGAGGACGGAATTCTACCAAGTATGACCAAGTAAGTATATACAGTATATATATATATATATATATATATATATATATATATATATATATATATATATATATATATATATATATATATATATATATATATATATATATATATATATATACGGAATTCTACCAAGTATTACCAAGTATATATATATATATATATATATATATATATATATATATTGGATATTAGACTTGCATTAGTATAAAATTGTTTTATTAAAGTTTCCACTGTTCTTGCATACGTTTTTACACAGACCGTGGGCTCATACGATATTATAGCCTAATTTCCGGTTGTTACAACATATATTTTCACTGAGTGTGATACATTTCGCAATTTCAGTGTTTTATTAAGCGAATACATATATATGAAGACTGTCATTGATGGTTGTTATGTACGGTCAGCTGATATGCGAAGCAAAAAAATGCTAGCTAGTGTACCGTTCAGCCTATTGACAGTGCTGCTAGCATAGCAAAGCGGTCGCACGAAGCAATTTTTTGCTCGCTGTCAACGGAACGCGTCAGGGCTAAGATTCGAACCGTACAGGCAGGAGGTTGACGGTTCGAGCCTCGGGCCAGCCAGTGAGTTATTGGCAGATGTCAGTGCTGTTGGTGAACGGTGCAGTCTAGCAATCTGTGGCAACTATTCACTAAGTCCCTGATTCATCAGGGCACCCACCCTAGCCTTGCTATTCAGCAGGGAGTGTATGGTGGTAAAAACTGCATCTAACAACCTTACCTAACCTATCCTAGTATTATGGGTGGGGGCTGCCGCCCCCACACCCCCGCTGTTTGACATCAACATACGTGCTTACACGACGTACGCCCTGTAACACAACTCATTCCGTTAACTCTGGCGGAGAAGAAGAGTTATGTTAGTGCGGTTGGAGATGGTGGAGCTCCCTGGAGGATAGTGGCTACGAGTGGCACTAAGTGCAAGCCAAGAAGAGACACGCTAGAACTTAAAAACAAGTTCGATGCCTTGGCTGAAAAGGGTGATAGAGGAAGGGCTAGTGAAGAAAGGAGTGTCGGTAATTACATTATAGGGAATAGGCTCGCACCCTTATTTTTTATGTTTTTTCCTCCAGATTTTGAGAAATGAGTGTTTTCATGGTCTTAGTTATAATTCCAATGTGGGATACACAATGCGTTGAGGGTGGGCTTTGCCCCCCTCACCCCCCTATGAATTATTGAAATCGTCATCTATGTTGCCAGCAGGGGGTAAATATCGATTATACTGCATAAAGAAGGCGTTTGTAAACAGTGAGGAACTGAGGATGTCCGAAAGAGCTCTGAGATTGATTAGAATGGGCGTTGTTGTTGTTGTTCCCTAAGCTGCCTGGCCAAACAGCCCCGAGTCCCTGAGGAAGGCCATGGCCACGATCGGGCTTTCCCACAGAGCTCTCATTGAGTGTAGATTGTGTTGTTGGCGTAAGTGGTTGTGTGAAATGCAGTCTTCTATGATGTGTTTGATGGTATGGGGTGCTGTGTTACATCCTGGGCAGGTGTCGACGACGGAGTCATCCAGTCTCTTCTGATAACTCAGAAGAACTGGATGGTGTCCGCATCTCAGCCTGGCCAGGTGGACTCTGCCCTCGCGAGGAAGGGAGGATTCGGAAGGATGGATTTCGGGAGGTTGTGCTTGCAGCTGTGTGTTGTCCATGAGTGAGTGGATGGATCGGTGAGAGATATGAGTATGGATGTGCTTCTGGAAGTTGGCTTGGGGTGGGCAGGGAAGGAGAGAGGACAGTATTTGTGTGTGATACCGTGTGCTGGGTGTTGTTTTGATATTTCTTGGTGTCTGTGGGTGTGTTGTCATGTAGTGTAGTGGGTGGTTTTGGTTCATAGAGGCTGCTGCCAGAAATTGGGTGCCTCTCATGTCCAGATGGTCTTTGACTTTGAGGATTTTGGATTCTTGATGTAAGTGATCTGTGGGTGTAGTAGCTGTGCAGCCTGTAATGATTTTTAGGGCTTTGTTTTGAATAGTCTGTAAGGTCTTGTGATGTGTTTCAGCTAGGTTAGAAGCCCAAGCTGGGCTTGCGTATTCCATCACCGATCTTATGTATTGTTTATAAACTGTGGTGGTGGTTTCTTTGTTGTGTCCAAATTTTGTGTGAGCAAGTGACCTGAGGGCGTTAAGTCTGGGTGTCAGTTTCTTTTTTGTGTTTGTGGTGTGCTGTTTGAATGTCATATGAGTATCATATGTTACTCCTAGGATTTTTGGTGAGTGTGTATGTGTTAGGGGTGTGTTGTTTATGGTGAGTCGTGGGATGTATTCATGTTCTCTTGTCCAGCTTGTGAGCAGGGTTGCAGTGGATTTGGCTGGGGCTAGATTAAGTCTGTTTGTAGTGCACCAGCCAGGTAGTGTTGAGATAGGGTTGAAGGAGATCTGTTGCTGTGTTTGGGTCATGGTACTTACACTAGTTGTATTTGCGGGAGTGAGCATGCTCGTTAATTCCCGCCTCCTAAGATATGTTTGTCATACCGTGCATACGTGTGCATGTGAGTGTTATGTCGCCTGCATAGGAGGCTAAGTTTATTTGGGGTGTATTGGGTATATTTATGTCAGTCATGTATAGATTGAAGAGTGCGGGTGATAGGACGGATCCTTGTGGGACTCCGTTTGGAAAGTTTCTGATTCTAGATGACTGACTGGCAAAAGATACATGTGCACATCTGCCTGCTAGGAAGTTGGCCAGCCACCTTTTGTGTTGTTGTGCATGTTTGTGTTGTAGATTTTGTTTGTTAGGTTGTGGCAGGGGATGGCATCGAAGGCTTTACTAATGTCGAGTGTAGCTAGTAGTGATCTGTGTGGTGGTCTAGCTGAGTTGATGCCGTCAAAAGCTCTTTGTGTAAGGTCTGTGAGAAGAGTGTTTGTGGAGTGCAGTGGCATGAAGCCATGTTGTGTTGGAGCTAGGGGTAGGTCGGGTGTAATTAGTTGTAGTACAAGGCGTTCCATGACTTTGGAGGGGATGCAAAGGAGTGTGAGGAGGGTAGCGTGGGGTCTTTGTTGGGTTTGGGGAATGTGATGATAATACCATGCTTCCAGATGTCTGGTATTGTGTTGTGTGAGTAACTGTAGTTTGATATGTTAGTGAGTTAGCGAGTTAGAATGGGCGTTTTTCTATTAATACCGGGTTTTATAAATGTGATCAAAATTATTCTCCCACAGTGGATTATACATGAGTAAAGTATAGGATTCCATAGACCTACATTATCCCTAATAAATTATGTATAATAAGGCTGCGAGCCTATTCCCTATAATTATCAGTGTTTCCAAAGGTGGGAAAAGCAGGAGGAAAGAAGGTAAGTCTCCCCACAGAGAACTTACTGCGGATGGTCCCCCACCAGCACCCAGTGACATGTGTTCTATTTTATTCTAGCTATATTTAGACGATATTATGCAGCTTGGGAAGGATCTGGGTAAGATCCTGTGTAGCGAGTGACCGTTTTTCAGATGCCTACTTTAACATAACCTAACCTAATATATTAGTGTACTATTTATGAATGTAAAATGTAAAAATATATTGTTACATTACCAAATTATTGAGATATACTATATATACACGGTAGCCCGCCGCTACACATGATTATACCAGGATCTGTGGTAGTTAAAAGGGTGGGTTGAGATAGTTTGAAACCTTATCATTGCTAGAGGTCCTTCCCAAGCTGAATATAATTGTCTAATAGTTGCCAGAATATGATGAAAAGACATCCCTGGTACTCAATGGGTTAAGCGTTACTTCCACATAGCGATTTTGATTAGTTCCTTTGCTTTGCTTTTATCTTGTGTCGTCCCAGTTTTGGTATGTTTATTTTGCAAGTTTAACATTATAATAAAATAAAATTAAGTAACACCCCGTTCTTAACATTAATCATCAATTCCAAACCCCAATGCACTTGAATAAACTAATGAAAGCATATGCTCCTCCCGGGATTCCAACTCGGGACACTACACCCAGTACATAAGTACTGTATCTAAACCATTACACCACCAACACAGTTAAACAATAATAAAGACTACAAATAATAGACTCGGCTTTCGTTTGACACCCTGACGCTACGGCCTGTGGCTAACAATAACCTTTATTGTATTTTTTTAATCTGATAGAGACTCTGAGCCTGGTATCGGATACACTCCCTCATGCGATGCCACCTGTAGTATAGATCACCGGTAGGCCGTGGCATAATCAGTAGAGCATCGGCTGCTGCTCGAAGGGTCGGCGGATCGAGTCGTCACTGTCAAAATTTTATTGGTAGATGTCAAGCCCGGGCAACTTGACCTAGCGATTCGATTCGTGACAAACGCCTAATATTCAAGGCCACCCGTTCTCGGGAATTACGGCGTCTGGCAAAAAAGAAAAAAAGAAAAGGCCCAACAGTACAAATGACATCTAACTTCATTCTGTCTTCGCTAACATTGGCCAATATTACTCAGCTTAGAACAGGGTACACACACACATACATAAAATGTTAAGACTGAGTGCTCCACACATACATGCAGTTTCAGTCTCTTGTCCTAATGGCGGCGTTCCAGGCAACCCTGTTAACCCTCTCACCACGGAAGGGCTCTTGAACGCCCATAAAAAAGCATATAACAGGTACCCGGAAGGCCTCTTGAACGCCCAGTGGTTGGAAGCCTGTGAGCTTCGTGTGCGAGGCGTCGGTCCGACGCATGTAAACAACAGCCGGCTGGACCGACGCCCCGCATCTCCGGCCACAAGAAGGAGAGCGTCGCTTGTTCGTGTGTGCCTGTATGTTGTTGTTAAGTATCGAAAAGTGGTGTAAAGTGGCTGTTTTGGCCATAAAGTTATCTCCAATGAAATCATCATCACAGCTCAACCAGTTGACTTAGAGAGCTCTACTTAATGCCATTCTACAGGTAAATAACACAGCTACGCTTGGGGAAGCAGTCTGATTAACGAATATACGGTAGCCTAGCCTAGACGTTTTTCGGCCAAAACACCCGGGTTTCGAGGAATATATATATAATACATAGCCGGGGCTGGAGGGTTAAGGGCTGCTTCACTTGTCAAGTTTTTGGATTTGAATAATAAGGTTGAATAACCTTATGAATTAATTTCATCTGGGGGATTTTTGGATTTGAGATCGGCACATATAGTTCGATCCCAGGTCTTCCTCGGTCCACCCCTTGGTGTAGCTCCCTCCACAATCACAGACCTGCATTTAGATCGGCACATATAGTTCGATCCCAGGTCTTCCTCGGTCCACCCCTTGGTGTAGCTCCCTCCACAATCACAGACCTGCATTTTTTCACCTAATTTTGTTAATCCATTCTCTCCACATGTCCATACCATCCCAGTCTACTTGTACGCATCACCTCGCTAATACTCTTTACAGTATACCTAAACGTCTCCTCAGGGTATAACTCTTGTAATTCTCCTACCAACAATTCCCTTGAGACCTCTGGTGGACGTTTATGAACTAGCGCCAGAGCTACGACTGTAGACATCACTATACCCAACACCTAGGATATGCACAGTTTATCTCAATTTTTGTGTTATTCTACACGTTTTTATTACACAGTATACGACTACACTAAGTGCTTATATAGTAAAGTAATAAAGGGAAAGTCCATATGCAGCTGATAATGACTATAAACATAATTATAAGCTGATAAATTATCATAACAAAATTGGCGGGAAAAAATACCTGCTGACTTTGTATTGTAAATATAGTTATTTATGAATATGGGTGATTTTAAAATATATAAAACAACAGTATGCATAGACCAAAGTATGTGTCATCTACAGAAATTTCGACTAACTGCATATATTATAGAATTGTTGAAGGAGAGGGAGGGTGGATAGGTCCGCAATGTCGCCCATTTCCCATAATACACCGCGGTAAACCTTGCGTTCAGCGCCTCTATCGGCCACTGTAGGCATTTATTGGTAGGGAGAATTGCAATGACACAACTGTAATAATGCTTCAGTTCTTATTGCAATTACAAAACACTGGCATTTCATAGTGAATAGAAACACCATATGAGAAGGAGCACTTAATTTATACGTCAATAAGGTGTAAGAATATAAAGTGTCAATTCATATGATGTAATGCTAGACTTATCAGATTATACTGTGTTTTGTAAATTGAGAAGTGTTTCCATATTAGTTAGGCTACCTTGTATGGTGTAAGGGGAGACAGGTCAGTTGAACCAGTGCCACATTAACCATTCTTTTTCACTCTACTATACAAAATACTGTACTTAAGTCCCTCTTTATCTCTCTCTCTCTCTCCCTGTCCATCCCTCATTACTTAAGTTCCTCTTTATCTCTCTCTCTCTCCCTGTCCATCCCTCATTACTTAAGTTCCTCTTTATCTCTCTCTCTCTCCCTGTCCATCCCTCATTACTTAAGTTCCTCTTTATCTCTCTCTCTCTCTCCCTGTCCATCCCTCATTACTTAAGTTCCTCTTTATCTCTCTCTCTCTCCCTGTCCATTCTTCATTCTCCATTACCTGATACAGTTCTAGGAACTTCTGGGGTCAGTATAGGCAGCCAATCACCAGCGTTGTTTACACTCGAGTCTCCGTAGCTCGCCACTCTCACCATACTCAAATCTGTGGGGTAATAGGCGGTGCTCCCTTAGAGTGGTATTCTTAAACAATTTGTTTTCCCTTCGCAGCGCCGTTATTGGACGAAATAGCTTGACAAATAACGCTAGCTTCAGAAATGGGAGTGCTACTCCGTCTAATCTCTATAAACAACACTCGTTCCCATAATATTCGTTCGGCGCTGTGAAGGGAAAACAATGCTTAAGAATACCACTCTTAGCCTCTACACTCAAACAATAATTATTTTTTTAAATGCTGGGTGAGAAGGGAATTGTGCCCCTGAAAATATCTGGGGTTTCGAACCCGGGTCAGTAGGCACTAGCCTCCCGCGCTACCACTGTACCACGCTCTGACATAGAATAAGGAAACCATCTTAGTTCTCTTTTGAAGAACCAGGAGGGCTATGGCTTCATACACGTGGTGAGTTTATTAGACTTACTACCAGTGACAATGGCTGGGGTAGTGCTGGAGGCCCATAGTGATCCTTGGTCTATGGGTCTTCTCCTGGGCGACCTAGATGTGTGTGAATTTGTGTTTTGTTTTTTTGTGTTGTGCTGTCCCTGTTCAGGCTTTGTCTCGAGTCGGCCACCCCCCGCTATGGGGTATGTGCCATACATACGGTTTTGGTTTGTTTGTTTTGCAAGTTGTTGTTGTTGTTGTTGTTGTTGTTGTTGTTCCCCAAGCTGCCTGGCCGAACAGCCCCAAGGCCCCGAGCAATTCCAAGGCCATTACCGAGTGCCCCCACAGAACCCTCCCCGCCGACCACAATAAAGCCTGGGTGACCGAAGCCACTCCATGGTGGGGAGCTGAGGAGGGTGCGGAAACGCCCGGGAAACCAAAGCCCCACCCAGGGCCCTGTGCCCCTCAGCAATTATGAAGAGAAAGTTGAGGGGCAAGGGAAAAATGTGATGCTTTGGCTTCCAATCTTGATAGATTGGGAGGTCAATCTACGGAAGAGACGCCATCACTTGAGATCTAGAAAATATATAAGTTAAAGGAACAGTCAGAGTAAACTATGGGTATGGCAGAGATTGCTCAGCTCTCACTCTGATAGACCAGCCCATCACATGACTAGAACCCAATCCTCTCAGCATCAGCTAGGAAAGGCCCTAGAAAGCCGCCTTTGGCGGGGGGATAGCTCCCCTATTTCAACCCCTTTCGGGGTTGGGCACCCGCCCAAGTTCTACATTTTAATAACGGTGACTTTAGTGTTGTTTCAAATACCTGCTTCCGCCAACGTGGAGGAGGAGGTGCAGAAATCTACTTTGCAGTCCTTCAGGGTCACGGCCACAACACACCCTGACCTCACTGACTCTCCAAAGTTGACCTGGGTTCGACGGTCACACACACCCTCACTCCCCCCCGCTGCTGAGAGTAAGGTCAGCCAGTGTTTGGGGTCGGTGTTGAGGGATATGGCCTCTTGTCTCTGATCTGTAGGGGGGTTGAGAGAAGGAATGATATATACAGTACAGTCAAAACCTATTTACTTCTTGCATTTTGTGTCTCAAGTTGGCCACCCCCAGCTAAAAAAAAATAAAAAAAAATGGGGAATGTGCATGAGTACAATATATAGATAGATAGATTTTGTGTTTTTATATTTCATAGTCCATTAAATCAAAGACCCTGACAAGTGAGGCAGAGTTCCGTATGGAGCTCAGTGGTCTGGTTAATCTGCTCTACATAACCTAACCTAATCTTAACAGGGTTGCCTGGAACACCGCCATTAGGACGTGAGACCGGAACTGTGTTTTGTGTGGAGCACTCAGTCTTTAAATTTGTGTATGTATGTATCTATAATATTACAGGTATAGCAAAATCAATTAAAAAAAAAAAATCTTTAATCACAACTCACCATCTCAGTAATATTCCCAACCAGTGTCCCCATAATGAGAGGCTTCCCTGTGATGTACCCGGGCCGTCCACTCCTCACAAACACCGCCCTCCCTCAAGCTCCGATGCCCACACAAACTCACTCCCGAACGTCTGGCGCAAATAGTCTGTCCTGTCTGCTGGTAGATCGGTAAGGCGGATGTGGGCTCGAACCTCAGTGATCCCTAGACTACCGTTATGCGTGAAGATCAAACGAACGCTCTTAACCACATTGCCGCACACGTCGCCTTCGTACGCTGGCTTGGGGGAGATTTCCGACGCTCGTTTCGGTGCAGTTATCGTCTTCACTGCTACACAGGAATATCTTTAAAGGTACTAAGGCCTTTTCATTTACGCTAGACATCAGCTTAGCCCTCAACATCTCACTTATGGCCGAAATCTGCAAGGCTCGAGATTCCGACACGAGATCATCCTTTCCGCTTTCGGCCAAGACCTGCGAGTCTATGTGTCCTCTCTCCAGCTTCTGCGATTCGAGTTCTCCGCTGGGAACGTTGAGAGGGAAGTCGGTGGTGATGGTCTCTGTGTTAAGGAAGGAGTCGGTTGTTGACGGGAGCTCTGTGGTCGTTGGTTCTTCTTCACTGTCATTACCACTTATGTTCTGGGGTATACAAAACAAAACACTATTAGTTATTTTAATAAAGGTAAAGTTAAATAAAAAATAAAAGAAGGAAAGAGAGGAAAAATGGGGTAAGTGCCAGAGTACATACATACATATAATGGGGTACTGTATCAGCGGACCATTGGTTCCTATCTTCAGAACATTCCTGTGCTTAGTATGCTTCCAGCCAGGGCCCCACTGGGGTAAATAAAATAGCAAAACAGTGGTGGAACTGCCATCCGGGTGAGGGACTCCTCTGGGTCTGTTCCTTCAGTGCTAAGGGTCATAATCCACTTAGTGGAAATGGTACTGTGGAATGGGTCGGTAGAGGCATGTCTGGGAACCTGGAGGCAGTTTCTGCCATGGCCATCCCTTTTGGGGCGCTTCCTCTGAAAGCGGGGTGTGTCAGATTGATGATGATGGTACTGCATCATGTACATAAACAAAGATACAGGGGAACTTAATATGTAATACTGTATCTGCAAAAAAAAAAAAAAAAAAAAAAAAAAAAAAAACAGACATCGCACAATATAAAGACAAAAACATTTATCTTATCAAAATCATTAGTGGAAATAACATATTGAAGATTTAGCAAAACAATAATATGAAATAAAAAAACACAAAACAAATACAGTAGTACCTGAAATAAGACTCTGGGATCGGCAACCACAACGAACGTCAGAAAAGTAGCTGCGTCTAGATATGGGTCACTCTGTCAGTCCTGGGGAAGCGAAGGAACTTCTCGCGTACAGGACCACTCGGAACTCTCCAGGTAGCGTAGAGATTCTGTTGTCTCGCACGTAGAGCCAATCACTGAACTGGGAAGACCTGTGATAGAGGATAATTTGTTAGGTTATTATTTCTCAGCCGAATATTTCATGCGAGACAGGTGAAACTACAAGTCTCCCTCGATTCATAATTGGGTTAAGTTCCTGAAAACCAGAACTTAAATAGAAAAATTGTATAGCAAACCTGAAAATTAATGGAATAAATAGGGGTGCATTCTCAGACCAGCCAAAACACAAACACAAACACCTAAAAACCAATAATAATATCAAAATCGGGGCATCGGATAGTGAGGGAGACCTGTAGTGAATTTAGGGAAGAAGAGAGAGATACAAAAGCCTAATAATAATAATAATAATAATAATAATAATAATAATAATAATAATAATAATAATAATAATACTGCATTTTTTTACCAGCATGCACTCCCTGCTCAAGAGGTGGGCTAGGGTGGATACCCTGATGTTTGAGGAACTTCAGTGGACAGTTACCACAGATTGCTAGACCACCACCATCCACCAACAACACTGTTGTCTGTCAATAACACACACTGGCTGACCCCAGACTCAACCCTCAACCTCTCAGTTTTCAAGCCAGTGCTCTACCAACCGCAACTGCCTGTTGCAGCTCTCTTTATGTTACATTTTATTATAATGTAAAACTTGCAAAATAAACAAACCAAAACAGGAACGACACAATATAAAGACTTATCAAAATCACTATGTGGAAATAACAATTTAGCAAAAAGAAATATAAAACAAAAAACCACCACATAGAAATTACTGCCTCACAGCACCCCATACTATTAAACACATCATAGAAGACTGCATTCCACACCATCACTTACGCCAACAACAATCTACACTCCTTGAGAGCCCTGTGGGAAAGCTCGATTTCGGCCATGGCCTTCCTTAGGGACTCGAGGCTGTTCCGCCAGGCAGCCTAGGGAACGACAACAACAACACTGACTCACACATACCTAAAACAAAGAGTTCTCCCTCATTCTATCTATATTTAAATGATTTTATGAAGTTTAAGAATGATCTGTGTTAGTAAAAATGGTTAAGTGAGATAGTTTGAAGCCTGGTAATTGCTGGAGGCCCTTTTGAAAACTGAATAAAATTGTTGAATATGAGCAAGAATATAATTAAAAAGATGTCGCCGGTACAGAAGTGGTTAATGACTCAGACGTACCTATAACAAAGAGTTCCCCCTCGGCGTCCACGGCCCACACAGGCTGTCCGGCGGTGTATGTTTCTTCCGTAAACCTTCGACTGTGGTGTGGGTTGTGCTGCCAGGGGTATTGCCTTTCTTTAATGTCCAATTTATTATAGTCCTCTACAGATCTTGCTCCCTGAAAATATAGTAATGGGTTGGCTATGAGAACAGATAAAATATATACTACCTTTCTATTATATTTTGTAATATTGGTAGGGGAATTTCCTATCTTTAATGTCCAGTTTCTTATAGTCCTCTACAGATCTTGCTCCCTGAAAATATAGTAATGGGTTGGCTATAAGAACATAAAATAAATACTATAGTACCTCTCTTTCCTTATATATAATACTTGGTAGTAAAAGTAGGTAAGGGTGCTGCCTAATAATAATAATAATAATAAGCATGTTACTTATTTCTCACAAGCGCCAATTTTTCCGCAGAATTCACTGGCGCTCGAAAAAAAAAAAAACACAAATCACTTAAATCAATGCAACACAAAACCTATGCGCATCACCCAGCCACCAGCAGCGGAAAATAGCTTACACCCTATAGCTCTCCATGATGACACCCCTCTCGAGATCGTAGCTTCTTACAAAGAGAAAAGTCTTAAGTTGTCTCTTGAAGCACTCAACAGAACTTAGTTGTATCATGGTCAGTGGCAGTCTGTTATATAACCTTGAAGAGAATCTCTCAAAGAAAGATGACTGCCGGAAAGCCCATGGCTCATCAAGACGCAGGGGGTCATCGTCATGGCGCACGACTACACCATGGCGTGCCAGTGGACGCCTGAGCAGCTCTGCAAGATACCCGGGCTCACCAAATTTGAGGACCTTGAAAGTTACCAGACACAACTTAAATTCTATTCTAGCTTTTATTGGTAACCAGTGCAGTTCGATATGATAAGAAGTGGTAGGGGTTCCAGGTGGAATTCCAAAAATGAGTCTTGCAGCTCTGATCAGAACAGATTGTATTTCTTTAATATGTAATTTGGAAGACCCACAAATAAGGCATTGCAATAATCAACACGAGAGAATATCAATGAGTGGACCAGTGTTAGAAGGCAACGTCTAGGTATAAACTGCTTCACCGAGTAGAGATTTCTGATGTGTAGGTAGCAACTTTTGACAATCTGATTTATGTGCTCCTTAAAATCCAGTCTTGAGTTTAGGTACACTCCCAGATTCCGAACAAAGTTTACTGGTTGTAGCTGTGAGTCATCCGTATCAATGGAGAGTGCATTTACTGCGTCAGTAGCCCTTCTGTTTCCTCGGATGATGAGAATTTCAGTTTTGTTATCATTTAGTTTAAGTTTTCTTGTCCTCATCCACTTCTGGATATCGGTCATCAGCATTTCCACCTTCCTCTGTGTATCAGCTATGCCTGTGATCTTCACATAAATTTGGGTGTCATCAGCATAGAAATGATAGGTGACACCGTGACTAGTGTATATCGTGAACAGGACAGGACCCAACACTGATCGCTTTAATTATATTTTTTATAGTCTGGTAGAGATCTTACTTCCTGAAAATATGGCAGTGTAGAATTCTGGGTTAGCAATAAGCACAGATGCATGTATGTACTGTATATACTAAGGCAGATACCCCACAGCTGGGGGTGGCCGACTCAAAACAGAGACAGAAGAGAAACAACATTTAAAGTTCCAATTCTTAGAGTCCGGGACCACTTTCGCATTCCCTCGCCCCTTTCTCTGTCTCGTCTAGTAAGTGAGTTGTACAATATATATATATATATATATATTCATATTTGTTTTCACCAACTCACCAATTAATTTACAAATAAACCTAACTAGTGAAATCAATGAAAGTAATAAATACAAGGACTCGATCCTAGGATACTCACACTGAAATTCCGCACACTAAGCATTAGGCTATCGAGACAGTTACAGTATATACAGTATATAGAGAGAGATAATATGAACAAATTATGACCCACCTTAACTGGAGTATAAGTGTTGCGATGAGGTATGTTGTCAGTAATAATACACAATGCACCATCCAGGACCACTGACTTAGTTACTTCAATGTTACTACTCCACACTGTCTCACGCTGGTAACAATAACCGCTGTCTGAGGAACAACAGAAAGATTCATATTATCACCAACCCACCAATTAACTTACAAATATACCCATACCTAATTCATGAAATTAATGAAACAATGAATACATGCGGTACTCCATGGATTCCAACCTAGGATACTCACACCAAAATTCCGCGCACTTGACCATATCTTGCTATATTCTTAATCAGTAATATTGCTTAGAGCTTGTGTAGATTTATTTTATATACATAAGGCAAGAATATGAATACTTGAGCAAAAGAGTATGAAGGTGTGAGTGAGAGATGGAGTAAAAGTGAGAGTGAGTGTGTGAGAGAGTGAAACAGAGATACACATAATATACTTGTTTTACAGAAAAAACTAACCTAATATAGGCTGAGGTCTGGTAATACAATGAGAACACCAAACGATCATCATCACTACAATCTTCATCACAGCAACAGTTGACATCACAATACCCAACCTGACTATGAGACAACAATTACTTCATCAATCATTAACTTTCAAAGATATAATAATGAACTGTGAAACATAATTTTATCTTTGTATATATATATATACAGTATATTAATAATGACAAAAAAGATGGGACTCATATCTGGTCTGACAACCTATAGGACCTACTCGGTGTCAGCAACTCTGAGAAAATTACGGTTCTTTGTTTTGGTTTGTTTATTTTGCAAGTTTTACATTATAATTTTGAGATTGGACCGAAGTACTGTACCTGACCCCACGTCTTTCTAGGTTTACCCCTACGCGCAGCTCCCCTTATGTTCACATTCCGGCATTTCTTCACTTAGCTGTAATTATATATTCTCGAGTCGCCCACCCCCAGCTATGGGCTATGTGCATGAGTACAGTATATACTGTACAGTTTTCCACACATATTCTATCCTGTTGGGGTCGTGATTTGGCAGCGTTCTATCCTCCTTCCTCATTCCACCTCTTATTAATAGGAGGTGGAATGAGGGAGGGGCAGTGGCGTCACCAGGGGTAACATTTTTGGGGGGTTGTAGCCCTGGCATAGATAGGTGGGTGGGTGGCGAGCGAAGCGAACCTGAGCAGCTGGGGGGTCCGGGGGGGGCGCTGTAAGCCCCCCCGGAAAATTTTGAAATTTGAGCAGTTTCTGGGGCCTTTTTGAGGCCTAAAAATTTGTATAACTAAGAAACATATGACACATAACTATTGATGAGCCTGATACCAGGCATCAGTCAGTAAGTTACAAGGCCAATGGTAATTGTAGGGTATAAAGCCTATGTGCAGAGAATAGTTTTTTCTTCATATACTATCATACTATAGTCCACCAGAAATTGTGACCCCTAACCTTTGTAATTCGCTAAATGGCTAGAGCAAATGGGTTGTAAATGTCCATACTTATTGCCTGGCTGACCCTTCCCAAAGGTAGAAATATTAGCTTGATTACTCCAGTCTTTCCTTAGGTATAGAGGTAAGTGGTCTAGATGTTTCGCCTACTTATAATGAATATACTATAGTTTGTAACAATTTCTTAGCATATTAAATTGGATAATTTGAAGAACTTTTATTATTGTACCATTATATAGATTTAATTGGCAAGATTTTTCTTCCATTACTGTGATAGAAAAACAAAACAGTTCACTTAAAACAAAAAAGTATAATTTATTAACTCCAAATCATAAAGCAATTACTTTAGATAAGCCTATTGATAAAATACAAGATTACAAACAATTGTTATTCTATAAAACTGATATCCTTTCAAAGTTTCATATAGTGACATAGCCTAATGGTATGTGGATATGTGTCTTTTATTTCACAATTTAATATAAATAATATATTATATTGTAAATATATAATAAGTCTCATAAAAACAATACATATTGCATTTATATTTCCAATAATTTCAATAAATATAACGGCTCAAGCTTCAAAGAAAACCAAGCTTGGTGAAAATATAGGGGAAACTTACTAATATTACTATTATGATTTGAGTCATAGCAATAGGTTTATGTAAATTGTGAATAAATATTCATATTACATAAACAATTCATATTTAACCTATATGGATCAATTAATAAAAAGTAGATGGGGGGGGGGGGGGTTGGATGCAGGGCTGGTGAATGTGGTGAACTGGTTATGCATTATTTATTATTTAATTTTTATTTATTTATTTTAATTACTTTTGGCAGTTTTGGGGTTTGCATTTTTTTGGGGGGCTGAGTCCTTGGTTTGGGGGGGAGCCCCCCCCTGGTGACGCCACTGGGGAGGGGGGTTGGTTAAGTGGGTGCAGTTCTGCCAAATCAAGACCCCAACGGAATAGAATATGTGCGGCAAACTGTACATACATACATACAACGAAAGTACAGTATTAATAATCACGGTCGCGCAAGTCAATCAGCTGGAACTATTGCCATAAAAGTGGGTCATAATTTTCTCAGAGTCACTGGCACCAAGTATAATCAAACGGACAATTAAAATGTAAAACTAGCAAAACAAACAAACCAAACCTTGAGATCGCAGGTGCAGAAATCCCCAACGGTAAACAGACTTTCCTCTAAGAACGCGGGAGGGGCGGAGGTGGTGGTAGTAGTGGTAGTAGGGTGGTCGTAGTGGTAGTAGGGATGGTCGTAGTGGTATCAACAGGCGCGTCACTGGTACCATTAAAATCAGTACCATGCCCTATTGATGTCTGGTTGGCGTCGGTGTAGTCCAGGACGTAGTCGGTATCGTTGGAGGGAGTTTCTGAGGTGGTCCCTGTGTCGGCGTCTGTGTTTTCAATCTCCTCCGTGCCCTGGCATGTTCCCTGCACCACAAACACCATAACGCACACCACCACAACACTTAGTAAACGCCTTAACATCATCTTATACTTTTAGATGCAGATAAAATATTTACTGGTAGACCTTTACTGCATTTCAACTACTATTACACTAGATATCATTTTGTATTTTTAGATGCAGAAACAAATTTACTGGTAGTTTTTCATGAATGAAAAGTAGTACCGGTACAACTACAGTTACTGTTAATTGCACTCAGTAGATAACATCATATTTTTTAACCCAATGAATAATAGTATAAGGTTGTCTCCCCTAGATGAGTTGCCTACCAAGGCTAATGTCAGCCTTGGTTGGCAACCTGTCTAGGGGAGTAAACCTGATACAAATCCGTACTGCTTACCTAAGGGTAAGGCAGATTAGTGGAAGGATTAGCCGAACACCACTGTAGAAAAATAGTGCTAACAAGATACACAGAGGGCCTCGGAGTCGGACGGATCCTAAATTGAGTGGTCAATCCTGTAAGTCCTTCACTAAACTGGCTCGGGTTGTCCCTCTCACAGGGAATAGGTCCGCTTGGGGGCATTCTGTGCATGGCCACCCCCGTAAGGGGAGTAAGGCGTCCGGCAATAGATAGATAGATAGAATAATAGTACAGTAGTTTTTTTGCACTCAGTAGATGACACCATATTTTTCAAAGTATCGGAGAATAATACCCAGCTCCAGATGAACCTGAAATTATAAAAGTACAATTAACTCTTGCAGTATAAAGCCGTTACTATGATACGGTAAAATTATTTGGCTATCAATAAGTAACTATATTCTGTGAGTGAGGTTTGGCATCATTTACCCAACCTTAGCCGTTTCTGCCTGTCTCTTTTCCTGTACTACTTTTCCTACTTCAGAGGCAGGAGGCTAGGAATCTCAAATCCCTTGTAAAATTCACCTACTAGTCGAGACAGAAAAAAGGGGCGAGGGAACGTGAAAGTGGTCTCAGACCCTAAGAATTGGAACTTTATATGTTGTTTCTGTTTAGGCTCTGTCTCGAGTCGGCCACCCCTAGCTATGGGGTATGTGCCTGAGTACAGTATATACATACATACATACATAAGATACTGTATGTACAGGTCTCCCTCACTATCCGATGCCTTGATCTACGATATTATTATAGGTTTTTAGGTGTTTGTGTTTGTGTTTTGGCTGGTCCCAGAACGCATCCCCATTCACCTCGATAATTTTAGGGTTCGCTATATAATTTTTCTAGTTATGATCGGGGTTTCCGGAACGTAACCAAATCGTAAATCAAGGGAGATCAATATGTGCCTGAGTATAAACATATATACAGTACATACTGTATGTATATACTGTATGTATTGTTACCTTGCCGGCCGCTATGGTGTGAAGTCTGTAGCGCTCGGAGGAAGAGTGGATGAATTCCGTGGAGAGCAACTGTGGTCCACCGCCGACGAACGCTCTTCTTACTTCCTCCGCAAACGTTCCTGGAACAAGGAATTAATGTGTAAATCTTGCAAAATTAACAAACCAAAACAGGAACTGCACAATATAAATGAAAATTTATGTACAGTGTGTATGTACTGTACTGGCCGACTCCAGACATACAGTATGTATAGATATACAGTATATGAAGACTAAATCACAAATACTAGTGATCAAATTATGTAGTAAAACTCGCAGGAAAAATTAAACATTGGAACACCAAGCTTTCGTCTATTCTCTCAAGACATTTTCAGAGAGAATAGACGAAAGCTTGGTGTTCCAATATTTAATTTTTCCTGCGAGTTTTACTATATATACAGTATATATTACAGTATGTTAAATATAATAAAGAGAGCCGTAGAACGTACCCATAGGTCTCCATGTATATGGAGTGTGTCCAGGCATTTTGGCTCGAACGTCCCTTGATTTTGGCCCTGTCACTCTTTCAACTATGGGGGAGGCACTCGCTATAGGCAGTTATGCCTTTTGCCTCCCTCAATCACATAGAAAAAAAAAAAAAAAAAAAAATGTATGACAGGTGATGGAGTGTTGACCTGGTGATGTTGGCATATGGATCACACCGTACCCACATAGGTCAACACGACCAAGGTCATCTTGACGGTACACTTGTAGCAGTAACCGAGGCCAACCTGGGGACAGAGAACGCTATATTAACCCAGGGTGTACATGTAATTACCGTCGCAAATTCACTTTAAGTGAAATACGAGAAACTGTTGGATTGTTCACCGATAAACAGGGAACGTGAGCTGGGTTTAGACCGTCATATACCCATAAACAGGGAACGTGAGCTGGGTTTAGACCGTCGCGCACCCATAAACAGAACGGGAGCTGGGTTTAGACCGTCACGTACCCATAAACAGGGAACGTGAGCTGGGTTTAGACCGTCGCGTACCCATAAACAGGGAATGTGAGCTGGGTTTAGACTGTCGCGCACCCATAAACGGAACGGGAGCTGGGTTTAGACCGTCACGTACCCATAAACAGGGAACGTAAGCTGGGTTTAGACCGTCGCGTACCCATAAACAGGGAACGTGAGCTGGGTTTAGACTGTCGCGCACCCATAAACGGAACGGGAGCTGGGTTTAGACCGTCACGTTTATTCACGTACCCATAAACAGGGAACGTGAGCTGGGTTTAGACCGTTGCGTACCCATAAACAGGGAACGTGAGCTGGGTTTAGACTGTCGCACACCCATAAACGGAACGGGAGCTGGGTTTAGACCGTCTGTTAGTTTTCGGTAACGGTTAGGTTAGGTTAAGGATAATCTTCAAGGACACTAGCCTACATCCACCTTATTAGAAATAATTTAGGCTAGCCTAGGCCTATTATGGAAAATAGGGACCAATTGACTCGCCATATTTTTCTCATTACACTTACACTTAGTTACACTTAGTTGTATTCCGTCCGTTAGTGACACAGTTGAGCTGGGGCTCCACTGCGACCAGGCAGCTCCCTTTCTTCCACTCTCCATTCCAGAAGTCGGTTGGAGTTGGTGCTGGGGTATCCTGGTGTTGGTGGCCGGTCCGGTATTTTGGCCAGCCACATGTCCAAGTGTTTCTTGAAGGTGTCTGGAGACACCCCGGTCATGTTCCTGAGAGGGGCTGGTATACAGTTGAACAGTCTGGTTCCATTGTATGTAAAGCTGTGATGGATCAGGGATTTGATTTTTTGTGTTGATCCCGGCGTAGTCCTCACATAACACAGCCTCCCTCGCCTTTGGTGCCGAGTCTCTTGGATGTTTGGATTTGGTACCTTTTTTTCCAAAATCTTCCAGACGTAGAAGGCCTAGGCCTAGGCTATAGGATAGTCCGCATGGAGGAATTTCGTTATCGACACTTGAAAGAACCCGATTTCACAGAAAAATACACCAAAAATCGGTTATACTGATGTTTTGGACTGACAGTTAGCCCATCGATCTATTTAGGCCTAATAGGTCCGGTAGAGCATATACATCATTGCTATATATGGCATTAAGAGCGGAAATGTATTACAAGGGAGAAACAAAAAAACGCTAAAATACATGTATAGGCCTAGGCTACTGTAAAACAATAAGTTTTTCAGCCAGTACCCAACCAGCGGGGGTGTGGGGGCGGCAGCCCCCACCCATATACTAGGTTAGGTTAGGTTAGGTTGTTAAGTTAGGCTAATGGCACAGAAAAAAAAAAAAAAACAAAAAAAAAAAGTAACCCATCCAGCGGGGGTGGAGCTGGCTGAAAGTTGTTGGATATTGGACTTTGGACATTGGACATTCGGATGTAAACAAAGCGACGAATCTCAAGCGATCTTGAACGAAGCAAGCTGGTTTGCTTAGATACGTTTAGTATGATCAATACGTATATTATTTATGTTGTATTTAATATTTATTGGTAAATCTATTATCACACAATTAAAATTCATATTATAAGTAATGTTAACCAGAAAATACATAATTTTATATACCGGTAGCCTATTGTTAAACAAGCCATAGTAAATACCGATGATCCCGAAATTCCTGAATATCCAATAGAATCCTGAAAACTGTTGGATATTGGACTTTGGACATTGGACATTGGACATTCAAACTGAAAAAAAAAAAAAATATTAAACTACTAGATATGCACTTTGGACATTGGACTTTGGACATTCAAACTGAATTTTTTTTTTTTTTCAAACTACTAGATATTGATTAGCCTAGAGTTGAATATCCAATAAAAAAATGAAAGCTGTTGGATATTGGACTTTGGACATTGGACTTTGGACATTCAAACTGAAAAAAAAGAAAATATTAAACTACTAGATATGGACTTTGGACATTGGACTTTGGACATTCAAACTGAATTTTTTTTTTTTTCAAACTACTAGATATTGATTAGCCTAGAGTTGAATATCCAATAAAAAACTGAAAGCTGTTGGATATTGGACTTTGGACATTGGACTTTGGACATTCAAACTGAAAAAAAAAAAATTTATTAAACTACTAGATATGGACTTTGGACATTGGACTTTGGACATTCAAACTGAATTTTTTTTTTTTTTCAAACTACTAGATATTGATTAGCCTAGAGTTGAATATCCAATAAAAAACTGAAAGCTGTTGGATATTGGACTTTGGACATTGGACTTTGGACATTCAAACTGAAAAAAAAAAATATATTAAACTACTAGATATGGACTTTGGACATTGGACTTTGGACATTCAAACTGAATTTTTTTTTTTTTTCAAACTACTAGATATTGATTAGCCTAGAGTTGAATATCCAATAAAAAACTGAAAGCTGTTGGATATTGGACTTTGGACATTGGACTTTGGACATTCAAACTGAAAAAAAAAAATATTAAACTACTAGATATGGACTTTGGACATTCAAACTGATTTTTTTTTGTTTTCAAACTACTAGATATTGATTAGCCTAGAGTTGAATATCCAATAAAAAACTGAAACCTGTTGGATATTGGACTTTGGACATTGGACTTTGGACATTCAAACTGAAAAAAAAAAAAATTATTAAACTACTAGATATGGACTTTGGACATTGGACTTTGGACATTCAAACTGAATTTTTTTTTTTTTTTCAAACTACTAGATATTGATTAGCCTAGAGTTGAATATCCAATAAAAAACTGAAAGCTGTTGGATATTGGACTTTGGACATTGGACTTTGGACATTCAAACTGAAAAAAAAAAATATATTAAACTACTAGATATGGACTTTGGACATTGGACTTTGGACATTCAAACTGAATTTTTTTTTTTTTTCAAACTACTAGATATTGATTAGCCTAGAGTTGAATATCCAATAAAAAACTGAAAGCTGTTGGATATTGGACTTTGGACATTGGACTTTGGACATTCAAACTGAAAAAAAAAAATATTAAACTACTAGATATGGACTTTGGACATTGGACTTTGGACATTCAAACTGAATTTTTTTTTTTTTTTTCAAACTACTAGATATTGATTAGCCTAGAGTTGAATATCCAATAAAAAACTGAAAGCTGTTGGATATTGGACTTTGGACATTGGACTTTGGACATTCAAACTGAAAAAAAAAAAATTATTAAACTACTAGATATGGACTTTGGACATTGGACTTTGGACATTCAAACTGAATTTTTTTTTTTTTTTCAAACTACTAGATATTGATTAGCCTAGAGTTGAATATCCAATAAAAAACTGAAAGCTGTTGGATATTGGACTTTGGACATTGGACTTTGGACATTCAAACTGAAAAAACAAAAAATTATTAAACTACTAGATATGGACTTTGGACATTGGACTTTGGACATTCAAACTGAAAAAAAAAAAAAAAATATTAAACTACTAGATATGGACTTTGGACATTGGACTTTGGACATTCAAACTGAAAAAAAAAAAATTCAAACTACTAGATATTGATTAGCCTAGAGTTGAATATCCAATAAAAAACTGAAAGCTGTTGGATATTGGACTTTGGACATTGGACTTTGGACATTCAAACTGAAAAAAAAAAATATATTAAACTACTAGATATGGACTTTGGACATTGGACTTTGGACATTCAAACTGAATTTTTTTTTGTTTTCAAACTACTAGATATTGATTAGCCTAGAGTTGAATATCCAATAAAATACTGAAAGCTGTTGGATATTGGACTTTGGACATTCAAACTGAAAAAAAAAAAATATTAAACTACTAGATATGGACTTTGGACATTCAAACTGATTTTTTTTTTTTTTTTTTCAAACTACTAGATATTGATTAGCCTAGAGTTGAATATCCAATAAAAAACTGAAAGCTGTTGGATATTGGACTTTGGACATTGGACTTTGGACATTCAAACTGAATTTTTTTTTTTATTAAACTACTAGATATGGACTTTGGACATTGGACTTTGGACATTCAAACTGAATTTTTTTTTTTTTTTCAAACTACTAGATATTGATTAGCCTAGAGTTGAATATCCAATAAAAACTGAAAGCTGTTGGATATTGGACTTTGGACATTGGACTTTGGACATTCAAACTGAAAAAACAAAAAATTATTAAACTACTAGATATGGACTTTGGACATTGGACTTTGGACATTCAAACTGAAAAAAAACAAAATATTAAACTACTAGATATGGACTTTGGACATTGGACTTTGGACATTCAAACTGAAAAAAAAAAAAATATTAAACTACTAGATATGGACTTTGGACATTGGACTTTGGACATTCAAACTGAATTTTTTTTTTCAAACTACTAGATATTGATTAGCCTAGAGTTGAATATCCAATAAAAAACTGAAAGCTGTTGGATATTGGACTTTGGACATTGGACTTTGGACATTCAAACTGAAAAAAAAAATATTAAACTACTAGATATGGACTTTGGACATTGGACTTTGGACATTCAAACTGAAAAAAAAAAATTAAACTACTAGATATGGACTTTGGACATTCAAACTGAAAAACAAAAAAATCAAACTACTAGATATTGATTAGCCTATAGTTGAATATCCAATAAAAAAATGAAAGCTGTTGGATATTGGACTTTGGACATTGGACTTTGGACATTCAAACTGAAAAAAAAAAAAATATTAAACTACTAGATATGGACTTTGGACATTGGACTTTGGACATTCAAACTGAAAAAAAAAAATATTAAACTACTAGATATGGACTTTGGACATTGGACTTTGGACATTCAAACTGAAAAAAAAAAAAATTAAACTACTAGATATGGACTTTGGACATTGGACATTGGACATTCAAACTGAAAAAAAAAAAATCAAACTACTAGATATTGATTAGCCTAGAGTTGAATATCCAATAAAAAACTGAAAGCTGTTGGATATTGGACTTTGGACATTGGACTTTGGACATTCAAACTGAAAAATAAAAAAATATTAAACTACTAGATATGGACTTTGGACATTGGACATTCAAACTGAAAAAAAAAAAAAATCAAACTACTAGATATTGATTAGCCTAGAGTTGAATATCCAATAAAAACTGAAAGCTGTTGGATATTGGACTTTGGACATTGGACTTTGGACATTCAAACATTACTAGATATTGATTAGCCTAGAGTTGAATATCCAATAAAAAACTGAAAACTGTTGGATATTGGACTTTGGACATTGGACCTTGGACATTCAAACATTACTAGATATTGATTAGCCTAGAGTTGAATATCCAATAAAAAAATGAAAACTGTTGGATATTGGACTTTGGACATTGAACCTTGGACATTCTAACATAACTGGATATTGAGTAGCCTAGAGTTGAAAATATATATATATATATATATAATATATATATAGAAAGAAATACTATCAAGAGCAGTGAATGTTGGTGTATCGCTGAAAAGGGAGGGAATTGAGTGGAAGCTACCTATACTGCTGTTTGCGGATGATACAGTTCTGATGAGTGATAATGAATGGGAGTTGCAGGGTCTGGTAAATGAGTTTGGAACAGTGTGCGAAAAACGGAATTTGAAGGTAAATACGGGGAAGAGCAAGGTTATGGTCTTCGAAAGGGGTGAAGTCACAGAGTGTGAGGTGAAGCTGAACGGTCAGGCTATGGAGATCGTCAACTCTTTTAAGTATCTGGGCAGTGTGTTGAGTAAAGATGGGACTATGGATGAAGAGGTGCGGGAGAGGGTACAACAGGGGAAGAGGGTTGTAGGAACGCTAAAAGCAGTAACAAGAAATAGGGTGGTCAGTATGGAAGTGAAGAAGTCCTTGCATGACAGTGTGGTAATCCCGACACTGACTTACGGAAGCGAAGCATGGACGTTGGTTGAGAGACTCAGACCAAGAGTGAGAGCAGTGGAAATGAATTACTTAAGAGGACTATATGAACAAGGCGTGCTGTATAGATAGAGATAGATATATATAATTTATTTTATATAGCCTATTATTTTATTATTTGTATTTATATTTTTGTTATTTACTTTATTAGGCTTTTTGTTTTCCCCTTCCCTGTTGTGTTGTTGTTGTTGTTGTTGTTCCCCAAGCTGCCTGGCCGAACAGCCCCATGGCCCGGAGCAAGGCCAAGGCCATAACCGAGCGCCCCCACAGAACCCTCCCCGCCGACCACAATAAAGCCTGGGTGACCGAAGCCACTCCATGGCGGGGAACTGAGGAGGGTGCGGAAATGCCCGGGAAACCAAAGCCCCACCCAGGGCCCTGTGTCCCTCAGCAATTATGAAGAGAAAGTTGAGGGGCAAGGGAAAATTGTGACGCTTTGGCTTCCAATCTTGGTAGATTGGGAGGTCAATCCACGTTAGAGACGCCGTCAATATCTAGAAAATATATAAGTAAAAGGAACAGTCAGAGTAAGCTATGGGTATGGCAGAGATTGCTCAGTTCTCACTCTGATAGACCAGCCCATCACCACATGACTAGAACCCAATCCTCTCAGCATCAGCTAGGGAAGGCCCTAGAAAGCCGCCTTTGGCGGGGGGATAGCTCCCCTATTTCAACCCTTTTCAGGGTTGGGCACCCGCCGTCCCTGTTGTGTAGTTGTTGTATATTTTATATTATATATATATATATATTATATATTTTATATTATATATATATATATTATATATATATAATACGTATATAAAACATAATATTTGACATAGGTATATAATACAGCCGGGAAGGGGTGCTCGTTTATGGCCTTGGCCTTGCTCGGGACCATGGGGCTGTTCGGTTAGACAGCCTGAGGAACAGCAACAACAACTCCCTGTTGTGTAGTTGTTGTAGCTGTTCCTCAGGCTGTCTAACCGAACAGCCCCATGGTCCCGAGCAAGGCCAAGGCCATAAATGAGCACCCCTTCCCGGCTGTATTATATGCCTATGTCAAATATTATGTTTTATATACGTATTATATAATATATATATATATATATATATATATATATAATTTATTATATTTATAATTTTTTTATTTGTATCTTTTTTTTCCCCTTCCCTGTTGTGTTGTTGTTGCTGTTTCCCAGGCTGTCCCGAGCAAGGCCAAGGCCATGAATGAGCACCCCTTCAGTTGTATTATATGCCTATGTATAATTATATATATATATATATATATATATATATATATATATATATATATTCATACAGTATTTCTCTTCTCAATTTCTCTTCTTCATTCACCCACCTTCATTCACTCACCTTCATTCACCCACCTTCATTCATCCACCATTATTCACCCACCCACCTTCATCATCAAAGTGGATATAGGCCTCCTGGGGAAAACCACTATAAAAAAATAACGAGTCTAGTGCAGTACCTCATTGGGTGACGTGGAAACTGTTCATATTTCTCTGGTTTAACACCTTGTATATATATATATATATATATATATGTTATGCCCTGTTTTTCTACAGGATTAACTTGGGTCATGTGGGCTCTAACTGACTGGGTATATAAGGCTGCATGCACAATACAAGGTATGAGGAATAGAGAACACAAAATAAACACACGGTAACACGGCACACGATCACGTTTATTTAAGTAGGTGAATAAGGAGCATAGAAAAATAGGAATACTCGTACAAGACAAATAATAGAAAGGAACCGCTAGCATTAGTGGAGCTGGATGGAGCCTAGTCTCCCACTTCCAACGTTCAGGTATACTCTTCTGATCACGGGTTTAGTTCGCAAGTTTATGTACTGGAAGACCTCAATGTACTTAAAATGCCCCAGAACGAGAAGCCCACCACAGAAGCCATGAACGAACACTACACAGAAACACCAAAGGAAAGGTCCACAGAACGAAAGGACCAGCTGACCGAGCCAGCCATTTCAGACAGGCCCAAGCCCGCAGGGCTAAACAGCTCCAGGACACACCCATTTACCTTTTCTAAAACTGACCATTTTCCACACCTCACGTACACTAACCCCCTCGTGTCCTACACTCCTAACTACAAAGATGATGAACAGGAATATACATTCATATTAAAAACACCCATGCCTGTCCCGACGTTGAGCCAATGCCAACACATCAGACAGCCATAATTATATCTATGTATGTTCTTGCATCCGAGAAGTAGATGTTATATATCTTAGAAGTTAAAACACCCACGCTGTCCCTAGACCTCGTATATCATTTTCCATGACGAGTATAGATATATGTAACCCGTGCCCAGTCGCCCCTTGCATTGTTCCTCTAGTAACTAAGTCTATAATATTAACTGCCACCAGCATTGATACGACATAGCGGCACTGTCCTTGCTACAAAGATGATGAATAGGAATATGCATTCATATTAAAAACATGCCCTGTCCCGACGTTGAGCCAATGCCAACACATCAGACAGCCATAAATATATCTATGTATGTTCTTACATCCGAGAAGTAGATGTTATATATCTTAGAAGTTCAAACACCCACGCTTGTCCCTAGACCTCGTATATCATTTTCCATGACGAGTATAGATATATGTAACCCGTGCTCAGTCGCCCCTTGCATTGCTCCTCTAGTAACTAAGTATTAATATTAACATTCCCTAACATCTTGTCTTGCCAGACTAAGCTTCTGAAGACCCATCGCCCCATAAATCTATGTATGCAATCCTTAGGTTAAGTATTTTTATCCGCCATTGTGTTCACCTTTTTCCATTTACTTTCCACAATTGTCATACGTCTTCCCCTTGCCTCCTTCGTATCCACAGCCCACACTACGCCAATTTATTTCGTGTCTTACACCTCTTACCCCAACCAGAGATTGTATAAGATAACCTGGTTACCAGTATCTGTCATAAGTACCCCGAAACAATAACTAAGTACCCCTACGAACTGCCGCTGTGGTTGGTATTTTATATTTAATAGAAAACGCAGTTCCCAGGGCCAACTAATAGTATCCATAACCCTCTGACTGATCACATAACTATCTTTTCCAGACTCATATACCACCCCATAGTTGCATTCCCCGGTAGCATTTGGCTAACGTATTCTACTGCCTTTTCAAACTTCCATATCAATTGTAGCCTAATCCCACCCCCACGCCCAGGGACCTTAGGGGCAAAATTTCCCTGTAGCCCATGAACTCCCCCCCCCCCCCTCTCATTAAGACACCCGCGCTTCTCGACTCTTGTCCGACCTAGTCTCTCTCTCATACCTCTTGAAGATCCTTGAATTGTCCGTTACTAACGCTCTCCAACCTTTTATATATATACTCCTATCCAGCCTACCTTCACTTAGTAGGCCAGAACAACATTAGAACTTTACTAGCCCCTTGCATGCCATCTATTCTCTTACAACACATTCACAACCCTGCACCCAATGGTCGTCGGTGCGAGGCTAGCCGCCCCGCCAGTAACTAACTTCTATTGCCATACTTCCAGATAAATGTGGCAGAGTTAGCAACCCAGTCTCCACCATATCCAGCAAACCCTACAATTAACAACCAGCCGAGTAAAACCAGCTAGCTAAGGCACCTTCGGTTTTGGTATTAAAGACACTCACATCTGTCTCATACACAGAGGGTTATTACAAACACTGGTGATATGGCAAGCCCCTAGCCACAGCCGCCGGACGACTATATCAGAGAGAGGGCGCCCAGCTCCCCCTTTTTGCCCACCCGAGGAGGGAGACCCCCACCCCCGCGGAGGTATACCTGGCCCCTGTTTTGACTTTCGAGTCATTGCCAGGTAGCACAGGAATTCTTCCTATCAATGAACTAACCATGAATGACTAACACCTTTACTAACTTCTATTAACTCACAATAAACCATTTACCTTTCTTGCATGCTCTGATCACTAAATTAGCACCTCAGCTATACCATAGAATGAAGATTGAACAATCTAGAGAGACGCTCCTATCACAGCTGTCCCCATCCTCCTCGCAAAGTAGATCCAGTCTCTCTCCCCTAAATACGTCCAGTATAGCCAAAATAGTACCTCTTACTAAGGCTCAGTTATATGAAAATATAAAGGCTTCCTATCGTCCTGTGCCACAACAGTAAATACCATCTTACCTAGTCCCCATATCTATTGAGAGCTCAATTAAGTCCATAAGACTCGAGATCCCTACTGTCTACAGGGTCCAGAACAGAGCCTATAAATCTAACTCCCGCCGCCAGTCAAATCAGTTGAAAGCTAGACACCAACCAGGGGTCACTACCCTGCAGTTAATTTCTAGCTCTGCCCTTGTGTTGTTCCGGAGTGAGATCCCAGAACCGGCAGACTCCGTGGCAGATTTGGATAGAAGGACCTGCCCACGTATTGAAGAACTTCACACATATGGCCCCCCTGGACGGCCGCGGAACCAGTCGTTAGCCCCCAACATCATGGACGCAAGATAACCAGGACCAGACCCATCAGATACTACCCAAGATTCCCTTTAGCAGTACTACATATTACTGTGCTGTTTTAGATTCACTAATTAATATTTCTACGAAGTGGCTAAGACCTGGCCCAGTGTAATTCATACTTAACCATTCCATTTGGGACGTACTAAGCGATCAGTGCTCTTTAATTAACAGGCGACCTTGACTCTCGTAATTACTTTATTCAGATATTAAAACTCTAGTGATATCTAACGTTCGCCCACTGGTTTGCGTTCTATGTATTTCTGAGACAAGGATATAAAACTTAGATCAGTACCCCCTGAGGTTACTAGAATTCCCGTGCTCTAAAAATACGTGTGTCTAATCTAGTCTGTGAACTACTACTTGTGCACCAGAGCTACCAGTAATAAATCTAACAGTGAATATGAATCTATAAGTAACATTGATGGTCTTCGGTATATAAACCTGTGAAATCAAAGCCAGTGATCAGAAGATTAATACCTGAACGTTGGAAGTGGGAGACTAGGCTCCATCCAGATCCACTTATGCTAGTGTTGTTCAATTCTATTATATTGTCTTACACAAGTATTCTGCAGTGGTATATCAATAAACGTGATCATGTAACTTGCTACCATGTGTTTCTTTGTGTTCTCTATTCCTCATATCTTGTATTGTGCATGCAGCCTTATATACCCAGTCAATTTAGAACTCACATTACCCAAGTTAAACCTGTAGAAACACAGGGCATAACAGTACTTATGGATTCAATTACACTAATTAGATTTATTACTGGCAGGTCGGGTGCACAAGTAGTAGTTCACAGCTAGAATTAGACACGCGTATGTTTTAGAACACAGGAATTCTAGTAACCTCAAGGGGGTACTGATCTAAGTTTTATATTCTTATGGCAGAAATACGTAGAACACAAATCAGTGGGCGAACGTTAGATATCACTAGGGTTTTAATATCTGGATAAAGGTAATTACGAGACTTAATGTCGCCTGTTAATTAATGAACACTGATACGCTTAGTACTTCCCAAATGGAAAGGTTAAATATGAATTACACTGGGCAAAGTTATAGCCACTTCATAAAAAGGTTAACAAGTGAATTTCGAATTAGTACTATAGCATGTTAGTACTAATAAAGTGAATCTTGGATAGTATTTTGTTGGTCTGGTCCTGGTTATCTTGCGTCCGTGATGTTGGGGGCTAACGACTGGTTCCTCGGCCGTCCAGGTGGTCCAAATGTAGGAAGTTCTCAAGTCGGATCTCTTGGCGATCGGTGGTGGCTCCACGCTTATATACCCACTAGTGTGTGTGAAGGTTATAAGGTGCACATCGATACTTGTACGTGGACAGGTGCTTCTATTTTAACTTCTGCCATGGAGTCTGCCGGCTCTGGAATCTCTCAACTCAGGAATACACAAGGGCAGAGCTAGAGGTTAACTTCAGGGGTTGGCCACTGGTTGGTGTCTATCTTTCAACTGATTTTACTGGGGGCTGGAGCTGTGTTTATAGGCTCGGTTCTGGACCCTGTAGGCCATAGGGATCTCGAGTCTTATGGAATTATTTGAGCTCTCAATAGATATGGGGACTATGTAAGGTGGTGATTACTGTTGTGGCACATGGCTATAGGAAGCCTTCATATTGTGATATAACTGAGCCTTAGTAAGAGGTACTATTTTGGCTATACTGGAAGTATTTAGGGGAGGGAGACTGGATCTACTTTGCGGGGAGGACTGGGACAGCTGTGATAGGGGCGTCTCTCTTATATGGTTCAGTCGTCATTCTATGGTATAGCTGAGGTGCTAATTTGATTATCCGAGTATGCAAGAAAAGTGAATGGGTTATTGTGAGTAAATAGAAGTTAGTAAGGGGGTTAGACATGCATGGTTAGTTCATTGATAGGAAGAATTCCTGTGCTACCTGGCAATGACCCGGAAGTCAAAACAGGGGTCAGGTATACCTCCGCAGGGGTGGGGGTCTCCCTCCTCGGGTGGGTAAAAAAGGGGGCTGGGTGCCCTTTCTCTGGAATGGTCGTCCGGCGGCTGTGGCTAGGGCTTGCCATATCACCAGTGTTTGTAATAACCCTCTGTGTATGAGACAGATGTGGGTGTCCTTAATACCAAAACCGAAGGTGCCTTGGCTAGCTGGTTTTAATCGGTTGGTTGTTAATTGTATGGTTTTACTGGATGTGGTGGAGACTGGGTTGCTAACTCTGCCACATTTATCTGGAAGTATGGCAATAGAAGTTAGTTACTGGCGAGGCGGCTAGCCTCGCACCGACGACCATTGGGTGCAGGGTTGTGAATGGGTTGTAAGAGAATAGATGGCATGTGTAATGCCCTCGAAAATGTCCCGCAACCCCAATAATGTACTACCCGAGTTGACGTCAGGTATAGCGTAAAATAGTCGTGGATGGTAAGTCCAATAAACTCATCACGTGAAAACACCACGAGACTATCACCTGGTTCTTAAAAATCGGACTAAGGTTGCTATACTTTTAGTACGTCCGTGGTAGTACAGTGGGTTAGTGCGCGGGCCTGGTGGTGATGGTTGAGTCACTAACCAGGGTTCGAACCCCACCCAAGGCATCTCAAAACCTGTGGGTTTTTAGGAGGGTTAAATTCCCTTCAGAGGTTCATGCCCCGCGCCAGGTACCAGGAAAGGTTGATCCTAAAGTGGGCCTGGGGATATTTCTGTCCAGAAAAACCTAGCATTTCAGCATGCAAGGGGTTAGTAAAGTTCTAATGTTGTTCCGGCCTACTACGGGAAGGTAGGCTGGATAGGAGTATATATATAAAAGGTTGGAGAGCGTTAGCAACGGAAAAATCAAGGATCTTCAAGAGGTATGAGGGAGAGGCTAGGTCGGACAAGAGTGGAGGAGCGCGGGGTGTTAATGAGAGGGGGGGAGTTCAGGGGGGCTACGTGGAAATTTGACCCTAAGGTCTCTGGGCGTGGGGGTGGCATTAGGCTACAGTTGATATTGGAGTTTGAAAGGACAGTAAAATTACGTTAGCCAAATGCTACCGGGGGATGCAACTATGGGGTGGTATATGAGTCTGGAAAAGATAGAATCATGTGGACTGTGGGGCTGTGGGGGCAGAAGGAGGTTAACTGTAGGTGTGTGCTTGACTGTGGATAAAGTAGGGAAAAACATGGTGTATTATTACTCGTCAATACGAGGGGTTATGGACACTATTAGTTGGCACGAGTTTTTGTACGTCTAGTTGTCCCTGGGAACTGCGTTTTCTATGAACTATAGACCAAAGAAAAACGGCAGTTCCTAGGGGTACTTCGTTATTGTTTCGAGGTACTATGATAGATACTGGTAACAAAGGTTATCTATACAATCTCTGGTTGGGGTAAGAATTGGAGTTACAGCATGGTGGCTAACATCTGTAGTCATGGCTGTCTAGGTCTTACGGGGGCAATGGTTCTATATCACTGGTGTACCCGTGGGTATCTTAACCTCTCATGAATTTTGACAAGGGGTTTTTAACCTCTACTTCTCGGATGGAAGAACGTACATAGATATATGGCTGTCTGATTGGTTGGCATTGGCTCAACCTAGGGACAGGGCATGGGTGTTTTAATATGAATGTATATATTCCTGTTCATCATCATGTAGGTAGAGTCGGGCGGGTAAGAGGTGTAAGACACGAAGCAAATTGGCGTAGTGTGGACTGTGGATACGAAGGAGGTGAGTGGAAGACGTATAACAATTGTGGAAAAGTAAATGGAAAAGATGAACACAATGACGGATAAAGATACTTAACCTAAGGATTGAATACATAGATTTATGGGGGCGATTGGTCTTCAGAAACTTAGTCTGGCAAGACAAGGTATGTTAGGGTATGTTGATATTAATATCTTAAACTTAGGGACAGAGCATGGGTGTATGAACTTTAAGGTGTATTTATGTTCGTCATCATGTAGATAGAGGTGTAGGACACGAGGGGTAGTGTATGTGAGGTGTGGAAAACGGTAAGTTTAGAAGGGGTAGGTAGGTGTGGTTTGGAGCTGCTTAGCCCTGCGGGCTTGGGCCTGTCTGAATTGGTTGGCTCGGTCAGCTGGTCCTTTCTTTCGGGTGTTTCTGTGTGGTGTTCGCTCGTGGCTTCTGTGGTGGGCTTCTCGTTCTGGGGCATTTTAATCATTGTGCTATTCTGCATCATAACTTTCAAACGCTCATTATGACATCTTATTTAACATTGAATTCCTTAAAAAAGTGCGCTTTTACTTATGGTACATACCCTTCATATGCAGCACCACATAATCATTAGGAGATTATCGGAAAAAATACACTAATTTAACCTAATCAAACAAAATATAACCTAAAGGGGACGGGAGTACCTACTAATGATACGATAATTGGTTAGGTTGTCATGGTTTGTGTTATGCCCTGTTTCTCTACAGGTTTAACTTGGGTAATGTGAGTTCTAAATTGACTGGGTATATAAGGCTGCATGCACAATACAAGATATGAGGAATAGAGAACACAAAGAAACACATGGTAGCAAGTTACATGATCACGTTTATTGATATACCACTGCAGAATACTTGTGTAAGACAATACAATAGAATTGAACAACACTAGCATAAGTGGATCTGGATGGAGCCTAGTCTCCCACTTCCAACGTTCAGGTATTAATCTTCTGATCACTGGCTTCGATTCCACAGGTTTATATACCGAAGATCATCAATGTTACTTATAGATTCATATTCACTGTTAGATTTATTATTGGTAGCTCTGGTGCACAAGTAGTAGTTCACAGACTAGATTAGACACGCGTATTTTAGAGCACGGGAATTCTAGTAACCTCAGGGGGTACTGTTCTAAGTTTTATATCCTTGTTTCAGAAATACATAGAACGCAAATCAGTGGGCGAACGTTAGATATCACTAGAGTTTTAATATCTGAATAAGGTAATTACGAGAGTCAAGGTCGCCTGTTAATTAAAGAGCACTGATCGCTTAGTACGTCCCAAATGGAATGGTTAAGTATGAATTACACTGGGCAAGGTCTTAGCCACTTCAAGTCCAATGTCCAAAGTCCAATATCCAACAGTTTTCAGTTTTTTATTGGATATTCAACTCAAGGCTAATCAATATCTAGTAGTTTGAAAAAAAAAAAATTCAGTTTGAATGTCCAAAGTCCAATGTCCAAAGTCCATATCTAGTAGTTTAATATTTTTTTTTTTCAGTTTGAATGTCCAAAGTCCAATATCCAACAGCTTTCAGTTTTTTATTGGATATTCAACTCTAGGCTAATCAATATCTAGTAGTTTGATTTTTATTTTTATTTTTCAGTTTGAATGTCCAAAGTCCAATGTCCAAAGTCCATATCTAGTAGTTTAATATTTTTTTTTTCAGTTTGAATGTCCAAAGTCCAATGTCCAAAGTCCAATATCCAACAGTTTTCAGTTTTTTATTGGATATTCAACTCTAGGCTAATCAATATCTAGTAGTTTGAAAAAAAAAAAAAAATCAGTTTGAATGTCCAAAGTCCAATGTCCAAAGTCCATATCTAGTAGTTTAATATATTTTTGTTTTCAGTTTGAATGTCCAAAGTCCAATGTCCAAAGTCCAATATCCAACAGCTTTCAGTTTTTATTGGATATTCAACTATAGGCTAATCAATATCTAGTAGTTTGATTTTTTTTTTTCAGTTTGAATGTCCAAAGTCCAATGTCCAAAGTCCAATATCCAACAGCTTTCAGTTTTTTATTGGATATTCAACTCTAGGCTAATCAATATCTATTAGTTTGATTTTTTTTCTTTTTCAGTTTGAATGTCCAAAGTCCAATGTCCAAAGTCCATATCTAGTAGTTTAATTTTTTTTTTCAGTTTGAATGTCCAAAGTCCAATGTCCAAAGTCCATATCTAGTAGTTTAATTTTTTTTTTTTTCAGTTTGAATGTCCAAAGTCCAATGTCCAAAGTCCATATCTAGTAGTTTAATATTTTTTTTTTTCAGTTTGAATGTCCAAAGTCCAATGTCCAAAGTCCAATATCCAACAGCTTTCAGTTTTTTATTGGATATTCAACTCTAGGCTAATCAATATCTAGTAGTTTGAAAAAAAAAAAAAAATTCAGTTTGAATGTCCAAAGTCCAATGTCCAAAGTCCATATCTAGTAGTTTAATATTTTTTTTTTTTTCAGTTTGAATGTCCAAAGTCCAATGTCCAAAGTCCATATCTAGTAGTTTAATATTTTTTTTTTTTTCAGTTTGAATGTCCAAAGTCCAATGTCCAAAGTCCAATATCCAACAGCTTTCAGTTTTTTATTGGATATTCAACTCTAGGCTAATCAATATCTAGTAGTTTGAAAAAAAAAAAAAAATTCAGTTTGAATGTCCAAAGTCCAATGTCCAAAGTCCATATCTAGTAGTTTAATATTTTTTTTTTTCAGTTTGATTGTCCAAAGTCCAATGTCCAAAGTCCATATCTAGTAGTTTAATATTTTTTTTTTTTCAGTTTGAATGTCCAAAGTCCAATGTCCAAAGTCCATATCTAGTAGTTTAATATTTTCTTTTTTTTTCAGTTTGAATGTCCAAAGTCCAATGTCCAAAGTCCAATATCCAACAGCTTTCAGTTTTTTATTGGATATTCAACTCTAGGCTAATCAATATCTAGTAGTTTGAAAAAAAAAAAAAATTCAGTTTGAATGTCCAAAGTCCAATGTCCAAAGTCCATATCTAGTAGTTTAATAATTTTTTTTTTTTTCAGTTTGAATGTCCAAAGTCCAATGTCCAAAGTCCAATATCCAACAGCTTTCAGTTTTTTATTGGATATTCAACTCTAGGCTAATCAATATCTAGTAGTTTGAAAAAAAAAAAAAAATTCAGTTTGAATGTCCAAAGTCCAATGTCCAAAGTCCATATCTAGTAGTTTAATAAAAAAAAAAAATTCAGTTTGAATGTCCAAAGTCCAATGTCCAAAGTCCAATATCCAACAGCTTTCAGTTTTTATTGGATATTCAACTCTAGGCTAATCAATATCTAGTAGTTTGAAAAAAAAAAAAAATTCAGTTTGAATGTCCAAAGTCCAATGTCCAAAGTCCATATCTAGTAGTTTAATAATTTTTTGTTTTTTCAGTTTGAATGTCCAAAGTCCAATGTCCAAAGTCCAATGTCCAAAGTCCAATATCCAACAGCTTTCAGTTTTTTATTGGATATTCAACTCTAGGCTAATCAATATCTAGTAGTTTGAAAAAAAAAAAAAATTCAGTTTGAATGTCCAAAGTCCAATGTCCAAAGTGCATATCTAGTAGTTTAATATTTTTTTTTTTTTTCAGTTTGAATGTCCAATGTCCAATGTCCAAAGTCCAATATCCAACAGTTTTCAGGATTCTATTGGATATTCAGGAATTTCGGGATCATCGGTATTTACTATGGCTTGTTATTCCATAACAATAGGCTACCGGTATATAAAATTATGTATTTTCTGGTTAACATTACTTATAATATGAATTTTAATTGTGATAATAGATTTACCAATAAATATTAAATACAACATAAATAATATACGTATTGATCATACTAAACGTATCTAAGCAAACCAGCTTGCTTCGTTCAAGATCGCTTGAGATTCGTCGCTTTGTTTACATCCGAATGTCCAATGTCCAAAGTCCAATATCCAACAACTTTCAGCCAGCTCGGGGGTGGGGGGGCGGCAGCCCCCACCCATATACTAGGTTAGGTTAGGTAAGGTTGTTAGGTTAGGCTAATAGCCTAGAACATTAAAAAAAACAAAAAAATAGTCTAATAGGGGCGTGTTTTTAGATTGTTGGATAATGGGTAAATACTCATTTCCGCTCCTCTTCAGTATAAAACAACACTATATCTGAAGGAAAAAATACAAAAAACAAAATAAAACTTACTGAAATCGCTGTCGGTCCAAAAAGTCAGGTTTACCCAAAAATCTGTCAAAGATGTCAAATAGCGGGGGTGTGGGGGCGGCAGCCTCCACCCATAATACTAGGATAGGTTAGGTTAATGTCCTTTCAAAGGGGTATAGGCCTAGGCTAGTAAACACTAGGATAGCCTATACCTGGTCAGAGGTAAGAAGAAAAAGAAGAGTCCTGATGTAGTCTCCTTGAATGCTACCCAGTACAGTACTCGGGCACATACCTCATTGCTGGGGGTGGCCGACTCGAGACAGAGCTCGAACAGAATCATTCAAGGGTCCAGGACCACTTTCACGTTCCCTCGCTCCTTTCTTATTCTTACCTGGTGGGCTTCCCAGACCCCAGAGCTAAGTGGTAGGTCAGGGTCCACGGAAGCCACACACTGCTCAGTCTGATGAGTATGAGAATTGGCAAGAGTTGTGTTATCGGGCGTATCACCTACCTCTGACCGGGTATATCCTAGTGTTTATCCCTTTGAAAGGACATTAGCCTAACCTAACAAATCCTAGTATTATGAACTCCCCCCCCCCCCCCCCCCGCTGTTTGACATTAACTCACGTGTTTACACGACGTACGGTAACACAACTTATTCCGGAGAATTTTACAAGGGGAGAAGGATTCCTAGCCCCCTGCTCCAAATACTAAACTCCCAGGCTTCCACAGAATCCACACTCATCACACAGGAAAACATGACAAAATTCATGACATTTATTTATCTGTAACATAAAGACAAATATTGCGTTGCCAGTCGTACGATAATTACCGTACAAATACAATAATTTGACCATTTGTACAATGTACAATACCAGGGGCTTACTGACTATTCCGCCCACAGACCATTCCGACTAAAAGATCCCGCCCGCTTAGCTAGGTCCTTCCCGCCCGAATGTTGTGGGCGGGAAGAGCCAAACAACAATCCTTCCTTGGCTGATTCCGCCTTAAAGATTAGACCGTCCCGCCCGTTTGTAAGGTTCGCGTATAGGCCTACCTTAAACTGTGCTTGCCAAAATGTGCAATGAAAAAGCCTGTAGCCTTGAAATTTGTGATTGTATCTAACCTTGTGTATATATATATGACGATCAGACTAAAACACACCCATTAATAGGAAAAATCACAACCAATTAATTTGCCAATTGTCCATTTTCAGCCGATGGTGATTAGCAGGTTCCACAGGGTTCGGTTCTAGGTCCCTTTCTGTTCCTCGTTCTTATTGGCGACATTGACAACACTGTGCTACATTCCAGGACAGCCTCGTTTGCAGACGATACTCGGGTTACCAGAGAAATAAGCAAAATTGAAGACACGGTTCTCCTGCAACAAGACCTGGACAGAATATATACATGGGCCACTAAAAACAACATGAAATTCAATGAAAGCAAATTTGAACTAATGAGGTATGGCAAAGAAAACCTTGAAGTAGCCGCAAATTACACCACATCACAGGGCACAATTACAACTAAGGAGAACCTCAAGGACCTAGGCATAACACTGAGCCAAAACGGAAAGTTCAGCACACATATTAGCAACATAGTCGATAGTGCAAGAAAGTTATCAGGCTGGGCCCTTAGAACGTTCTCTACAAGAAATGAAGAATGCATGCTCACTCTTTGGAAATCCATGATAATACCAAAGCTTGAGTATTGCTGTCAACTATGGAGTCCTGAGAGTATCGGTGAAATTCAAAAGCTAGAGGGTGTCCAAAGAACTTTTACGAATAGAATTGAGACCGTGAAAGATATGAACTACTGGGATCGCCTTAAACATCTGAAACTATATACTCGCTCCAAAGGCGTAGAGAACGATTCCAGATAATCTACGTCTGAAAAATTCTTGAAGGCCAATATAGGAATCACGCTCAGCCAAAAAAGGACAAGGGGGAGATCGTGCTATATAGAAGGCCTGAATACCAGCAGCAGAAGCACCATGACACTGCGGGCAAACTCCTTCAGCAGATCAGCGCCTAAGCTCTTCAACTGTCTCCCCACCTACCTAAAGAATATATCATCCTGTACGGTAGAGGTTTTCAAAAAACATCTAGATACCTTCCTACAGAAGATAGAAGACACCTCCCACGCCATCCTACCATACGTGGCCACACTACAACAAGTTGGTTCACCGAGTACCACTTCATTGGAGACAGCAGGGCCAGGGAGGAAGCAGCGGCAGTTCCTGTAGCTGAGGTCGTTGACCGAAATATCCACAAGGTAACACAAGGTAAGGTAAGGTAGCATATTTCCCATGTTTATAGAAATCAGTTACTGAAATGCTAGGTTTTACCAGGGTTAAATAGGAATGGGAATTATCCCCAGGCTACCTTTAGGATCAACCTTTCCTGGTACCTGGCGCGGGGTACGAACCTCTGAAGGGAATTTAACCCCCCTAAAAACCCACAGGTTTTGAGATGCCTTGGGTGGGGTTCGAACCCTGGTTAGTGACGCACACCATCACCACCAGGCCCGCGCGCTAACCCACTGTACTACCACGGACGTACAAAAGTATAGTAACCTTAGTCCGATTTTTAAGAACCACGGTGATAGTCTCTCGAGATGAGTTTATTGGACTTACCATCTACGACTATTTTACGCTATACCTGACGTCAACTCGGGTTAGTATTATTGTGGGTGCGGGACATTTTCGAGGGCATTACACCACATTCCTTTTTAGTTAGGCTAGTCCCTAGCCTCGTAAGGTCGTAGGGTATCGTAGCCTTTTTGCCTTAGCTATCTCAATATGGTTTTTAGGGTTCGCGTGACGGGTGCTCCACGTAGCTACCTGGTCACGTTCCTTAGCTGCCACCAATGAAATGCTAGGTTTTTCCAGGTTAAATAGGAATGGGAATTTATCCCCAGGCTACCTTTAGGATCAACCTTTCCTGGTACCTGGCGCGGGGTACGAACCTCTGAAGGGAATTTAATCCCCCTAAAAACCCACAGGTTTTGAGATGCCTTGGGTGGGGTTCGAACCCTGGTTAGTGACGCACCACCATCACATCCAGGCCCGCGCGCTAACCCACTGTACTACCACGGACGTACAAAAGTATAGCAACCTTAGTCCGATTTTTAAGAACCACGGTGATAGTCTCTCGAGATGAGTTTATTGGACTTACCATCTACGACTATTTTACGCTATACCTGACGTCAACTCGGGTTAGTATTATTGTGGGTGCGGGACATTTTCGAGGGCATTACACCACATTCCTTTTTAGTTAGGCTAGTCCCTAGCCTCGTAAGGTCGTAGGGTATCGTAGCCTTTTTATCTTAGCCATCTCAATTCTTGGTATAGGGTTCGCGTGGGTGCTCCAGCACGTAGCTACCAGGTCACGTTCCCTTACTGCCACCAATGAAATGCTAGGTTTTTCCAGGTTAAATAGGAATGGGAATTATCCCCAGGCTACCTTTAGGATCAACCTTTCCTGGTACCTGGCGCGGGGTACGAACCTCTGAAGGGAATTTAACCCCCTAAAAACCCACAGGTTTTGAGATGCCTTGGGTGGGGTTCGAACCCTGGTTAGTGACGCACCACCATCACCACCAGGCCCGCACGCTAACCCACTGTACTACCACGGACGTACAAAAGTATAGCAACCTTAGTCCGATTTTTAAGAACCACGGTGATAGTCTCTCGAGATGAGTTTATTGGACTTACCATCTACGACTATTTTACGCTATACCTGACGTCAACTCGGGTTAGTATTATTGTGGGTGCGGGACATTTTCGAGGGCATTACAGTTACTTTGCAAATAGAGTAGCGAATAATGGAGTGATCATGAAAACGTGACATTACCCCTTGAGGTTTATGTCACCTTTTTATTAAATTCCGGCTGTCATTAGCCGATCTCATACAGCTTAGCAAGGATCTGTGATAGTTGAAATGCTTAAGACTGTCTCGAATAACCTTGCTAATCTGAATAAAATTGACTCATAATAGATAAAATATAAAATGCAATCACGAATTTCAAGGTTACAGGCTTTTGCATCGCACATTTAGGCAAGATCAGCTGAGGTTGTGTGAACCATACAAATGGGCAGGACGGTCTAATCTTGGAGGGCGGAATCAGCCAAGGAAAGATTGATTGCTTGGCTCTTCCCGCCCACAACATTCGGGCGGGAAGGACCTAGCTAAGCGGGCGGGATCTTCTAGTCGGAATGGTCTAGGGCGGAATAGTCAGTAAGCCATATTTATGTATGTGAACATTTCATAAGAATGTCTCAGACTATCCCTCCAATATTGTGACGATTTGCCCCCCTTTATGGTAGGCTACATTATGTTGGCAAATCCTAGAGTTTACTCCCTCAGCATATTTGATTTTAATAAACTTGTAGGCCTACATAAATTTTGCTACTGCAATTAGTGCACAAATATTATTTTGTTTCACTACCATTCAAATTTTAGAATAGATATAACTGTGTTATTGTGTTTTTAATTCAAGCTTTGATAACTAGTTCTTGAAATAGGTCTATATAGGTGAAATCCATGGTACTGTATGATGAAAGCTTTGTACGATAATATTGATGCAAATACGATAATGTTGACATATTTGGTACGATATTTTGGCCAAATCCACCTGGCCCTGGCAACGCTGATCGTGTTAAAAAGTTTAAGCGATCTCAAATGTTATTGTTCCGAGAGGCGTTGCTAAACTCGGGATAAATGATGTTAAACCAATATATTCAAGAATTAGAACAGGTAAATATGGTTAAATATGCTGGGTAAATATTTACTTTTACACCGGGGACGATTTTTACAAGTATTTTTTAGTTTTTGTCCTTGTTTTGGGATTTTTTAGTCGTGTTTTTTTATGAACCCCATCGGAAAATGCAAAACAAGTCTTAGGCCTATCCATCAATCTTAAGACACGGTCCCCGATAGTGGGGAGGGCTATGAAGATCAGGGAAATTGCTGGGTAAGAGGCGTAAATAAAGGGGTAATATTGGAAGAATCCATGAAATCCGAACCAAGTTTTGTCATTAACCTAACCAAATAGGCCTAACCGGTTTAATTCTAGTTTCGCTTTCACAGCATACTCCTAAATTTCTATGGCTACTTTAGAGTTGTCATATACCATACTTAATTCCTATATATAGCCTATGTCCAAAGCGGCGGAAATGCATTATAAGGAATTCTACCTAGCCTAGGCTAGCCTAGGCCTAGGCCTACTGTAAAAAATAAAATAAAAATTCTCCCCATAGGCCTATGCGGCACCATAGCTATTACATAATACTAGGTTAGGTTAGGTAAGGTTGTTAGGTTAGGCTAATGTCGTTAATGTAGTTTATTATCATTATATTACGTCTTTTACCCAGCAATTTAGCTGATCTTCATAGTTGGTCGGGAAGCTATGCCTTTACAATGGCGCCTCCCTTTTGTCGCTGTGTACGTGAAACTAGAATTTTACCAAATAACCTAACCTAACCTAACCTAGTATTATGGGTGGGGGCTACTGCCCCCCACACCCCCGCTAAATCCATGAAATCCGAGCCAAGTTTTGTCATTAACCTAACCTAACCTAACCTAGTATTATGGGTGAGGGCTGCTGCCCCCACACCCCCGCTAAATCCATGAAATCCGAGCCAAGTTTTGTCATTAACCTAACCAAATAACCTAACCTAACCTAACCTAGTATTATGGGTGGGGGCTGCTGCCCCCACACCCCCGCTAAATCCATGAAATCCGAGCCAAGTTTTGTCATTAACCTAACCAATGAATGAAGGTGGTGGAGCGAGAGGGGTGGCCTTCCCGCACCAACGCAACAGAAAATGGAGATCGGGTGAGCCGTGCGAGATTTAGTTTTTTTTTTTAGACATTTAGGGATTTTTTTTATAATGAATTACCGACGGGGTGGACATATATGGCAATGAAGTACATCATACACGACCTAACTAACATATTTGTCTAAATAATAGGCTATATCGATGGTTTCGACCCGGCAGGGTGTCAAACGACGCTGTTTTTTTTAGTGATAACGCAAATGAACTTTTTGTATAATGATAACAGAAACTCCCCCAACCCTTTTTTTTTTTTTAAGAAACAAAAAAGATAAATTGACACAATCTTGGTCTCCATATGTTCCATCTTGATTACCTTTAGATTGCAGGAAATGCTGTTTTAGACACCTAAATTCTCAAAAAAAATCCGGGGGGGGGGGGGGGGGGGGGGCATGCCCCCGGACCCCCCTAAAGCTCGCGCCTTTGCCACTCCGTCGCGCTATAATGATAACACAATTCATATTTTGTGGATTGACACCCTGCGACCCGGTGTAGAAACAAATAAATTCCATATGCTGTAGGATGGATGGTTGTAGTATTATGGGATATTCTTGAACGTATATTTTATTGTTTTTGGGCTAGCCTAGGCCTAGCCTATACCATCTTTCCATTGGTTTTAGCCTAGCCTACTAGGCTAGCCAAAGTTGTTTAGCCTTGGCAAGTAGGCTAGGCCTAGGCTAGTTTTGGTCTTTTGGATTTGTATGAAATTGTATATCGGCTTTCAAATTGTCCAAAATGTGCGTAGCCTCTAAGCCAATAGGCTAGGCCTATTTTATTTAAAGAGGCCAACAATTCCTGGTTTAATGTTATTTTAATACCACAAATTTTGTTGATATAGCCTATTTGAAGATTAATAATGAATCTATATGCTCTAAAGAGTAGGCCTATAAGAAAATTTGTTTTTACCCTCGGCGAAACCTAATAAAAAAGTATGGTACTAAAATGTCTTTTTCGTAACAAGGTTGTCAATACGGTACTTCCAGTTATCGATAGCTCTAAAGATCATATGAAAATGTGTTAAACCCTCGGAAAAACCTAATACAGTATTGCCTAAAAGTAGGCCTATGGTACTAAAATTTAATTTTCGTAACAAGGTTGTCAATACGGTACTTCCCGTTCAATGTACAATCAAAGCTGAAGATTGCAGAGTAAACACCGTAGACTTCATCGACTTTTCTTTCACCTTCATATAATCGACAGCCAATTTTTTGTTTTTTTATTCTACTAAGGGATTAGGCTAGTACTCAACCAGCGGGAGTGTGGGGGCAGCAGCCCCCACCCATAATACTAGGTTAGGTTAGGTAAGGTTGTTAGGTTAGGCTAATGTCTTTTCAAATCACTATCGGTGGAAGTGTCTCAACATGGATCGATAGGCCTAATGGGGAAAATAGGTTTTCCCGAGATTTCGAATTACAGTAATTACAAACACTATATATTGATGTAGGCCTAAATTATTATTTTTTTTATAAAAAACACTCTGAAAATTTGTGGTAGGCCTATTAAAATAACATTTTTCCCAATTCCTCTCTGTCTAGCGGCTCTAGCCTACATGTTCATCTTCTTGTTAGCGTACACCTATTTTTTTCTGTTTATAATTATAAAGGAGACTACCGCGGCGATATTTACGCGCTCTAGGATGTATACGTGTCGGATACTCGGATTTGACCGTTTTTTTCTGAAATTAGGCATAGCCTAACCTATTCCACGGCAAGTGGTTATTTGCCCCCCTGCTGGCTCTAGCCTAGGCTAGGCTATACAGCTTATGTCTGTGATGATCATGGATGACAATTACAATAAATTTAAAGGGGGTTAGGCTAGAGGTAAAACTCCATTTTTATGTCACAAATTTTCCCATGGATTTTATTTTTGGAATCTGTTAGTTTTCAGTAATATAGGCTAGGCCTATCCTATAGGGTTTGTATTTAATTACAAACTTCGGAAAAAACTTTTTCCTCATTATCCAACGATCTTAAGACACGCCGCCCGATAGTGGAGAGGGCTATGAAGGTCAGGGAAAATGAGGGGTTAAATGCGTAAAACGGCGATAATAGCGTATTTTAGGAAAACTTGGCTCGTGTTTTAAGGTTTTGGAAAGGCATAAAACCCAAGAATTCGAAAACCCGAGCCAAGTTTTGGCAAAAGTTGGCTCGGATTTTGCGAGTTTTTATAGTTGAAAAAGACAGTAACCTAATTTCGAAATTTGGCTAGGGTTTTCACGATTTACAAACCCCTTAAACCCGATAAATCGAAAACCCGAGCCAAGTTTTGGCAAAAGTTGGCATGGATTTTGCGAGTTTCTAGAGTAAAAAAAGACAGTGATGTTATTTGGATAATTGACTCGTGTGTTCTTGATTTACAAACCCATAAAACCAGATTTTTCCAAAATCTGAGCCAAGTTTTGGCAAAAGTTGGCTCGGATTTTGCGATTTATTAGAGTACAAAACGACAGTGACGTTATTTCGATATTTTGGTCGGGTTGTCTTGATTTAGAAACCCCTAAAACCTGATTTTTCAAAAACCCGACCCAAGTTTTGGCCAAATTTGGCTGGGATGTTGCGAGTTTGAAGAGTGGAAAAAAGGGAGTAACATAATTTCGAAAATTGGGTCAGGTTTTCCCAAATTGCAAACCCATAAAACCCGATTTATCGAAAACGTACCGGTAGCTGTTTTGGAAATCATAAATACCCAGTAACCTAGACCTACTACATTGGATACAAGACTAACCCTCACCTAACACTTATAACGTGTCCGTAGTACGTACTACGTGAGATACAAGACGAACCCTTACCTACCAGGTAATATATGTTCATAGTACTGTACTTACTTTATTCCATACCTACCACCTGATCCCTCAATTAATTGTCATTAACCTAACTGTCAATATTTACGAGACACCACAGCTATTTTCAAGGTTATTTTTTTTATTGGTTATTTTTATTGTTTATAAACTTTCTATAATAAAAACATTACATGGAAATTAGTATTTGCCCATTAGGCCTATCCAAGAATCTAAAAACACGGCCCCCCGATAGTGGGAAGGACTATGAAGAATATGGAAATTGAGGGGTAAAAAGCGAATATATTGCGCATTTGTAAATAAAAGTTGGCTCGGGTTTTTGCATTTTCGAGACCCATAAAACTTGATTTTTAAAAAACCTGAGCCAACTTTTAACGAAAGTTGGCTCGGATTTGACGGATTTCACGGGGTGGAGTGGGTAATAGCCTATTTTATAACAAAATTTCAACTTTGAGGAGACATTAGCCTAACCTAACAACCTTACCTAACCTATCCTAGTATTATGTGTGGGGGCTGCCGCCCCCACACCCCCGCCGGTTGGGTAAAACTGCTAACGGTAAAAATCCAGTTGGGTAGAGTGAGCCTATGTTATAAAAATGGAGTCAATTTTGAGAAGACATTAGCCTAACCTAACTACCGGTACCTTACCGAACATATCCTAGTATTATGGGTGGGGGCTGCTGCCCCCACACCCCCGCTGGTTGGGTAACAGTGCATAGTACTATGGGACATACCTTACTCCGGCAACGAGTGGAAGCGAGAGTTTCACAACAATAACTAACCAAAGAACGGTAATTATAGTACTGTACTGTATAGGAATAGGCTCGCACCCTTATTTTTCATGTTTTTTCCTCCAGATTTTGAGAAATGAGTGTTTTAATGGTCTTAGTTATAATTCCAATACAATGTGGGATACACGATGGGTTGAGGGGGGGCTTTGCCCCCTTCACCCCCCCCCCCCATGAATTATTGAAATCATCAGCTATGTTGTCAGTAGGGGGTAAATATCGATTATACTGCATAAAGGTGTTTGTAAACAGTGAGGATGTCCGAAAGAGCTCTGAGATTGATTAGAATGGGCGTTTTTTCTATTAGTATCGGGTTTTATAAATGTGATCAAAATTATTCTCCCACAGTGAGTACAGTATAACGATTCCATAGACCTATATTGTCCCTAATAAATTATGTATAATAAGGCTGCGAGCCTATTTCCTATAATTATGTGCGTGATTTTTGGTTATCAAAAGTGGTAAAACCGTAAAAGCTTCGCATCTCGTAGCATGCGTCTATCGAGACTAGTGATATTTGATCGAGCATCAAAATTTGTGAACGGGGTGAGCTTGAATGTGGTATCAAGAATCAAATTATCGAGACGAGATCAATCAAAATTAGCAAGCGTACTGTGACTACCGATAGTTTTTATCTAAAGCTCTCAATCTCCCCAGGACCCGTTTGATGGAGAGGAGTTTGTGGAGCGGCTGGCATGGAGGGTAAGTGCCAGCGCCTGTCCACCCGGCACATCCACCTCCAGCTTCGACCCTGACCTACTCCATCAGGCTTTCACACAGGCCATCAAGTGAGTAGTGGAGAGTTGGAGAATGAGGGCCTCATTATTTGCTTGCACAGAATATGAAAACAAAAAATACCCTGTACTGGTACTTCTATATATTGTAAAAGGTGCAGGTGGATGGGAATCTTTTTAATCTAGGGGAAGGAAAACCCCTAATCAATAAGCATCTGCTATGTTGTAGACACACCACCACGGGTAAAGGCTAGGCCCACTGCTGATTCAGCCGATATCTGTGGTTGGCCACTTAAAACTTGTCCTAAAAGCCATGGGGCTTGCTTCTGCTGGTAGTGGAGACCTGAGCCCCTGAACCTGTTGTTTGCTAGAGTTAGCACATAAGTACATAATCTGCTAGAGGATGCAGGGCAAGTACTAGTCTGCATGGATGCTTCCGCTTGGTAAGTTAATGATGGGCCTGAGCACCTGGGTAGCACCTAGGAAAGCTGCCCCATCAGTGGGTGTATAATACGAGTACAGAGTGTCATAGAGTGTCAAACCAGGGCAATTTCATTTTAGGACTAGGATGAATATGAGAAGGACTACAGTACATGCATATTTAGGACAAAAATTGTGGCCATTATATAATTTTCAAAGACATAAGAAGAACTCTTAATAGAATATCTACTTTGATATAATAGGCTACTGTACTGTACAGTACAGTATATGTAATAATAATGGTAACATTCAAGACAGCTAGAGCCGCCTTAGTTACCAAGTTTTCTTTATATTTTTTTCAAGGAATATAGTGTTTTATTGTTGTTTTTCATGGTTTGAGTGGAAGATTTGCATTAACTTACCCATTATTCATTAATCTGAAGATACGGCGTCAAATGGCGCCATTTATTGGGTGAATCGCGCTTTTACAGTAGGTAAGGGAAATTGTGGGGTACATTGGATACACAAAGGGTTGAGGCCCCCCTTGATTTATATGTAGATCTGTAAGGGGGCAAAAACAGGTTGCCCGTATTTCGTTTTTGTAAGTAATGCTCACGCCATTTATTGGGTGAATCGCACTCACCGCATCTTTCAAAACAAGAAGAAGAGGAGTCAAGTCGAAGGATTCATTGGGCGCAATGCTTTGTTTACGGTCGGGACTTATTATTTTTGTGTTATTTTTCGGTGTAATCGGGTTATTTCAAGTGTCGATAACGAAATTCCTCCATGCGGACTACAGTACTGTACAGTATAATGAGAAAAATATGGCGAGTCTATTGGTCCCTATTTTCCCTAATAAATTATTTCTAATAGGGCGGCGAAAGAGGTCTTGAATATTATCATAATAATGACTATAGTTTATTTTTTTCCAGCTGAGCCTAAATTGTCATGTTTCTATCTTTGTTACTCGGCTATAAGGTAGATTTTGTAGCGAAAGATAATGGTTATTCTGAAAACTTGGCATTAATATGACACACAGCCATAGTAGTTTCATATATTTCCATTAAGTATCGAGAAATCAGCTAATAAGAGATTCAATTTACGATCAGCTGGAAAAAAATAGAGTATAGTAAGAAAGTACTGTACCGGTACTTTGTTATAGGATTTGTTTTGGATAGTTTCTCGTTTGGCAGCCTGCCGCGTATCAAGTGGAGTTGATTCCTGCTTGAATTCACCACTTGCGAGTTTCAGGCTATAAGGAAGTTGGACCCGTAACATCGATATTAAACAGAAATACAATAATAAAGTACCGTAGATGTCTAATGGATAAAACATATGTTGAATTTAGTTGTATGTAATTATAACCACATTTTAGCTGGTAATTCTGCATAATATCACTAAAAAACTCCAACTTCCTTATAGCGTGAAACTCGCAAGTGGTCAATTGGACCGGTGTCCTTCTAGCTGTCATGGTTGGCTGCCCTGAGGCCACTATACTCGGTGTCAGCGACTCTGGCAAAATTACGGTTCACTTATGTCTTTAGATGTGTTCGCCGCTCTTCTAGCGGCACCAAGGAGCAGTATGGCAGTAGTTCCCGCTGAATGATTTTTTGGACCATTATTATTAATACTTTTGCTAAGAAAGAATAATTACTACAAGACGAGACATTGGACATGGTTGCAAGAGTCAATCAGCTGGAATTATAGCCAAATATGTATGTATTTACTCAGGCCCATTCCCCACTTTTCCTTATTTTTATTTTTTTCTGGGGTTGGCCGACTCAAGACAGAACCCGAATAGGGACAACACAACAGAAAATAATGAACACACAAAAACAAAATACAAATTCACATACATCTAGGTCACCCAGGAGAAGACCCAGAGACCAGGGTCACCAAGGTCCCTCCAGCACTCCCCCGGCCCCCGACCATCCGGAGGGGTTCCGGTCTCAGCAGGCAGACATTTAGCGAAGCCGAAACCACAAGCCCGCCCACCACACATTCAGGCAAATATGGGGGCCGTTATTTTGTCAGAGTCACTGAAACCGAGTTATAGCAGAGGGTCTATAGGATTACCGGCTTTCTGTTGGGGAAGGAGCGAGTTGACGTTTGTCCCAGCAGAACTAAAACTTTCCTCAGTTTAAGGGGGAATGGGCTGGTTTTTCTGGACCCCCTTCTCCCTCATGTATAGCCCCATTAGTTTTGACATTTTAAGACGTTCATTCCATTACAGTAGTTTGGCGAATTAAAGAATTTACGCCGCATTTCTTTGTCAATACCAGTATTTACACCTTTCGTGCCATATAAGTGTCAATTTTTTCCTGGCGAGCGATAGCAAGCCTGTAATTTTGAGAGTACAGTAATTGGCCTTCGACTGGGACATTTTTCTACCAAAAAAATGTACAAATTTATCTTGAAGGTGTGTCTAGGGGGTGTTTTTTACAGCTTGATGGTGGTCTAGGGGGGAAACTTAAAAATAATAAATATATAAAACAAGCAAATAATTACGCCCATCTCCCCTTGAATCCCTGCAACCAAAATCACCTGATGGGGATGCTACGGTGGATTGTGTATCATGAAGAGTGGCCATCAGGAGACCAAGGCATCTATCTATCTATCTTTATACTCAAGCACATACCCTATTTATTTATATTTTGTTTTATTATTATTTTTTGTTTAAAGCTGGGGGTGGCCGACTCGAGACAGGGACTAACAAAACAAACTTTACCTGTGCAAAGCATGGAACTGACTTTCAAACGATACAGAGATAATTCCTATATATAAATGTTTGATTCCGAAGTTGCCAGAAAAAGCGGGCATGTGAAACTGTCTTTAATGATGATTTATGTAAAGTTAATGCTGGTGAGTCACAGAATGTCGATGGTGGATTTAATTGCTTAGTTTGCTGGTGAAGAATTTTGGAAAACTACGGGCAAGTCATGTTTGGTGGATTGTAGACTACTGTATATAGGCTATATAAAATAATTATATTTTAAGGAAGCATATTACCGTACGATTAAATTTACATACACTATATTTTTCTTGTGGTATTCCAGAGACCTGCAGATCCTGGACGAGAGAACAGCCAAGAAGTGTGAGAGGGTGGAGGCAGCGGTAAGAGAGGAGGAGGGACGCTACTGGCATAACATCGCTCAGTTGCTGGATAACAACAGAGTAAGTTGAGGGAGAGGTGGGAATATGGATACTGTTACTATCTATCTATCTATTGCCTGACGCCGTGATCCCCGAAGGCGTGGCCACGAACGAACCGCCCCCATGCACCTCTGTCCCCAGTCAGTCGACGCCCCTCCCCCCAACCAGCACCGCCTTCGTTCATGTAGTTCCTCACTCCATCCTTCCACCTCATATTCGGTCTACCTCTCCCCTCTGTCCCTCCACCTCGCTCTCGTACACCCTCTTAGTCATTCTCTCGCTTTCCATACGTTCCATATGGCCGAACCATCTCAAGTTGTTCCTTTTCACACTTTCCAGCACATCTACCTCCACACCACACCTCCTTCTTACTTCCTCATTAGTCTGTCTATCCCTCCATGTAACTCCGCACACACTCCTTAAGTAATTCATTTCCACTGCTCTCACTCTTGGTCTGAGTCTCTCAACCAACGTCCATGCTTCGCTTCCGTAAGTCAGTGTCGGGATTACCACACTGTCATGCAAGGACTTCTTCACTTCCATACTGACCACCCTATTTCTTGTTACTGCTTTTAGCGTTCCTACAACCCTCTTCCCCTGTTGTACCCTCTCCCGCACCTCTTCATCCATAGTCCCATCTTTACTCAACACACTGTCCAGATACTTAAAAGAGTTGACGATCTCCATAGCCTGACCGTTCAGCTTCACCTCACACTCTGTGACTTCACCCCTTTCGAAGACCATAACCTTGCTCTTCCCCGTATTTACCTTCAAATTCCGTTTTTCGCACACTGTTCCAAACTCATTTACCAGACCCTGCAACTCCCATTCATTATCACTCATCAGAACTGTATCATCCGCAAACAGCAGTATAGGTAGCTTCCACTCAATTCCCTCCCTTTTCAGCGATACACCAACATTCACTGCTCTTGATAGTATTTCTTTCATGACTCCATCCATATATACAGTAAACAACCACGGGGACATCACACACCCCTGTTTCAAACCAACATTCAGGTCAAAGAACTCGCTCTGCTCACTCTCCACACGTACTGCCGCCTTTGCACCCTCATACATGCTCTTCACTGCTTTCAGCAACTTGCCCTCTACTCCGTATATTCTAAGTACTTTCCACAAACCTTCTCTATCCACTCTGTCATAGGCCTTCTCCAAGTCCATAAAGGCAACATACACCTTTTGTTTCTTCTCCAGATACTTCTCCACAACACAATTCAGGGTAAAAATCTGATCTACACATCCTCTTCCCTTCCTAAAACCTCCCTGCTCGTCGCCTATCCATTTCTCCGTTCTCACTCTCACTCTCTCAATCACTACCCTACTGTATACCTTCCCTACTACGCTTAGAAGACATATTCCTCGGTGGTTACCACACACTCCTCTTTCCCCTTTGCCCTTATATAGGGGGACTATTATGCCAGTCTTCCAGTCATCGGGTGCACTCCCCTTCTCCCATGCTAGTTTGCACATTTTCCATACCCATTCTATCACTATCTCACCACCATACCTCAACATTTCCCCACACACTCCATCTGTTCCTGGTGCTTTCCCCAACTTCACTCTTTTCATGGCTTCCCACACTTCTGACCTCCTGATCCCCACCTCCTCCTCCTACTGTTACTGTACTACTGTTACTGTACTATAAAATTTATTATACTGAAGCCAGAATTGTTCTCCTTAACCTCTTATAACTCGGAGAAGGCCATAGCAAACGGGCTGTAGTTTTCCACATCTATTTACTGATTGACCCTTTCCAATTGGTAGACATATCGGCTTGATCAAGTACAATATAAATTAAAATGTAAAACTTGCAAACTAAACAAACCAAAATTGGGACAAGGACAATATAAAGTCAAATTAAATTATCAAAATCGCAATGTGGAAACAACGCTTACTAAAATGAAAATTATTAAATAAAAGAACACAAAGTTAGGAGAGGTTGGGAGGGGGAGTTCTGATCTGTTTATAATGAATAGGGTTTAGGAGGTACAGTACCGGTATTGCTATAGTGATATGAGAAGAGAGGGCCACTGGTATGCAGAGGACAAATAATACTGGGGCCATTTCTGTCAAGACCATCCTTCAGCATAGGTTTTCCATGGGGAAGCAAGATATTAGAGATATTGATAATGATGATATCTACATTTAGATCATATGTGTTGTAAAAAGCCAAATCCTGTTTGGGTGAGGTGACTAATGTTGTGTGTGTATTTTTGCAGGAGGCATTCCAGGGCTTCCAAGAACTAGACAGTCACATCAATAGTGTGGCCACCAAAGTCGTCCATCTGGGTGATCAGCTGGAGAGTGTCAACACCCCTAGGTAAGTAAGGGGGTGGAGATAGGTTTGAATAAGAGGCCTCAGTATCTATCATGGAGGAAAATTAATGCAGATGTGTGGTTAACCACATGGACAGGGTATCGAGTGAGGAATTAAGAAGGCGTCTGGGCATTAGGGCCCGAATTCAGAACAGTGGTTTAAACCTCCTCGCTGGTTTAAACCCGAGATTGAAACTCAATCCAGGACTATCGGTATTCAGAATGAAATCCTGAGCCACTTATCCAGTCACTCCGCGGATTACTCGATCCGAGGTTTAAACCTGCGGGAGGGTAGGTTTGACTGTAGATAGAAGTTATATAAACCTTAAATTACTCATGATTGCTTACACTAATCCATAAGGAACCCATAATATAAAATAACAAAGACTGGCACTGATTATTTGCAGTCATTGGAGGTATTCTAAGCAAAGATTACATAAATAAGTAATGACAAGTGTAAGAATGCAGCTCAAGCAGTCAATCTGAGGTTTAAACCAGCGGGAGGCTTGACAGACGATCGATCGAAGGCTTCTACTCGCCGATAAAATACCATATTATTATTTCCAACTAACTCAAACTGGCATTAAACCGATTCCATTATATTGTAAAAACGGCAACAGCTGTTACATTACGTTGGAAATTGTCGAAGCATACTAATAATTATATAATAGGTGCCAAACGAATGAAGCACTGCCGTAGCCTAACCACTGATGTAGTTATTCGATAATAGTTGCTAATGTCTTGATAACCTGAGATGCTTCTAATCTGAATCATACAAATATTATATTTAAATATCCGCGAACATTTATTAGATACAATACAGATGTACGGTATTAGGTTACCATAGAACCAATATTATTAGTCTATTAGCCTACATGTTACACAGCAAATATAATTATTTACTGTATCCACGCACAATGTTAATCCTTTGTACGAATTAAAATATATAGCGTACAATATATAAGGAATCACAAGTGAACCATTATTTGCAAATGCTTTTAGCAAGTAGGATAAGAGTTATTTGAGACATGAGTTGTCTTTTTAATAGCCTAGTAGGTTGTAATGATGCATAGTTTATATAACGAGTCACATTGGTTAGGCTACTGTTTTCGCCTACATAGTTAATGGTTACAACGTATTTCAGTTGAGCTATGTATACCTGTACTATATATATTTGTCCATTTGACTGGGTATTAACAGCACTGAACATGTGGTAGATGTAGTAACAAAGTATAAGTTAGGTTTAAGGGGTGGAATAGAGTTGCCCGTAACACATATTTCAATAGCACTATCTCACGTAGCCTACACTTTCGTTCTCACTTCAAAATTAATTGGTCTTAATTCGGCCGCTTTATCTTCCCGTCATGCTAATAATACAGTAGGGTCTCACATAAAACGAGTTTATGGTCGATAAACGAGGGCGTTTTATGCGATTTCGTTTTATGTGAACACAGCATTTTGGTGGCCCAATATCGTCAATGTTCACTGGAAGCGTAAATTTCCGTCAGGAGCGTACGATATTTCGGCGCTTTATATGAAAGCGTACGATATTTCGTACGTTTTGTACGATATTTCGGTGCTCTATATGAAAACTCCTCGGATTTGCCCCACTTTGGCGGCGGACTCGTTTTATGTGATCACATTCGTTCTGATCGAAAATTAAATATTAATATTTTAGGTCGGTCGTTTTAATCGAGACTCGTTTTATGCGAACACGTTTTATGTGGGACCCTACTGTATATCACAATCCCTATGATTAAGTTGAGCATATATAAAAACCATGGTAAGTATGACTATATTGCTCGCTATTACTTAAAACAAGCGACATGAATCCACGTAGCCTATGTCGGTAAAAGTGAAAGTCAGTGGAAGCAGCAGAACTAGCAGCACGCTCATGATTGGCTAGTTTATCAGTTCCCTGATAATTTACTTATTATCTGTATTATTTCTTATTTATTCATTAAACTAGATATGTGTAAGCAATTTTAATGATTACTTAATAAATTACAATGCTATCCGAATCTAAAGAGCTCTTAACCATCACAGGAAACACAATAATAATGTATATATCATAAAGTAAACACAAGCGAAGTAAAGAAAAAATAAATGCAAGAAGTAAGCGAGAATGAAGGTTGACTGACTCGCTTAGCCAATCGCATGCCACGCTTTACGTATTACACTTTTAAAATAGGCAGTGACGGCATTAAATATATGATATAGATAAAATGGCTCATTCATGTGCTTATTGGCTAACTGCATTCCGTACGGCACTGTGATTGGCTGTTGCAAACTTTCGACTTCAGAGTTTTAAGCCGTGGATTACTCGATCTCGATCTCAATCCCGTGTTCTGAATACGGATAAACCTTTGTGTTCGATCCAGGATCGAGTAGTCTCAATCCCGGGTTTAAACCTGCCCCGAAATCCGAGGTTTAAACCACTGTTCTGAATTCGGGCCTAGGAGTTTCAGTGAAGTGATGCGCGCAGACCGACTTGGTTGGCTTGGACACATAGAGAGAATGGATGATCAGAACTGGGTGAAGAAATACCGGACTGTGAATGTGGGGGGGAGCTGCGCGTAGGGGTAAACCTAGAATGACGTGAGATCAGGTACTCCGGTCCGATCTCAAAATATAGAACTTGACAACAGAGGCAGCCCTTGACAGGGCCGCCTGGAAATCCGCCATTTAGGACGTGAGACTGTAACCACATTTCTCTGTGGACAAAACGGTCTTTAAACTTGTTTGTATGTATGTTCCAATGTAAATTATGCAGGATAACGTATAAAAAATAAAGAAAGGAACATCTGGACGGGTGTAGTTAACCTTGGCTAGAAGTTTCAAAAATCATATAAGCTGCTTTCTGGTCATGCCTAATTCACATTTACAGGTACCTGCACTATACTCGCAACCAGGCATCACATATCTTTCATATGTTTTTATTGGAATATCTGAGTACCTGTACTGCACTAGCTAACTATAAATCATGCTGATGGTTACATAGACATACGGGTGAGAGAGAGTTCTGATAGCCTTGGACTAATACTGTACCGTACCTTATTTGATCGTACAGCTAATCCATAAACCACATACATGTAGTTATGTACTCAACTCATAGCTCTTGTAAATTGCAGATCGAGAGCAGTCGAAGCCCAGCGACTTATGAACCACTTCAGAGAGTTTCTACTGCCCGGTGGACCGCTAGTTTCGGAGGTGTTCACCGACAAAGCAAAGGTATTGTATGTTAACCTTCTCTGCACCGGTGACATCCTTTTCATTAGATTCTGGCAACTATTAGACAATTTTATTCAGCTTAGGAAGGATGTCTACCAATTATTATTATTATTATTTTTTTTTTCTATGTGATTGAGGGAGGCAAAAGGCATAACTGCCTATAGCGAGTGCCTCCCCCATAGTTGAAAGAGTGACAGGGCCAAAATCAAGGGACGTTCGAGCCAAAATGCCTGGACACACAGAGTTTGAAGCAATTTAAGTCATAGGAAGAGGGAAAGACTGATTCTGGGAGAGAGTTCCAGAGCTCAGCTGTTGAGTAGAAGAAAGTTTGAGAGTAACGTTTCACTCTTGGGTTGGAGAGTTGCACAGAGTAGGGGTGGGATTGAGTTGCAAGACGGGTACCACGTGCCCTACGTAAAGGAGGTGGTATGCACTGGGATAGCTCTGAGGAACACTGATTATTATAGTAGCGATAGAATAGCGAGAGAGATGCAACATTGCGGCGGAGAGAGAGAGATTGCAGAGAGTTGGTGAGTGGATGGGAGTTAATGATACGAAAGGCCTTCCTTTCAACTTTGTCTAGGAGAGCGGTGTGAGAGGAACCTCCCCACACATGTGAACAATACTCAATACAAGGGCGCACTATGCTCCTGTACAGAGCAAGAAGCTGTGCAGGGGAAAAGAACCCCCTAAGGCGGTTGAGCACACCCAGCTTCTGGGAGGCTGCCTTAGCAAGACTGGTAATATGGTCCTTCCAAATGAGAGCAGAAGAAAAAGAGACACCAAGAATATTGAGAGAAGATGAAGGGTTGATTTTTGTATTGTTGAAGAATAAGGGATAGTCCGCTGGGAGATCCTGACGGGTAGATAGATGGAGAAATTGGGTTTTGGAAGCATTAAAGTTAACAAGGTTAACTTAGGGCAACAGACAGTCTCAATTCATTCTTTTTGCTACCATATATCCTTCCTAAGCTTTATAAAATCGTCTAAATTGGCTAGAATAAAATTAAAAAGACATCGCCGGTACAGAAGGGGTTTAGCCCAATTCACACAAGCATACTTAGCAGAAAACGTCCTTAGAGTCTCAGTATCAGAGTAAAAACCATCTTATATTTAATGATATTGATCTCCGTTATGACTGCAGTACCGGGTATTTTCAGTTTCTAGAGGAGGTATCACACAAGAGCAATTATCGTTGACTTTCGATGGCCACTATTTTTCCGACAAAATTTCTGGGATTTTTTATTATTCATACCGTGCTTCATCATAAGCAACTTAGTATTAGCATTATCCCTTTCCTTTATAGAGAAATAATGGAGTAAATATAATCAATATACCTGTATATATATAATCAATATACCTGTATATATTTGTAAATATAATCAATATACCTGTATATATTTGTTATGGGGTTTGGTGGGGTTATGGAAACCCTTTTCATTCCAAACTTTCACTTAGCATGACTTAAAAATATCTTGAATTCTCAGACAAATAGGTATGTACTCTTCCCTTCTAATTCAAACCTTGTCCTCTTCCAAATGATAAAGTAAGCAAACATAATTTTAATAATCTTATACTAGGAACTTGAAAAACTAGGAACTTGAAAAACTAGGAACTTGCGAAAAACGGAATTTGAAGGTAAATACGGGGAAGAGCAAGGTTATGGTCTTCGAAAGGGGTGAAGTCACAGAGTGTGAGGTGAAGCTGAACGGTCAGGCTATGGAGATCGTCAACTCTTTTAAGTATCTGGGCAGTGTGTTGAGTAAAGATGGGACTATGGATGAAGAGGTGCGGGAGAGGGTACAACAGGGGAAGAGGGTTGTAGGAACGCTAAAAGCGTTCCCACCAAGAAATAGGGTGGTCAGTATGGAAGTGAAGAAGTCCTTGCATGACAGTGTGGTAATCCCGACACTGACTTACGGAAGCGAAGCATGGACGTTGGTTGAGAGACTCAGACCAAGAGTGAGAGCAGTGGAAATGAATTACTTAAGGAGTGCGTGCGGAGTTACATGGAGGGATAGACAGACTAATGAGGAAGTAAGAAGGAGGTGTGGTGTGGAGGTAGATGTGCTGGAAAGTGTGAAAAGGAACAACTTGAGATGGTTCGGCCATATGGAACGTATGGAAAGCGAGAGAATGACTAAGAGGGTGTACGAGAGCGAGGTGGAGGGACAGAGGGGGAGAGGTAGACCGAATATGAGGTGGAAGGATGGAGTGAGGAACTACATGAACGAAGGCGGTGCTGGTTGGGGGGAGGGGCGTCGACTGACTGGGGACAGAGGTGCATGGGGGCGGTTCGTTCGTGGCCACCCCTTCGGGGATCACGGCGTCAGGCAATAGATAGATAGATAGATACTAGGAACTACCAGGTACCGGTACTTTGTTTAGCTGAATATTTTGGATAATTAATTTATGGGCAAATAAGGTTCTACTGTAGGAGCCTAACCATCAGAATTTCGGAGTCTTGGAAGTCTGCTGTATTTGGGTGAGTCAGAGTCATACTCATAAATGGACGCGGGCCATCCTAAGAGGCAGTTACCATTTATTCCCACTCGGAGTCTGGGGTAACTGGGGATAAATTGGGGCAAAGAGAATACTTAGTTAAGATTACTTTATCGTTTGTTTTTGTTTATTGGGCAAATTTCCGGAGTGTGAGTCGAACATTTTATCACTGACTCCACAACCCCGCTAACCACGACAGGTAAACAATTGTTGAGACTAACTGGGTTACTTTTTCAGATCTACGAGGCCGCTGATGTGATCCAGAAGTTGCATGTGATATCTCAGGAGCTTCCATCCGGCAAGTGAGTTATTTATGAACCATTTTACTTTAGTGTCTCTTTTAAACGGCAGGCATATGGGAGAGAGGAAGGAAGGTAGGCTAGGAAGAGGCAAATGAGGGAGGAAGTAAGGGAGACAAGAAGGAGAAAAGGAAATACTGTTGGGAAATGAACTAAGGAAAGGAGAGAGAGATAGAGACTTAAATTCATTAGTAAAGCAGTACCGTACTATACATTTGCAATTCTATGATCGGCACAGATTTTTCAATGAACTAAGAATTTATTGTACTGTACAAGCACTGTAATATTTATACAGGTATAGCTTTACCTGTTGTGAGCCGTGGAATAGTCAGTAGAGCGTTGGCTGCTGATCAAAGGGTCGGCGAATCGAGGCCGCACTGTCAAAATGTTATTGATAGATGTCAAGCCTGGTCAACTTGACCTAGCGATTCGTGATAAATGCCTAATGTTCATGGCCACCCTTTCTCGGGAATTACGGTGTCTGGCCAAATATAAAAAGCTTTACCCAATAGTAATAAGTCTTGTTATCTTTTCTATACAGTTATCAGCATATACACTACAAGGTTACATCAGTTTGAATCTTTGAACCTTTAAAGCCAAGTTCTGAAGCATCTGGTCTATAATCATGCATTATATCATCTCAGTTGCGTTTGATACTGATTCAGATCGGTGTGTCGCTTCCTGACTGTATTTTATTTACTGTGTTGCAATATTTATACATTAGAGAATTTGTGTAATCTGTGTAGATATGAGTGTCAGAGAATTTATTTTATTTCTTCATTCCGTTTTTACAATGATTAAAGACTTCCAACACAGTACAGTACGAACTTTGCTAGGCACATGTACAGTACTGTACATACAAGTTTAAACTTTAAAGACCGTTTTGTCCACAGAGAATACGATTACAGTCTCACGTCCTAAATGGCGGCTTTCCAGGTGGCCCTGTCAAGGGCTGCCTCTGTTGTTAAATTCTTTATTTTGAGATCGGACCGGAGTACCTGATCCCACGTCATTCTAGGTCTACCCCTAAGTGCAGCTCCCCCCACGTTATTATTAGTATTAGATCAAATTAACTTAGCCTTAGCCTTTAATCTAACATATCTCTAACCTTTTATACAGGTTTGAGAACGCCAAACAGAAGATAACGGAAAAATACGATGAAATAGAGTGCGCCCTGATCCTGGAGTTTGTCAAGGCACACCGGGCGGGGGACAAGGGCCGCATGAACGAGATTGCCGGCACCCTATCCCACTTCAAGGGTTACTCCCAGTGTGTTGACGCTTTTATTGAAGAGGCCCAGCATGTAAGTTTATTTTGTGGTTTTGAGTTTTATTTTATTATAATCTTTATTTTATTTGTTTGTATTATTTCAGTAATAAGATACTTTATTTACTTTCATTATGGCTGATACTGTAATGCACACATTTCTTCAGCATAGAAATTATTTTTAGAAACTACAGGTAAAAAGTGTCTCCTTTTTCTTATGCCACAAAACCTCTGTAGAGTTGATATAATTGCCAGAGAATCAGAATACTTTTACTTTGTTTTATCAGCAGGTTGATGAGGCATATTCCGGATGTCAAACAAAAACCAAATCCCCTACTTTTTAGTCTAGTCTTGATGGTGTCCGGCAATGGTTAGAGTGTTTAAGATCTGTATGTGGTAACCCAGGTTCGAATCCCGGGAGGATCACATGCTTTCATTAATTTCATTGGGAGGTGTTGTAGTGTTAGGAGTGAAATTAATAAATTAGATCATTATATTGTACTGTATGTACAGTATATGCGAAGTTCAAGTTATGGTTTACAGACTTTCTTATTATATTTTTGAAAGTCGGCCTTCTATAACCCCTTCTGTACTGGCGAGCGGCGACGTTTTTCATTTTTTTTTTCTTGGTATATTTTGAAGATTTTGTGCGGTTTAAGAAGAATCTGTTTGTAAAAATGGTTAAGTGAGACAGTTCGAAGCCTGTTAATTGCTGGAGATCCTTCTATAGCTGAATAAAATTGTCTAAATATAGGTAGAACAAAATTGAAAAGATGTCGTCGGTACAGAAGAGGTTAATGACCAAAACAATACAATTTGGTGTTAATTTTCCTGTATGCCTTCTCATATTCATTACAGTCTTAAAACAAAATTGGCTGGATTTGACACCCTGGGCATATTTCCTATGCTCTAATACTCAAAGCAGTCATAAGTTTGGAAATGGTGAAGTTCCTTTGGTGAGAGACTTATGACAATGGTGCATAGTGAACGCTTGTAACATCCTACCTTCCCTATACAGTTCTGTACAGTACAGTACTTATATAACTAGACAGTCCTATGTTATAAGCTTCTCAGTGGTCTAGTCGGTGTGGTGTTGGACTGCTACGCTACAGACCCGGGTTCGAAACCTGGCCTGGTCATACATAAAAAATATTAATTACCCGGTACCAGTTTTGGGGGCGAGAGCTAGAAATCCTCCTCGCCTTGTCAAATTCACCTATTTGACGAGGCAGAAAGGGGCGAGGGAACACGAAAGTGGTACCGGACCCTCAGAATTGGAGCTTTAAATGTTGTTTCTGTTTGGTCTTTGTCTAGAGTCGGCCACCCCCAGCTATGGGGTATGTGCCTGAGTATATTCATGCATACATACTTTACATACATACCAGTTTTGAGGTATGATGCCATATTGATTCAATTACCAGTAGCTACAGTACCGTACTAAGAGAGTTAGGAGGGTGATGAGCAGTAGAAAAGAGAGATGCAATATTGCAGCATATAGAGAGAGATTGTAGTGGATTAGTAAGAGGAGGTGAGATGAAGAGACAAAATGTTTTTCACTCTACCCTTTTGAGAAGTGCGGTATGGGTGGATCCTCAGGAAACTCGCCAGTGGTAAATTATAAATAATACAGGTCTCCCTCACTATCCGATGCCCCAATTTACGATGTTAGGTGTTTGGCTTTGGGTTTTGGCTTGTCCCAGAATGCATCCCCATTTACCCCATTAATTTTAGGGTTCACTATACGTTTTTTCTATTTAAGATCGAGTTTTAAGGAACGTAACCCTATCGTAAATCGAGGGAGACTTGTAGTGTCTAAACTGTGTAGCCTACAATCGCGCTAATAAGTGATGTCTTGGCACCAAGTATGTTTTGATCAATAATTGGTATCAGCAACATCTAAGCTTCATTTCTTCATATAGAGTGAAATATACAAACATGTCCGTACACTTACCCACCCTATTCAACATCTGACAGACACTAATACAGCACAGAGCAAGCCAAACGTAATGACAGCTGGGACATAACTTATTAGAGCGACCGTACCTATACTTTCCAGGGTGCCCTCCACAGCCGGGACCTGTACCGAGAGGTGGTGCCCTTATGTACCCGGTCACAGGAACTCATACAACAAGTCTTCACCAACCCGGACCAGGTCATGGCCAAGTTTGTCCTCAACATCTTCCAAGGGCAACTACAGGTGAGGCTTAATGCTATTTGGTTTGAGGGAGGTATTTTTGGACCTACCCTGTTTCACTCCATTAGACCTACCTTGTTTCGCTCCATTTGTTTGGAGATTTTAAGACGTTTCACCACTGCTGTAAAATCCTTGTATCAAGGGCACGCCCCAGCACTCTTCAATCAAGGGAGTGCTCAGCATTAAAACAAAACTGCATCATCATAATCTAACCCCATTAGTTTGGCGATTTTAAGACGCTTCACCTCATTCAGGTGGGCGACCAATAGCAAGGCTGTAACTTCGTAGAAATCAGCTGGGCCATTTTTCTATAAAATAATATACAATATAGCTTGAAGAGGGTTAGATTGGGCATTTTTAATTTTTAAGAAAGTCTGAGAAGTCATATTTGTTAGCCAAGGGGACAAGGTAAAATATATTAATCAAAATTCCTGGATCAATAAATAACCAAATATCACAATAATCCCCAAGATGTCGGGCCTAGAAAAAAAAATCTAACAGTACAGTCCATCCTCCAAATTTGCGATATTATGGGCGGACCTCGCAAATTTCAAACAACGTAGTTTATGGGAATAATTACTTATGGACGGCACCTGCCGAATTTCCGTATTAATTAGTACATTTATATCGGTTGTGAGACACATTTATACATAGGCTACAGTAATCTCCCCCATATAAGACCTGTCATTATCCGAACCTCGCCAATTCCCGGACAAGCCATGGGATATATAAATAAATAAAGTAAAGTTGTTTATGACTTTCAAAGCATTTCGATTTGAAGCGCCAAGATTCTGAGTGACCGAAATCGCCGATATAGGCCTACAATAATTTACTTATCATTACAGTACTTATTATATCTTATAAACATAATAGTAGGTAGCCAACTTACCATAATACTAATTTATATTTCAAAATACAGTAAACTTATATAAACCGAGTAATCTTGGCCAAACTGATATGCGTGTGGTTTTGTTTATCGCCGGTTTACTAAAGTGCCACCATTATAGATTTTCTTAGAGCTAACTCGAGCGGGAGTTTAAACCCGAAACATAGAAATATAAATAGAAATAGAAATAGTTGTAAATGATAAGAAAACATTAAAAGGATGTGTCAGTTACCTTAAATAAAGTGTTTGTTGGCTTAATTGGCTTGACGTTTGGGTTCCGAGGCGAGGCGAGGCACCCTACTGGGCCTCACCGCCTCTCTCTTCCCCACCCCGCTCGTCCTCCTCATCCAACACAGCCGCCTCGCCTATCATCCGCCGCTTCTTCCTCGCAAATGTGGATTAGGGGGTCACAAATTTAGAGGAAATGGTGATTTTCCCTTGTAATTCTACGGGCTGGTTCGCACACGTGGAATCGACCTCGCAAATGTAGAATATGATTTTTTTTTTCTTTCCAATTTTGACCCCCTCCTCGCCAATGTGAAGGATCGCATATTTCAAACTCGCATATTTGGAGGATGGACTGTAATTGGAGATCGAGGAGCTGCTTCTATCATGCTTTTTGTTACCCCAGGAATACATCCAAGTCAAGTTGGAGAACAAGAGTCTACCGGAAATGTACCTGAAGAACCTCCATGACCTGTACTGCCAGACCCTCAAGTTGTGTTCCGACCTTCACCATTTCAACCTGGGCAACGACTCACAGTTTCTGCCCAAGCTAACCAAGTCCATATTCCAGCGCCATCTTAAGTCTTATATAAGGTGAATTGAAAGAGTGAGAGCAGAGTCAAACGAAAGCCGAGTTAATTATTTGTATACTGTATATCAAGTGCATTGAGGGAGAGAGAGCAGTGTGTCAAACAAAGGCTGAGTCCAATATTTGTGTGTATGTATATACTGTACTCAGGCACATACCCCATTGCTGGGATTGGTCGACACGAGAAATATTTAAAGTTCGTATTCTCAGAGTCTTAGATCACTTTTGTGTTCTCTCGAGTCCATTATTTGTTTTCTTTATTATTGTACAGTATAGGCCTATGTAAAGAAAAAAATATGGTTTAGAGTTAAATTTATGTCTTTGGAAGTGATAAAATGGCCAAAACAATGCCATGTCATGTTAATTTTCTTGTATTCCTTCTCATTCAGTCAAGTCTTGAAAAATAATTGTTCCAGTTTGACACCCTGGGAGAGAAAGTTAATTTTGTGTTTATATTGTTGTCAAGCTTACCGTATTGCAGCATCAAGAAGTCTCAATCATACAGATTATCAAAGATTCAGTTACTGTACTCAATTATGTCTTCAGATAAATAGGTTATTTTCATCATCATTACTATTTTCTGCATCAGCTGCTTTAATTTATCTACTGCATTGCTAGTATATCTCCATTGGAGATAACTGCTTGATTGTGTAAATACTGTACATTACCCTAATATTAGTACAGTATTGTCAGTCAAGTGGTTGATGTGAGTACAGTACTATACTGTACTGTACTGTAGTTGGTTTGGAGGCCAAGTGGTGATGCACTGGGGTTAATACCAAAACATTTTGTCCAATATTCAAAATGTACCGTTGAAAAAACTGCCTAAGCTTATTCTGGGTACTGTACACATCTGGGTACTGTACACATTTTGTGGCTATTGTGTTAGTCAGAGGATGCATCTTTGCTGGAAAGTGTATCAGGTCGATGACTAGTTACAGTTTTCAGCATCAAATCATCATGGTGGTTGACAATATAGCCCGGGGTGCCAGTAAGAAAATATGGTTCTTGGAGATGGTAATGTGGTGCTGGAGCCAGGGAATGAGGGTTAATATAGTACTGGAGCCAGGGAATGAGTAGTAATATGGTGCTGAAGCCAGGGGGACACCCCACATAACTGCTGTGTTGTAGTTGGGGATTGCCCCCTGCTTCCACAACCACCTTTGGGTGACAAGGCTCAAACGTGCATGCACGTCTCAAGGCCTTTTGAAACTGTGTTTTTGTTTTGTTTTTTCTGTGGATTTTGAGCAGATTTTTAGCTAACATGTACTCCTCGACTGCTAATTTCGGAGTTAGTGTTTTGCCTTTGAAATTGACCATGTGAGGATTACATTTACTGTCAGCTAAACCTAGACAGACAGTAGGGCTATTGTTTTGTGGTTTTGTGTCATAAAAGTGTCGAGTTAATGTCCCTTTCTCAAAATTTCATCAAAGTGTTTGGCGAATTGTTGATTTTGACTGTACAACTTTCTTTTGCAGTGTGGAGACGAGATACCTGAAGGAGAAATTCAACGTTATCCTGAGTCGCTACTACGAGGGCAAGAACCACCAGAAGAAGAACATACAGAGTGGAGGGTGAGTCCGTGGTTTTATATCCTCTTGTTGTTGTTGTTTTTTTTTTGTTTTTTTTTTTTATTACACAAGTATTATTTGTTGGAGTGCAATGTACAATATGTGCAGTTGGCTCAAACTATTCCTTTACCCCACATCATATGTAAACCACTTGTCTGGCTACATATTTTGGTAATTTTTGTTTATCACATTTGTATTCACATTCGGTTCGAACCAAACTTTAAGAAAAAAGTCTAGCAGTCACTTTACAGCTACAGAAGTGTCCTATGAGCGTTTTTTATATGATGTGGGGTTAAGGTATTCCTTGGGCCAACTGGACACTCTAGGACACTAATCTTGGCACCTTATTAACCTTGAAGTAGCAAAACGAACCTCTGAATTGTAAATATTAGGTAAGAAATTAATGAAAAGATTTGATTCAGTTCGGGATAGCTTCGAAAACTTACGACCACAATTACACTAGTTTTCCAATGGTTTACATGTACACTCAGATGCCAATCATGCCATAGTCTCTAGCCCACTCAAAAGAATTCATGAACCCTTTATGTTTTCCTTTATGAAATTATAACTATAGGGATTGATTGTTGGATAGACCTTGCTTCTCACTAAATAGTGTACCAGTACTGCACGGTATAAATTATAACTATAGGGATTGATTGTTGGATAGACCTTGCTTCTCACTAAATAGTGTACCAGTACTGCACGGTATAAATTATAACTATAGGGATTGATTGTTGGATAGACCTTGCTTCTCACTAAATAGTGTACCAGTACTGCACGGTATAAATTATAACTATAGGGATTGATTGTTGGATAGACCTTGCTTCTCACTAAATAGTGTACCAGTACTGCACGGTATAAATTATAACTATAGGGATTGATTGTTGGATAGACCTTGCTTCTCACTAAATAGTGTACCAGTACTGCACGGTATAAATTATAACTATAGGGATTGATTGTTGGATAGACCTTGCTTCTCACTAAATAGTGTACCAGTACTGCACGGTATAAATTATAACTATAGGGATTAATTGTTGGATAGACCTCGCTTCTCACTAAATAGTGTACCAGTACTGCACGGTATATATTTTTGTAGTTGATGTATAGAAAATGTATTAAAAAAATTAGTGGCCAGAAATATTCTTTCATAATTAGTAATGTACACATTAGTACATTAGTAATGTAATGTAGTAATGTGGTGGATTGTGTTCTTTTATTTAATAATTTTCATTTTAGTAAGCGTTGTTTCCACATAGCGATTTTGATAATTTAATTTGACTTTATATTGTCCTTGTCCCAATTTTGGTTTGTTTAGTTTGCAAGTTTTACATTTTAATTGGTAATAGGTGAAGTTCACAAATATTGATGAGTGGGCTGGAGACTGTGGCATCCGAGTGTACCAGTACCGGTATGCCTGTTCAATATGATGAGGCAAGACATTTTGATCCCTAGACTCTTGTAACTTAGGGAGAGGTGGAGCAAATGGGCTGTAAATTTCCACATTTACCATACTTCCTGGGTGACTATTTTTTTATTTCATATTATGGGTGACCTAGATGTGTGTGAATTTGTGATTTGTTTTTGTGTGTTCATTGTTTCTCTGTTGTGCTGTGTGTCCCTGTTCGGGCTCCGTCTCGAGTCGGCCACCCCCAGAAAAAAAATTAAATAAATGGAGAATGGGCCTGAGTAAATAGATAGCCTACATAGATATTACGGTACTGTGTTGTTTGCTAAATCTTCAATGCGTTATTTCCACATAGTGATTTTGATAAAAAAAAATCTTTATATTGTGCGGTTCCTGCTTTGGTTTGTTTATCAAATTTTACATTTTAATGGTAGAAATGTTTGCTCAATTCCTCGAGTCAATATTTAGGTATGAGAGGTTACGGGTCGAGATTTATCGTCTTGTCGTAATTAACAGCCTGGTGTAGTTATATACAATTATCTGCATAAATAGCTGTTACATTGTATATGAGAAGCTTGGGCGGGTGCCCAACCCCGAAAGGAGTTGAAATAGGGGAGCTATCCCCCCGCTAAAGGCGGCTTTCTAGGGCCTTTCCTAGCTGATGCTGAGAGGATTGGGTTCTAGTCATGTGGTGATGGGCTGGTCTATCAGAGTGAGAGCTGAGCGATCTCTTCCATACCCATAGCTTACTCTGACTGTTCCTTTTACTTATATATTTTCTAGATCTCAAGTGACGGCGTCTTTTCCGTGGATTAACCTCCCTACTGCAAACCTAGAGGTTGGCAGATTGGGAGCCAAAGTGTCACATTTTTCCTTTGCCCCTCAACTTTCCCTTCATAATTGCTGAGGGCCACAGGGCCTTGGGTGGGGCTTGGGTTTCCCGGGCATTTCCGCACCCTCCTCAGCTCCCTGCCTTGGAGTGGCTTCGGTCACCCGGGCTTTATTAGTGGTAAGCAGGGAGGGTTTTGTGGGGCCGCTCGTTTATGGCCTTGCTCAGGACCTTGGGGCTGTTTGGCCAGACAGCCTGGGGAACAGCAACAACAACAAAAGCTTAAGACAGTGAACATTAGAAGAAGAAAAACATTTACAGTCCATCCTCCAAATATGCGAGTTTGAAGTATGCGATCCTTCAAAATTTGCGGGGGGGGGGGGTCAAAATTGGAAAAAAAAACTAATATTTCACATTTGCGAGGTCGATTCCACATGTCCGAACCAGCCCGTAGAATTATAAGGGAAATCCGCCATTTCCTCTAAATTTGCGACCCCCTAATCCATATTTGCGAGGAAGAAGTGGCGGATGATAGGCGAGGCGGCTGTGTTGGATGAGGAGGACGAGCGGGGTGGGGGAGAGAGAGGCGGTGAGGCCCAGTAGGGTGCCTCGCCTCGCCTCGGAACCCAAACGTCAAGCCAATTAAGCCAACAAACAATTATTTAAGGTAAGTGACACATCCTTTTAATGTTTTCTTATCATTTACAACTATTTATATTTATATTTCTAATATGTTTTAATTAAAATGTAAAACTTGCAAACTAAACAAACCAAAATTGGGACAAGGACAATATAAAGTCAAATTTAATTATCAAAATCGCTATGTGGAAACATCGGGTTTAACCCTCTCACCACGGAAGGGCTCTTGAACGCCCATAAAAAAGCATATAACAGGTACCCGGAAGGCCTCTTGAACGCCCAGTGGTTGAAAGCCTGTGAGCTTCGTGTGCGAGGCGTCGGTCCGACGCATGTAAACAACAGCCGGCTGGACCGACGCCCCGCATCTCCGGCCACAAGAAGGAGAGCGTCGCTTGTTCGTGTGTGCCTGTATGTTGTTGTTAAGTATCGAAAAGTGGTGTAAAGTGGCTGTTTTGGCCATAAAGTTATCTCCAATGAAATCATCATCACAGCTCAACCAGTTGACTTAGAGAGCTCTACTTAATGCCATTCTACAGGTAAATAACACAGCTACGCTTGGGGATGCGCAGGAATGCGGGAAGCAGTCTGATTAACGAATATACGGTAGCCTAGCCTAGACGTTTTTCGGCCAAAACACCCGGGTTTCGAGGAATATATATATAATACATAGCCGGGGCTGGAGGGTTAAACTCCCGCTCGAGTTAGCTCGAAGAAAATCTATAATGGTGGCACTTTAGTAAACCGGCGGTAAACAAAACCACACACGTATCGGTTTGGCCAAGATTACTCGGTTTATTTGGCGCTTCAAATCGAAATGCTTTGAAAGTCATAAACAACTTTATATCCCATGGCTTGTCCGGGAATTGGCGAGATTCGGATAATGACAGGTCTTATATGGGGGAGATTACTGTATGTATAAATGTGTCCCACAACCGATATAAATGTGCTAATTAATACAGAACTTCGGCGGGTGCCGCCCATAAGTAATTATTCCCATAAACTATGTTGTTTGAAATTTGCGAATTTGAAATTTGCGAGGTCGCATGTCGCCCATAATCTCGCAAATTTAGAGGATGGACTGTACTTGCGTGTGCGTTAAAAGGGAATGTTTCATAATATTTTATCAGTATATCAAAATGGTTCAAGAATAATATATCACCTTTCATTGTAGGCAGTTGTACAGTACCGGTCTCCCTCACTATCCGATGCACCAATTTACCATAATATAGGTTTTTACGATAATATTATAGGTTTTTAGGTGTTTGGGTTTGGGTTTTAGCTAGTCTGAGAACGCATCCCCATTTACCCATTAATTTTATGGTTCGCTATATGATTTTTCTATTCAAGATCGTGTTTTCAGGAACGTAGCCCAATTGTAAATCGAGGGAGACCTGTATTTACTCAGGCCCATTCCCCCCTTTTTTTTTGCGTTATATCACCTATTCACCTTTTATTGTAGGTAGTTGTACAGTACCGGTATGCATCAATTAATTTTTACCTGCAGAATTAACGACTTCCGGAGAAACATCCAGGACGTGATCGGGACCAAGGCCAACATCAACATAGCCCCTGCGGCCGAGAACTACGGAGGGGAGACCTTTCTGTCGGAGGAGGTGGCCATATCACTGCTGCAGGAGACTAAACAGGCCTTCAAGAGGTGTCAAATGGTGGGTAGACTATTGTGATGTTTAGACAGAGTAATGAAAGATGAATTAGTTAGTAGAGCGTGGGCTGCTGATCAAAGGGTCGGCGGACCAAGCCCGCACTTTCAAAATATTGTTGGTAGATGTCAAGCCCGGGCAACTTGACCTAGCGATTTGTGACAAATGCCTAATGTTCATGGCCACCCCTTCTCGGGATTACGGCATCTGGCAAAAAAATAAAAATAAAAAAATAAAAAAATAAAAAATAGGTTCTTGTTTAATCACAGTCCAAGTAGCTTCCATGTAGGTTTGTTCACTAGTAACATACTTAGCTATTGTTTCTGACCCACACACTCACAATATCATCAAGTTAGAACTATTGAATTTATATAAGCAAGCCTTAACATAGACCCGTTTTGATTACAGTCTCTATTACATGTTGCATTGCTTTAGTAAGACATCATTTGACCCACTTGCAACAAAGAGACACAAACATAGACATGCATACAATAGTTTAATGTAATTGTACAGGTCTCCCTCACTATCCGATGCCCCAACTTGCGATATTAGTATAGGTTTGTAGGTGTTTTGGGTTTGGGTTTTGGCTGGTCCGAGAACGCATCCCTATTTACCCCATTAATTTTAGGGTTCGCTATACAATTTTTCTATTTAGGATCGGGTTTTCAGGAACGTAGCCCAATCGTAAATTGAGGGAGACCTGCAGTACACTAAAGTCCTGCAATAGCACTGTGCCATCATTGAGGGAGACCTGCAGTACACTAAAGTCCTGCAATAGCACTGTGCCATCATTGAGGGAGACCTGCAGTACACTAAAGTCCTGCAATAGCACTGTGCCATCATTGAGGGAGACCTGCAGTACACTAAAGTCCTGCAATAGCACTGTGCCATCATTGAGGGAGACCTGCAGTACACTAAAGTCCTGCAATAGCACTGTGCCATCATTGAGGGAGACCTGCAGTACACTAAAGTCCTGCAATAGCACTGTGCCATCATTGAGGGAGACCTGCAGTACACTAAAGTCCTGCAATAGCACTGTGCCATCATTGAGGGAGACCTGCAGTACACTAAAGTCCTGCAATAGCACTGTGCCATCATTGAGGGAGACCTGCAGTACACTAAAGTCCTGCAATAGCACTGTGCCATCATTGAGGGAGACCTGCAGTACACTAAAGTCCTGCAATAGCACTGTGCCATCATTGAGGGAGACCTGCAGTACACTAAAGTCCTGCAATAGCACTGTGCCATCATTGAGGGAGACCTGCAGTACACTAAAGTCCTGCAATAGCACTGTGCCATCATTGAGGGAGACCTGCAGTACACTAAAGTCCTGCAATAGCACTGTGCCATCATTGAGGGAGACCTGCAGTACACTAAAGTCCTGCAATAGCACTGTGCCATCATTGAGGGAGACCTGCAGTACACTAAAGTCCTGCAATAGCACTGTGCCATCATTGAGGGAGACCTGCAGTACACTAAAGTCCTGCAATAGCACTGTGCCATCATTTCATCACTTTAGTTGATGTTGGTATAGTGCAGTACACTAAAGTCCTGCAATAGCACTGTGCCATCATTGAAACTAAACAAATTCCTTCTGGGGATGGTTGTTTTTCCTGGCCCCCCTTCTCCCTTATGTTTAGCCTTATTAGTTCTGAGATGTTAAGACATTTGCCCCATTTGTTTGGCAATTTTAATATCTTTCACCCCATGTTTTGTTTGCCAATATTAAGACCTTTCATGCAATCATACCTGTACTAGGATCATCCATTTATATTGATGTATTTTTTATATTTTTTTATTTATTTATTTTACTTTTGGTTCAATGGATGGTAATTTTTCACATATTGTGATTCTGTTTTGCTATTTTCTGTGTTGATACTTAAGTTAATGTTTTCTGTGTTGATACTTAAGTTAATGTTTTGTTTGCCGTGTACAGCTTGCATTTCTGTTAAGTTGCCGAGTTTCGTATATTTTTTGCTTTTCTTGTTTATGAAGTTAATGGTGAATGTTTGAAAGACAAAAAATACCATACAGATCTACCGGTATATCATCGTTACCCCTTTCTTTGCCAGCTATCCACACAATCGGACATCCATAACAATGCAGTGCTCATCTTCGACCTTCTCACTAAGGCACTTCTGGTGGAGCACGTTGACTATGCTATCGGTACGTGGATTCATTTTGTATTGATTTGTATAATTCGGTCTCACTATTTATATTCAGTCAGGTCTTGATATACGCGCGTTTCGTATACACGGATTCGTTTGGACACGGTAACACCAAAAATTCCAAAGTCAGCCACAACACGGAAACAATTTGTATATACGCGGACATTTGCAGGCAACGGGGGTCCTGCTGCAACTCCGGGTCGGTGCCGGACCGCCCAGGTCATAGCAGACGACACAAAACAGAGAGTGTGGTTTGATTATGTTGCAAGCTATTGCGTACCTGACACACAAATACTGTAGGTCATTAGCAGGTCCAAAACAGGTCTTATTTATGCTGCTATTGCCTGCCTGATAATGTTTTGTTGATGGTATAATGTCGGCTTAAGGTAGGCTAAAGGCTCAAATAGGGGACTTTGGGAAAGTGGCTGGAGCCTGGAACTAATTGAATTAATTCCCATAAGGCCTGTTATTTGCTATGCTTGGTTTTGCTATACACGACACGTACACGTTACAAATTAACCGCATATATCGAGACCTGACTGTATTTCCTTATTCCAAAGTGTGTTTAAAATTATATTTGGTGCTTCTATTTTATGTTTATTAAGCATACAGTACTGTATAATGTTAAATTATGTTTTTTAGTTTATTAATAATCCATAGAAATATAGCTAAAATAACTTAAGAGAAGCTATGAACCAATTATCTCTGTTTGTGGCTGTACCCGTAATGTGTCACGTGACTTCCTCCCTGGCAGAGTTGGGTCTGCAAGTGATCCCTGGTGGTGAGGTGCGGTCCCCCCCGGAGGTGACCAGCTTCCTGGAGGTGGTTCATCAGAGCAGCTCCATGGTTAACCTGCTGGATAAACTCTTTAGCGACACCCTCGTCCCTTTGGTCATGTGAGTGTCAATACTAAACTTTATCGTGTTTCCCATTCATTACCATTGTTGTTGTCGTTACCTAAGCTGCCTGGCCGAACAGCCCCGGTACTGTTTGTAGTGCACCAGTCATTTAGTGTGTTGAGATAGGGTTGAAGGAGTTGCCTCATTACCGTTGTTATGCCATATTGTGTTAAGTACTTAAATGAGTAAAGTATATTCCATTTATAGTACCCGAACCAGTATCAGTTACTTACTGATATCCTTAACCCGGGAGCTGCGGGGAGACTCTTAAGAGTTCCCCCGGCGCACTGCGGGGAGACTCTTAAGAGTCAGAGAAAACAAAAATCAACTTTTGACATCGAAAAAAAAAAAAAAAAAATTTTTTTTTTTTTTATTTTATTTTTTTTTTTGGCCCCTGGGCCATGCAAAATCTCAGTCCTCTACCTCCCCTCCTTCCCCACTTTCCTCCTCTCCTTCAGTTATCACCTATTTTCCCTGTTATTCCCTTATTCTGAGGTATATTTTCGTGCTAACATTAGAAATCCGATTGGAGGGTGTGGTCATCACTGATAGCAAGCGAGTGCAAGAGAGAGAGAGAGAGTATCGATCGACTGTGTCTCAGTGCCTTGGGGGAAATTGGCGGGAAAGCAGATTGCCTCACCCATACATTATACAACTCGCGGGCTATATCTCCGATTTTGACCATCCAAACGCTGTTTTCACTCGTTTTATTGTTGTTTCAGGTTAATACCTTTATAATCAACCCATAATAGGCGCATATGGATAAGTATTAATGCTATTAATGGCACAATGAATATTTTAGTGACGGAAACACCTCAAATACGTCAGCACAGGGGGACGTTTCCAATTACCCCCATGCGCACTTCAGAGGTTAACCCTTATTTAGCGGGTGGTAGGGTATTTTACACCGTGCCGCCCAGCGTATTTTTTTTACCCTAAATAGGGTTGTTTCCGTGCTCATTTTCATGCATAAACAAGACCCAGAGCATAAAACAAGTATCTATCCCTGAAAGGGCGTAAACAGAGCTTTCCAATGACACCCGAACCATCCTTCTACGACCACTGGTTCTCTTGCAACGATCGTGCAACACGAGTGCAAAAAAACTAAAATAAGGTAATTTCCGTACATAATTCCCTGTGTAGCGAGTGAGAGAGGGAGGAGGAGGGTGGAATACAGCTCAGTACACCCACGGCGGTGGTGGGGAGCGGTCATAAGGTTACTACGCTCGTCCCACCGCTCACCTCTCTCTCGGAGCAAATTTACGTGCTGAAAATGGCACTCGACATATGTGGTGCACCGCCACATAGTCCATATTTATTTAACTCGACATATGTCGCGCGCCGATGGTTAAGGGTTAATAATACTGTACCAGCACACTAAACTCATTTACGGGTGGATGGGACTCGTTAGCCTTGATCGGCAACTCATCTAGGGGAGACAACCTTATACAAATCCGGGTGGATGGGACTTGTCAGCCTTGGTTGGCAACCTGTCTAGGGGAGTAAACCTGATACAAATCCGTACTGCTTACCTAAGGGTAAGGCAGGTTAGTGTATGGATTAGCCAAACACCACTGTAGAAAAATAGTGCTAACAAGATACACAGAGGGCCTCGGAGTCGGACGGATCCTAAATTGAGTGGTCAATCCTGTAAGTCCTTCACTAAACTGGCTCGGGTTGTCCCTCTCACAGGGAATAGGTCCGCTTGGGGGCATTCTGTGTATGGCCACCCTCGTAAGGGGAGTAAGGCGTCCGGCAATAGATCGATAGATAGATAGATGGTTCATCCAAGTAACTTTTTTATGAACCTAATTAATAAACTGTTTAATGATACCCTTGTTCCTTTAGTTTTATAGTGTGTTTTTTTTAATCCCCTGGGGGTTGGGACACTTTAATTCAGTGCCGAGCTCTCTGTCTAAAATGACAAACACAAACAGTTTTCAGCACCCATGATTAATGCTTGGCTAATGGCTTGATGTTCACCATATAGCCAGGGCAGGTGGGACTCCTGCTTAGCCGGCAAACCGCTATTTCCTTTTAATCTAGGAAGTGCGATAAGCCTCACGGATGGCACAGTATTTAAACATGTGTAAAAGGAACCCTTCAAATACCGTGCCAGTGCCAGGAAATGTTTCAAAATTGGATGACACATAGAAAATAGCAGTATCTCCCTGTAGCACATCCTACACTCCTCCCCCACTTTATACCCACATTCACTTCCTCCCTCAACTTGACCTTTTATTTTGTCTATTTATTAGCAGTCCATGGGTTAAGTGGGTATTGGCATGTAAGTTAGCCTAGTAATAGAATAACCAACCAACCATAAGAATCTCTTTAATCTTTCCACAATATAGCTCTATCTAAGATACTGTATTATTTACCGTAGTCTATGTACAGTACAGTACTGTAAACCTAATTAAACATGGGATCACATTCCACTAGAGGTCTCCCTCACTATCCGATGCCCCAATTTACGATATTATTATAGGTTTTTAGGTGTCTGTGTTAGTGGTTCGGCTGGTCCGAGAACGCATCCCCATTTTTAGGGTTTGCTACAGTACTGTATATGATTTTTCTATTTAACCCTCTGTTCCCGGAAGGGCTCTTGAACGCCCATAAAAAAGCATACACGAGCTGCCCGGAAGGGCTCTTAAACACCCAAGAGGTCAAAGCCTGTGAGCTTGGTGTGCGAGGCGTCGGTCCAACGCATGTAAACAACAGCCGGCTGGACCGACGCTCCGCATCTCCGGCCACAAGAAGGAGAGCGTCGCTTGTTCGTGTGTGCCTGTATGTTGTTGTTAAGTATCGAAAAGTGGTGTAAAGTGGCTGTTTTGGCCATAAAGTTATCTCCAATGAAATCATCATCACAGCTCAACCAGTTGACTTAGAGAGCTCTACTTAATGCCATTCTACAGGTAAATAACACAGCTACGCTTGGGGATGCGCGGGAATGCGGGAAGCAGTCTGATTAACAAATATACGGTAGCCTAGCCTAGACGTTTTTCGGCCAAAACACCCGGGTTTCGAGGAATATATATATAATACATAGCCGGGGCTGGAGGGTTAAGATCAGGGTTTTCAGGAACGTAACCCAATCGTAAATCGAGGGAGACCTGTATCGGATCTCAAATTTTAAAACTTGGCAGATGAGGCAGTCCAGAACAAGGTTTTTCTTCTCTTCTTCCTTTTGGTTTGTTTATTTTGCAAGTTTTACATTATAATTTAGCCTGTTCGTAGACTCGCTGTTGCTGCTTGCTTCAGTCTTGGTCCACAGGGCTGACCTTTTTATCAGTTCTGGCTTAGAAAATGTTAGCAAGAGGGAAAGTTTAGGGTACAAAGGAAATCAAGCAACGACAGATCTAGTGACCTTTCTAGGTAGAAGGATAGTACTAGGGACAGCACTTAGGATCTACCTCCCTCCCTCGTCCTTTCCCTGCCCCCTTCTCCCTTTTCCATGTATTTCCCCCCACCCCTTCTGTTTACTCATTTCTCTTTCTCCATATCTGCCAAGAATAGCGTCATTAGGGCACGAGACTAAAACCGTACTTCTTATGGCTTTCTCAGTCTTTAAAATGTACCAGTTTGTTTGTAATTTAACCCCTTCTTTACTGGCGACGTCTGTTTACTTTTCGTATAGCTATATTTAGACAATTTTGAGAGGTTTATGAAGGATCTGTGGTAGTAAAAAGGGTTACGTGAGATAGTTCGAAGCCTAACATGTTAATTGCTGGAAGCCCTCTTTAAGCTGAATGAAATCACCTAATAGTTACCAGAATATATTAGAAAAGACGTCACCGGTCCTGAATGGGTTAAGTTTACCTGAAGCAGTATATCTGTACTGTATTGTAATGTATATCCTCTTTCAGCTCAACCCCCAAGCACGGAGATTGCCTACAGAAGAAGAAGCAGTTGGGATCGAACCTAGAACAGAAACTGGACCTTGGTTTGGATCGCACTCTGTCGGCCGTGGTGAGCCATGTCCGATACATCCTGGGCTTGGAACAGAAGCGGACGGACTTCAGGCCAGAGAGCGATGACATTCTCATCGCTAATGTCACAGTGGTTAGTTGGGATTTTATGTATGGACAGTATGTATGTATTTATGTACTCTGGCACTTATCCATTTTTTTTTTTTTTTTTTTTAATGTGGGTGGCCGACTCGAGACAGAGCCTGAACAAGGACATCACAACACTTCAGTACGGGTGATGCCATTATTCCTAATATTTGATGATTTTATGCAGCTTAGGAAGGACGTCTGTTACGGTAATTAGAATGGTTTATTATATCTACATTATTCGTTGATGTACCATACATTCTTCCTGAACAGAGTAAAATCATCTGCTGATAGCCAGAATATAAAGAAAATTAACTTTCACGAAGTCTCTTCCTCACCTGGGTTATTTGGGAGGTAAAAACTCTTGCCTTTGAAATTGACCATGTGAGGATTACATTTGTGGCTAGGATTGTAGCAAAGCTTTGATGATTCATTTTGATAAACATTATGGTATGGATTCGTTAAGTTACCATAGTGCAGTTGGGTAAATGTACAAGCTCAGATTAATATTCAGTATTCGAGAATGAATAATATGTCTTAGGCTTGTGCATAAATCTTTAACTATCTTGATAGCCTAATGCTTAGTGCGGTGAATTTCGGTGTGAGTATCCTAGGTTCGAGTCCTTGGAGTACTACATATACAGTATTCATTAGTTTCATTGATTTAATTAATTAGGTTTATTTGTAAGTTAATTGGTGGGTTGGTGAATAAATATGAATGTTTGTTGATAAGTTCTTTGGTCTTTATATTGTGCTGTTCCTTTTTTGGTTTGTTTGTTTTTTAAGTTTTATATTTTAATAGTACAGTCCATCCTCCAAATTTGCGAGAATATGGGCGACATGCGGCCTCGCAAATGTCAAATAACGTATCTTATGGGAATACAGTAATTACTTATGGGCGGCACCCGCCGAATTTCCGTATTAATTAGTACATTTATATCGGTTGTGGGACACTTTATACATATAACCTATTAGAAATAGTTGTAAATGATAAGAAAACATTAAAAGGATGTATTAGATACCTTTAATAAAGTGTTTGTTGGCAGAATTAGCTTGAAGTTTAGGTTCCGAGGCGAGGCGACGATACGTATTGTCCATCCACAGGCACAGAAGCCTTTTGCTTGTTCGCAATAAACTGGGCAAGGTAACGTTCCATCACAATAAGCTCGGGGCGAGTTGTTTGGCTGCGGCCCTCGATATTAGATGCCCCATAACACTGCACTGACTTCTTAATAGCCTCCCTCTTGCCCCACACATGACGTACGGTCGACTCTCCCATGCCCATAGCTCTCCCTATAGCCGAAAATCCTTGACCCTTCTCCTTCCTGGCTATAATGTCGAGTTTCACTTGAGTAGACAGTTTTTTTTTAGGTCGTGGCATGGCGAATGATAAGGTAATTTAGCCTTAATCATAGCCGCAGGTAAGCTCACTCACAATTCAAAGAGGCGACGGGAGGAACTGATGCGCGCGGGAAAATAATGCTCTCCCACACACCATCTGACCAATAGGATGCCGGGAAGCCTCCTATACCCAATAGGATGCCTCTACGTCATCAGAGATCCTGCCTGACGTCATCTGACAGCTCCTACTGTGCCGCTTGCCTGCGCTTTTTCCTCGCAAATTTGAAATAGGGGGTCGTAAATTAAGAGGAGATGGCGGATTTCCCTTATAATTCTACGGCTTGATTCGCACATGTGAAATCGACCTCGCAAATATGAAATATTATATTTTTTCCAATTTTGACCCGCCCTCGCAAATTAGAAGGATCGCATTTTTCAAGTACGCAAATTTGGAGGATGGACTGTATATATAGTTACTGTATAGTCAGAAAATGGTGGCGTAAAAGATTCTTAGTGTAGAGTACAGTATATAGATAGATTTGATTAGACGTGATTCAGGAAGTTTTGCCTTAACAACGGCACTTCCCTGAGAGGTTCTTGTAATTATCTTGTGACATGCTCTGTTAGTTTGTTTAGTTTGCAAGTTTTACATTTTAATATATATTGTGTTTTTATATGTTGCATTATTATCTATTTCTTCTTACTCCAGCTCCAATATTTTCTTTGCTCTTTCTCTCCAAATCGTATATTATTATATAGCCTAGCATCATATTCACTCTCTCCTGGTTTTCTTCTTTGAACAATAAATTTCCAATAACTTGATTTTCCTCCTCATGATGATTATTTTGCTTTATAGTGTACTGTAGCTTTATTGTCAATGTTGTTGAAGATGAACATGATCTATTTCTTTCACAGGCATGTCAGAGAGTGGTGAAATACATCAACAGCGTGTCCGATCGCATTCGTGACTCCCTAGACGGCCATAACCTAGAGAGTGCCTTGCTAGAGTTGGGTCTAAGGCTACATCGCACTATTCTGGACCATCTGATGAAGTTTGAATACAGTGCTACAGGTAAGAGATTTTGTATGTAGTGGAGAGAGATTGAGGGAGTTCAGGGAGATTGAGAAACAGAAAGTCAGAGAGAGCAAATAGGATATACAGAGAGAGAGAGAGGGAGAGATAGACAGAAAGAGAGGGAGAGAGAGAGAGAGATAGAAACAGATGGACAGAGAGACATAATCTGTGACTCCGTAGACGGCCATAACCTAGAAAGTGCCTAGCTAGAGTTGGGTCTGAGGCTACATCACACTATTCTGGACCATCTGATGAAGGTTGAATACAGTGCTACAGGTAAGAGATTTTGTGTGTACTGTAGTGGAGAGAGATTGAGGGAGTTAAGGGAGATGGAGAGACAAAATCAGAGAGAGAAAATAGGATATACAGAGAGAGAGGGAGAGTTAAACAAAGAGAGGGTGAGACAGATAAACAGAGAGAGGGAGAGAGAGAGCAAGAGAGAGAAGGATGGAGACACATAATCCGCAACTCCCACCTTGAGAATACCTCGTTCTAGGCTACATCACACTGCTGGACCATCTTATGAAGTTTAGCACAATGCTACACATAAGAGATTTTGTTTTTCAGAGCATAGGGAATAAGAATGGTGAGGTTAGTTAGTTAAGTAGAGAAGATTAACCAGACCAATGAGCTTTATACGGAACTCTCATAGGTCTGGCAGAATGGTGAGGTGGATGAGAAAGGTTTCATTGAGTGATAGAGCAAGGAATAGATTAGGCATACTGAGAAAGACATATGGTATTAGAAATACAGTTGGGTCCCACATAGTGCGAGAATTAGGTCGATAAAGTGCGTCGCACTATGTGAACAACATATCCTATACTGTATCGTTTTTAATACAGACACAAGCATACCAAGAACAAACATTAATGATAAATATAGCATATCAATGGAAAGGTACATGCAAGAATAGTAACATAGAGACTACAAAAGATAACGGATGACAAAATAGGCGAGGAGCAGGGAGGTTTCAGAAAGGGCAGGGGCTGCGTTGACCAGATAGCCTCAATGCGTTTGTTGGTAGAGAAGTATCTGGCCAAGAACAGAAAACTCTATACAGCATTCATGGATTTGGAAAAAGCCTACGACAAAGTAGACTGGAAGGGTCTGTGGGATGTGTTAACAGTATTATGGTGTGGGAGGAAAGTTGTTAATGGCAGTAAAATCTTTTTATAGGAATGCAATGGCAAATGTGAAGGTAGGAGATAAGTTAAGTGAAAGTTTTGAGGTCAATGTAGGAGTAAGACAGGGATGTGTCATGTCAGCTTGGTTGTTCAATATATACATGGATGGAGTGATAAGAGAATATAGGGCAGGATCAATGGGTGTAGGAGCTAGACTGGAATCAGAGGGAAGAGCATGGAAGATTTTAACATGCCTATATGCGGACGATGCAGTCCTGTTGGCGGAAAATGCGGAAGAACTTCAGAGAGTGGTCACTGACTTTGACAGGGTATGTGAAAAGAGAAAGTTAAAGGTCAATGTAGGGAAATGTAAGTGTTTGAGAGAAGAATGCATGAAACCATAGATTATAAGGACAAATATAGAATCAAGAAAGAACATGAGAAAAGTTGTAAAATAAAAATGAAAAATTAAGTACTGGAAGAGGTTGAAAGTTTCAAGTATTTGGGAGCTGTACTATGCAAATATGGTAAAATGGAGAGTGAGATAAAAAGAGAGAAAAATGCAAGGGAAAAAGGTGATTGGAGAACTTGATAGTACAGTAGACCCTCGGTTAGCGAACAGGTTCCGTTCCGAAAATACCGTGCGCAGAGCGAAATTACGTTGGGCGAAACGACAGCCTTATGGAATTAATTAGTTTGGTTCTAGGACTCCAATATTTTCCCCTATCCACCTATATTACCCACCTTTTTGCTCAAACCGAATCAATCTATGAGTATTTTATGTTATATTGCTGATGTAGTTATAAGGAGGCCTACATCTGCAACATAACATACAACTGGCCAATAAAACACATAAGTATACTATACTATTGTATACTATATACAGTACTACTGTATACTATTGTATACTATATACAGTACTACTGTATACTATTGTATTCTGTAAACTGTTGATAATATAATTGTATTTATGTATCTTATATGGCAATACAGATTATTATTATTATCCCTTTTGCTGTATTTTGTAGCCTTCTAGCAACTTTTGTATACAGATTAAGCGGTAATTATTCTTTGATTTGGTAACCCTGCTAGGCTCCGCTATGTGATGCAGGCATGCCAGCCGCATGATAACGGTTGGGGAAGGGGGGCGGGGCTTACAGATATATCTCGTCTGAATGGACTTTAGTACACGCATAAATACATTAATTCCATATTAACATAATTTCTTTCATCAAAAAAACATTATTTCTGACAAATATAAATGTCTACTCCTTGAACTTCCTTATAGCTTTAAACTCGCAAGTGGCCGATTGGTGAAGGTATTGTGGAGTGATCTCCAGGCTAGGGGACTGAATAGAGATACTATGGCCCAGGATTGTGACTCATGCATTGCTGCTACTAGGTGAAAGACCTATAGTCTGTTTATATTCAGCTAACGATAAATTGCAATGTCTTTACCTTAATAAATTACTCAGCTAAAAATGCAAAGATTTTGTATCAAAATATGGGCAAGAATGTAGTTACCGGGTGTACCGCCCGTCTTGTTTACACTACGCGGACGCTCACCATCATGTTCCCGTCTATTTTGACTGCCTTTGGATACAAAAATACATTACCCTAACCAAACAACCTAACCTAACCTAACCTAACCTAACCTAGTATTATATATTTATAAGTATTTATAGATGATTTAGCCTATGTTGTATGTCGGTAGTGGTACACCCGGTAACTACATCCATCCCAAAATATGTTGTTAATTATAATATTTTTATGATACGGAGACATAGTACAGGTAGTTTCACATTTTTCCATTTAGTATTGAGAAATCATTTGCTAAGGTAGTCAATTTACTGCAAACATTGAGAATTCTATAAAATGTTAATGATGATTGGTTTGACAGGTGCGATGGCTGTGATCTGCGACGTCAACGAGTACCGCAAATGTGTGGCATCGTTCAAGAATCCTCAGGTCAACTCCTTGTTTGACACACTCCACACACTCTGCAAGCTGCTCCAAGTCTCTCCAGAAAACCTCAAGATGGTCTGCTCCGGTGATCAACTGGTTAGTGAAAATAATATACAGTACAGTACCTGTAACCCATTGAAATTCACGAGTGTTAGGGGGCGAGGACTGTCGCGAATAAATCAAAAAGTTAATATTTTTTAATTGTTTCATATACTAGCCTATGATTATGTCCCGACTCAGTAATACAAAGAAAATCCATTGTGGCGGATTATAAGATAATGTTCATACTGTATATATAGATTATTAATAATAATGGTATTGCACCACGATTCTGTTCAATTTGATACCGATAGGCGTCCCCTAATCACTAGCGAAGCGGTCGTTTCGCTATGTGCTTTGCCTATGTAAAATCTCTTATCATAACTATCACTACTTCAACTGTTTTTATTCAGTGAAACATTCACGGCACAAACTTCTTATTTGTTCACAAGCGAATTTGAAAATTACAACAAAATTGTTGGTTAGGCCTAGCCTAGCCGACAATTCCAATTTTGTTTGTGAATGAATACAGTGGTAGCCTATTTCAGGCTTGTAGAGAAATTCAAGGGATAGAGGCTCGTCAGACCTACATTTGTTGATCATCATGAGAAAAAATATCGAAAATAGAGCAGAGATAAACACAAGTAAACGGTCTGGCGGGGGTGGCGAGGGGACTACAAGCTACCAATATATTTTTAAAAATGTGTTCAATTTAAACTGTTTTTAATGCTGAGGCTGAAAATCCTGTGAATTGTCAAAATAGCGAATGCCAAATGAGCGAATCCCATGGGTCCACTGTATAGGTAAATTCCGAGAATGGCCACACAATCTGAAGCTGGTATCACACAAGCTTCTTTTCCTGCAACTGTTTAATTTGAAGGTACGACAGTATCGCTCTTCCTTAAGGGGGGGGGTGTGTGTGTTTCTGGACCCCCTTCTCCCTCATGTTTAGTGTATTCATTTTGAGATTTTAAGACTTTTGTTCCATTAGTTTGGCGATTTTGAGGTCTTTCACCCCATTTCTTTGTCAATATTATGACCTTTCGTGCCATTATGGTGTCGATATCACTCCTGTATATTTAGGAGAAACCGACCTTCGGCCGAGACATTTTTCTACCGAAAAATTTACAAATTTTATCTTGAAAGGGGGTCTAGTAGGTGTTTTTAAATATTTGATGGAGATCTAGCGAGGCAACTAAAAAAAAAATATATATAAAAATAAAAAATAAAAAAAAATATATATATACAGTATATACAGTCGGTCCTCCAGTAACGCGGCTAATGTGTTCTGGTAACCTCCCGTGTTAGCAAAAAACGCGTTACTAAAGCCATATGTTTACATTAATTAAAATGTAAAACTTGCAAACTAAACAAACCAAAATTGGGACAAGGACAATATAAAGTCAAATTAAATTATCAAAATCGCTATGTGGAAACAACGCTTACTAAAATGAAAACTATTAAATAAAAGAACACAATCCACCACATAGGGTGTACATTACTACATGAGCAAGTTAATCTGTTTCCATGTTAAATGTACCTTTGTGTCCTGGGGATTTCCACAAAGTCCACTTTTTCTCCTAGAAGCCTATGTTATAATAATTGAATCAATTATAAAGGTTATTTGACATGTGCATTGAGTTGATTTGCCCATTGCAACAACTCTTACCGGTACCTCTAAATAAATATTTTGTTTAGGCTAGGCTAGTTAACCTCTGAAGTGCGCATGGGTAATTTTCCCCCAAGGCCACTGAGACACAGTCGATCGATACTCTCTCTCTCTCTCTTGCACTCGCTTGCTATCAGTGATAAAAAATTAAAAAAAAAAAAAAATATAAATTTTTTTTTTTTTTCGATGTCAAAAGTTGATTTTTATTTTCTCTGACTCTTAAGAGTCTCCCCGCAGTGCGCCGGGGGAACTCTTAAGAGTCTCCCCGCAGCTCCCGGGTTAAAGGTGAACTACAGGGATACATACATACATACATACATACAAATTTAACCCTTAAAGAGCGGCGCTCGACTTAAGTCGTGCACCAATTTGCAGCAAGTTAGGAGCATTATTAAGGCTTTTAAAGGGTTAAAATCGAGTGCAAATGGCCGGGAGCGCAGCGGGCCAGACAGCCGACTCCCAGGGCTTACCGCCGCCCATTAACTCATGTTCCCTGTGTTCTCAAGAGGCCGGCAGTGTAGCCAGTAGTGAGCATACCTGGGAAAAGTATGCCGAAATACACTAAACTCCCATGTTACTGGTATCACTGTATGAGAACCACGAGTGCTACGTAGCTCGTTCTGGTCTCATTTTGAAGCTTTTAGCGCCTATTTTTTTTTGCTAAATAATTTGTTTTCATGCAGATACTTGATTGATCATTCAGGAGGGCCTGAATATGCCCAAAATAGCCCAAAACACCCCGCTAGACAAGGGTTAAAGACCGTTTGTCCACAGAAGCTGTGGTTACAGTCTCACGTCCTAAATGGCAGCTTTCCAGGCGGACCGGTCCTGTCAAGGGCTGCCTGTGTTGTCAAGTTCTTTATTTTGAGATCGGACCGGGGTACCCGAGCCCACGTCATAATAGGTCCACCCCTACGCACAGCTCCCCCCAAGTTCACAGTCCGGCATTTCTTCACCCAGTTCTGATCATCCATTCTCTCCACATGTCCAAACCAACCAAGTCGGCTTGCACGCATCACTTCACTGATACTCCTAATGCCCAGACTCCTTCTCAATTCCTCACTCAATACCCTGTCCCTAAGATTAACCCCACACATCCATCTCACCATTCTCTTCTCATTCCGTTCCATTCTATTGACATCCTCCGCTTTAACCGGCCACGTCTCAGAGGCATAGGTCATCGCGCTCCTAACACACAAGGTATACACCTTCCCTTTAAGGTGGGGTGGTAGTCCTCTCATGGTCAGGAGTGGCAACAGCTCTCTAAACTTTCCCCAGCCACTTCTGACTCTAGCAATGGAGGTAGCTTCAGCGCCACCTCCAGCAGAAACTGTATCGCCCAGGTAACAGAATGTTGAACGAAAAAAACTAAGATTAATGCAGGGTCATAACTTGGCATGAATATACTGTAAAATGTATATGGGCAATATCGATATAATTCCATTAAACTCCAGAACAAAATACTAATATATATAGTCGTTGGTGACGAATTGGCATTTTCAGCCAGCTGGAGTGACTCCATTGTGTAGAGACGCCGTTTGTAAACAAGATATGCGGTCCTGAACAGTAAGGTCTGTTTTTCGTAATTAATACCTTTCAATTCAATACTCAAGCTCTGCAAAAGATCGACCACCGTCCTGATGATGTGGTGCACATCAAGAAATAATCCCAGCTCGCCAGCAATTAACATACATGCAGTGTTTATGCATGTTTAGCCTGGTCCAGAGTTGAGGGAACTCGGTTCTAAGGCCTATTTCGTAATGATAATATCGTTTTCTGTTCAATTTATATATCGCGGTCCCTTGACCAGACAGTGGTGAAGCCAAATGTTGAGCTGTAAACATGCATACAAATTATAAGAGTTTCTCAAATAAAAAAAAACACAGATTCACCCATTTCCCATGTCGAGAGTTCCCGCCATTGGCTACAGTTACGTCATGGTAAACACGCCAGTTCGCGCCACATAAAATAACTTAGATAAGCTATATTTCTATATTGTTAAAACAAATTGATGAAAGTTCTTCAGTATCATGTACCTAAAACCAAGCAGATCCCAATGGACATTGTAGTTTGAATAGGTTTCATCCCTGGAATTCACCTTTAATGGTAGATGTCAAGCCCGGGCAACTTGACGTAGCGATTTGTGACAAACGCCTAATGTTCATGGCCACCCCTTCTCGGGAATTACGGTGTCCGTCTGTCAAAATATCTAAATGTCCAATCAATAGTAGATAAACTTGATGAACTTGTCATGTCACTTGCATGATTTACTTCTAATTTAGTTTCCTGCTAGTTGATGATAAACATTTATATATATCTGAAGATTAACTTGCTCATGTAGTAATGTACACCCTATGTGTTGATTGTGTTATTTTATTTATAAATTATTACTTTGCATAAGGGTTGTTTCCACATAGCGATTTTGATTAGTTGTTTTGTCTTTTTACTGTGTTCGTCCAAGTTTTGGTTTGTTTATTTTGCAAGTTTTACAATTTAATGTAAGCAAGGAGATTCGTTCATGGTCATCCCCTCGGGGACCAAAAGGCATATGACAATACTGTATATAGATAGATGTAAGCAAGAGACCTAGTACAGTACCAAGGTCTAAATTTTGTGTCTTATTTCAATGTTTCTTTTGGTGTATAATAAACTAATAATATCTCCTCTACCAACAGAGTGGCTTGGATCGGACAGTACTAGCAAACTTCATCCAGCTAAGATCGGACTACAAGACGGCAAAACTCGGCAACCAACTCAAATAAGCTCCACCTTGGCATTTCCTCATGGCTACAAGAGTTCATCCTTATTTTGGCCAGGTATGTCAGTGAGTAGGTACCGGTTTATTGAATACGGATCATAAAACCATTGAATTGTAAAAATGCTTTACTGTATTTGACTAATCTAAATGTTGGTAGGTAGCAGGGTGTCAAACGAAAGCCGAGTCCATTGTTTTTAGTCCTTATTATTGTCTATGTATAGCGAACATTGTAGTTTATAGTTCTAATTATGCCTCTGGAAGTGATAATATGGCCTAAACTACTGTATGCTATTTCTTGTTAATTTTCCTGTATTCCTTCTCATATTCATTCAAGTTTGTAGTTTTAGTTCTAATTATGCCTCTGGAAGTGATAATATGGCCAAAACTATGCTATTTCTTGTTAATTTTCCTGTATTCCTTCTCATATTCATTCAAGTCTTCAAACAAAATTGTTCTAGTTTGACACCCTGGTAGGTAGGGAGTGCCATCATCCTCATTCTGTGGCTAATGCTTTAGACAAAAAATGCGTCATTGCTGAAAAGTCTATCAGGTCATTTGACAAGGTCACGTCAGGGTGGTTGACCTATATTGCCCGGGGCGACAGTTGTTGTTGTTGTTGTTGTTGTTGTTGTTGTTGTTGTTGTTGTTCCCTAAGCTGCCTGGCCGAACAGCCCCGAGTCCCTGAGAAAGTTGTTGTTGTTATTGCCATTCCCTTACTGCCTGGCCGAACAGCCGTGAGTCCCCAAGGAAGGCCATGGCCATGATCGGGCTTTCCCACAGGGCTCTCAAGGAGTGTAGACTATGTTGTTGGTGTAAGTGATTGTGTGGAATGCAGTCTTCTATGATGTGTTTAATGGTATCGGGTGCTGTCTTACATCCTGGGCAGGTGTCGTTGATGGAGTCATCCAGTCTCTTCTGATAGCTCAGAAGAGCTGGATGGGTCCCACATCTCAACCTGGCCAGGTGGACTCTGTCCTAGGGAGGATTCGGATTGATGTATTTTGGGAGATCATGCCTGCAGCTGCGTGTTGTCGTTGAGTGATTGGATGGAATGGCGAGAGATATGAGAATGGATGTGCTTCTAGAAGCTGGTTTATGGGTGGGCAGGGAGGGAGAGATGACAGTATTTGTGTGTGATATCGTGTGCTGGGCTACAGTAAGGACATACTGTACAGCGCCGTATTTGGTAACACAGTGCTGTTCCTAACGTTCTCATATGGATCCTAGAGATGGCAGGGTGGTACTGGAACCGGGGAATCCCACATACCAGTAACTATTTTCATGTAGTTTGGGATTCCCATCTCTGTTTCCACCACCAAGAGTGCCACCTTCGGGTGTAAGGCTCACAAACGCATACATGTCTGCCATGCATGCATTCTACAGTAAACCTTCATAGTGCACTAATAGTGATATATCACTAACTTCACATACAGTATACCACCACAGACTTATCATAGGGGTTCTGGAGGTATACACACATCAAACATAAAGCTACAACATACTAATTATTGGTACCCCCCAGGATAGGTGACACAGGGCGCTGCCAGTGTCGGCTACAGAGTTTGCAGGGTGGGGCAGTGTTGTGGCAGGATTTGGTTGATCTAGAGTCCAAGTTGTGTAATGTACAGTAGAATCTTGATATGGTAGTGTCTTTGTTGTAGCAGTGTTGAGGCTGATATGGTTTGCAAATACTGCAGGCGTAGGTGCTGCAGTGGGACATGGTTGAGTCTTGCTGAGGCACGGTTAGCACTCGGGCAACAACAACCACAGTGATGACATGATGGGGCGGTGTTGTGGGGTGACAGTATAGTATTGCACTCCAACTGCGGAAAGGCAACCCTGCCTGAACCATTACAATGTATATAAAGGAAAACAACGCAAAACCATTGTATGTATTTATAGTACCAGTAGGCTGTATTGTGAAAATGATTTATAGTATCAAACAAATTGCCTCAACGAAGGATTTCCGTTTGTGGCCATCTCCTCGAGGCTCAGAGGTGTCGGGTAATAGATAGAGCGGTTACATAAAGGCTGGGATTGTATTGAAGTTGAAGAGGAGGTAATCATATATATTAATACTGTACTGTTGTACTGCATAATATATTATAGCCAACGGTAAATTGCTATGTTTCCATCTTGACTACATGGTGATTACAAAGATTTTGTTGTACAATATGTTGTTATTTATGAAAACGTGGGATTATAATAACACACAGACATGCTAGATTCATATTTTATCATTAAATATTGTAAAATTAGCTACTAAATCGGTGTCTCAATAGCACTGTAGTGGAGGATGTATCGTAGCCAATGTATCCAAGTTAATAAAAAGCTAAAATTATAATCAAGTCTGTTATCTGAAAATGATCTCTTTCATACACTGGATACACAGGCCTAGTTTGCCTTTTTCCAGAGGATCTACTGTAAGAAACTAAGAAATTATGATTGTATTTAGTATCTTACAGCTTCTAATCAGGGTACAGTCCAATTTCATAATAATGTAAAGCTTGCAAAATAAATAAGCCAAAATGAGGAGAAGGCAATATAATTATAAGCAAAGGAACTTATCAAAATCGCTATGTGGAAATAACGCTTTAGCAAAATAAAATTTGAAATAAAAGAGCCCAATTATAATCCACCACATAGGGTGTACATTACTACATGAGCAAGTTAATCTGTTTCCCATATCAGAATATATAGTAAAATCAATAAAAGTGCAGTACTGTACTGTGATAACTAGTGGAAGATTCAAGGCTCCGATACTTGTAGCTGATATACTTACGCATGTGACGCCGGCTTAAGGATTGCGCTAATTGAGAAACCAGATAATGTATTTTCATATTTTTCACCAACCCAACAATTAACTTGCAAATATAGCCTACCTAATTAATGAAATCAATGAAACTAATGAATGCATGTGGCACGAAAAGGATTCGAACCTAGGATATTCACACCAAAACTCCGCGCACTAACCATTACGCTAAATACCAATGTGCTCTCGCCCAATTACTAATGTGCTCTCGCCCTTTGCAGGATTCGTGTGAGTTTTGGACGGAAGCGTTTCGTCTCGCTGGCCACTGGCATCGCATTTCATCCTTTATTTTTATTTCATTGATTCTAAAAGAAAAGATCAGATTATTGTTATTATTTATATTATTACTATTACAGTAGAGTCACGCATCTCACGCATTTCGATCCCACGATTACGCATCCCACGGTACTATCCAATGGCTACCTGAATTATCATCCCACGAAAAACCACACGATTCCCACGGATGCAGAGCTAATGGAAGCTCTACAGGACGCCGAACTTGATGCTATGGACGATGATTTCACGGGCTTTGGCGGCGACGGTGGGGTGACGGAGAACGAGAGTGGGGCCACGGAGGGTGGTAACTAACATCTGCCTCCCGTCTATCACCACATCCATCACAATAAGCACCTCATCAACTTTTCTAAGTTTTTTGTTTGTGTTTACTTACCTTTCTTTTCATTAAAGCAACTTACTTTGGATTATAGGCATGTAAAGTGAAGGTCAATAGTCGCCCGACGATAGCCTCCAGTACTTTTGTAATATTCCCCATTACTTTAATACTCCGCATCCCAGGAATTCCGGTCCCACGGTAATATTTCGGTACCAATAACTCGTGGGATGTGAGATTTCCGGTCCCACGGTAATATTTCGGTACCAATAACTCGTGGGATGTGAGATTTCCGGTCCCACGGTAATATTTCGGTACCAATAACTCGTGGGATGTGAGATTTCCGGTCCCACGGTAATATTTCGGTACCAATAACTCGTGGGATGTGAGATTTCCGGTCCCACGGTAATATTTCGGTACCAATAACTCGTGGGATGTGAGATTTCCGGTCCCACGGTAATATTTCGGTACCAATAACTCATGGGATGTGAGATTTCCGGTCCCACGGTAATATTTCGGTACCAATAACTCGTGGGATGTGAGATTTCCGGTCCCACGGTAATATTTCGGTACCAATAACTCGTGGGATGTGAGATTTCCGGTCCCACGGTAATATTTCGGTACCAATAACTCGTGGGATGTGAGATTTTACTGTAATATTATTGTTATTATTATCATTAATATTATTAGGTACAGTCAGGAGCAGATTATACTGTATTATTATTGTTATTATTATCATTAATATTATTAGGTACAGTCAGGAGCAGATCTCTTTGGTGCAGTATCGCCCTTTTAGTCGCCTTGTATGACACGCAGTGGGATACACATGGCATATTCTTTTCCTTCACTACATATGGAGGACCCCCTTACCCCAGGGGCGTTAAGCAAACCGAGACAATACAATGCTTTAATATAACCCCAATGTTTCAGAACTTGGCTTTAGCTGTTCAAAGACAAGAATGGGTGTAATCTTTATATTATGTGCTCTTGACTGTACAATTATCTGGTGCACTGTTTTATAGTCAGCTTGAGACTGTTAACCCCTTCAGGATAATTACATAATATTGATCTTATTCTGGTTACCATTACACTGTAGATGATTTTCTTTAGCTTATAATGTACCTCTCCAGGACTTAATAATCTCTCTGAGTAGCGTAGGTCCTTAAACTGCATGAAATTGTCTAAGTTTAGCCAGAATTTATAATGTAAAATTTGCAAAATAAACAAACCAAAACAGGGACGATACAAGATAAATGCAAAAGAACTAGTCAAAATCGCTATGTGGAAACAACACTTAATAAAATAAAATTTTGAAATAAAAGAACACAATCCACCACATGCAGTAGGGTGTACACAACTACAGTACATGAGCAAGAACACAATCCACCACATACAGTAGGGTGTACACAACTACAGTACATGAGCAAGTAAATTTGGTTCCCAAGCAAACTGATCGCACATATAACAATGCACCTCGTCATGTTCAAGGAATTAGTCAATTTGGGAAGTCCGGGACGTTCTGGTAATTTTACTAAATTCTGTATTAATAAAGAAACTACAATTTATATCAAATTTTATATTAAGCTAAATTTGCAATTTGACAAGATATCAACAAAAGTACAAAAAACATACATCACTCACTAACGATAGTGCTATCGGGTAGGTACCAGTAAGCATAGCATGCTTCAAGTGACCCCTAACAATTACTACCCTACAAATAACCTACATTTATTGTACAAATAAACTAAGGAAATCGCAAAAGCAAGCAATTGATACTATCGACAATGAATAGATACAATATAATAAATATAAATATTTGAAAATATGAAGAAGGCACAATAGATTTAAACAAAAGAGTACTCTTTTAACAAGAACAATTAATTATAAAAATTAATAATAACATTATAAAAAAATATACATTAATACATACAGACAAAAAGTAAGCAGAGGTTATAATAGAAACTTCAAGTTGTTGTTGTTGTTCCCCAAGCTGCCTGGCCGAACAGCCCCAAGACCCCGAGCAAGGCCAAGGCCATAACCGAGCGCCCCCACAGAACCCTCCCTGCCTACCACAATAAAGCCTGGGTGACCGAAGCCACTTCATGGCGGGGAGCTGAGGAGGGTGCGGAAACGCCCGGGAAACCAAAGCCCCACCCAGGGCCCTGTGCCCCTCAGCAATTATGAAGAGAAAGTTGAGGGGCAAAGGAAAAATGTGACGTTTTGGCTTCCAATCTTGGTAGATTGGGAGGTCAATCCACGGAAAAGACGCCGTCACTTGAGATCTAGGAAATACATAAGTAAAAGGAACAGTCGGAGTAAGCTATGGGTATGGCAGAGATCGCTCAGTTCTCACTCTGATAGACCAGCCCATCACCATATGACTAGAACCCAATCCTCTCAGCATCAGCTAGGAAAGGCCCTAGAAAGCCGCCTTTGGCGGGGGGATAGCTCCCCTATTTCAACCCCTTTTGGGGTTGGGCACCCGCCCGAAACTTCAAGTTAATAATGCTTGATCAAAATTATTGATATCAAATTTTAAAATACAGTCACAATAATTGACCTTAAAAAGATTGAATGTGTGCAACAATTTACTTGCAACAAAACCTCTGTCTACTAAGAGTCTGTATAGTAACCTAGCTCTATCCCAAAAGTCTTCTACTCTGGTACAAATTTTACAAAATCTTATTAACTGGGAATAAAAACAATTATAAGTTATTTTACTATCGATATTACTATTAGGGAAACACATACACACATACCCCCTCGTTCTTCGGTCTCGTTTCTTAGATCACCTCTCTCTTCACGCTACAACCACTCCTGTGTTTACTGATGGCTCCAAGACGTCGGTAGGCGTGGGGTTTGCCGTCCTTTTTCCCACTTGCTCGTATCAATATTCTTTACCTCCCGTTGCCAGTATTTTAACTGCTGAACTTTATGCTATTTTTATTGCCCTCCGTTTTATGTGTTCCTTCCCCTCCTCGTCCTTTACTTTGTTCTCTGATTCTCTCAGTGCTCTACTTCTCTTACAGTCCTCCCCTGCTCTACACCCTTTAGTTCTCTGATTCTCTCAGTGCTCTACTTCTCTTACAGTCCTCCCTTGCTCTACACCCTTTAGTTCTCTGATTCTCTCAGTGCTCTACTTCTCTTACAGTCCTCCCCTGCTCTACACCCTTTAGTTCTCTGATTCTCTCAGTGCTCTACTTCTCTTACAGTCCTCCCCTGCTCTACACCCTTTAGTTCTCTGATTCTCTCAGTGCTCTACTTCTCTTACAGTCCTCCCTTGCTCTACACCCTTTAGTTCTCTGATTCTCTCAGTGCTCTACTTCTCTTACAGTCCTCCCCTGCTCTACACCCTTTAGTTCTCTGATTCTCTCAGTGCTCTACTTCTCTTACAGTCCTCCCTTGCTCTACACCCTTTAGTTCTCTGATTCTCTCTATTCTCTTACAGCTCCCTTCTCTTACAGTCCTCTGCGTTCTCTGATTCTCTCAGTGCTCTACTTCTCTTACAGTCCTCCCTTGCTCTACACCCTTTAGTTCTCTGATTCTCTCAGTGCTCTACTTCTCTTACAGTCCTCCCTTGCTCTACACCCTTTAGTTCTCTGATTCTCTCAGTGCTCTACTTCTCTTACAGTCCTCCCTTGCTCTACACCCTTTAGTTCTCTGATTCTCTCAGTGCTCTACTTCTCTTACAGTCCTCCCTTGCTCTACACCCTTTAGTTCTCTGATTCTCTCAGTGCTCTACTTACCTTACAGTCCTCCCCTGCTCTACACCCTTTAGTTCTCTGATTCTCTCAGTGCTCTACTTACCTTACAGTCCTCCCCTGCTCTACACCCTTTAGTTCTCTGATTCTCTCAGTGCTCTACTTCTCTTACAGTCCTCCCCTGCTCTACACCCTTTAGTTCTCTGATTCTCTCAGTGCTCTACTTCTCTTACAGTCCTCCCCTGCTCTACACCCTTTAGTTCTCTGATTCTCTCAGTGCTCTACTTCTCTTACAGTCCTCCCCTGCTCTACACCCTTTAGTTCTCTGATTCTCTCAGTGCTCTACTTCTCTTACAGTCCTCCCTGCTCTACACCCTTTAGTTCTCTGATTCTCTCAGTGCTCTACTTCTCTTACAGTCCTCCCCTGCTCTACACCCTTTAGTTCTCTGATTCTCTCAGTGCTCTACTTCTCTTACAGTCCTCCCCTGCTCTACACCTTTAGTTCTCTGATTCTCTCAGTGCTCTACTTCTCTTACAGTCCTCCCCTGCTCTACACCGTTTAGTTCTTTCCATTCAGGAATGGCTTTTCCGCCTTTCCGTCCGCAAAAAGCTTGTACATTTTTGCTGGGTTCCCAGTCACGTTGGCGTTTGCGGTAATGAGCGGGTTGATTGCCTTGCTCGTTCTGCTGCCGTGCGGGGTACCCGCTCCTCACTTGCTGTCCCGGCCTCTGATTTCTTCCCTGCCTTGTCCAGGTTTCTTTGGTCGAGGTGGCAGACTCAGTGGTCCACTATCTCCGTTAATAGGCTTCGTTCTGTCAAACCGTCCGTTTCTGGGTGGTCTGATCCCTCCCACCGTAATCGCCGATGGGAGACGGCTTTGGCCCGTCTCCGCATTGGCCACACCAGACTTACCCATTCGTTTTTAATGTCCCGTTCTCCTCCGACTCTTTGCTCGTGCTGTACCGTTCAGCTTTCTGTCTCCCATCTTTTCCTCGATTGCCCCTTATTTTCCGTTGCCCGCACTCATTTCTTCCCTTTTCTGGCTTTCCTCCGCCGGCCCCCATGTCTTGCTGATTTTCTTTCTGAATCTCCCTCGTTTTCTATCTCCCGTATTATGTCCTTCCTTCATCATGTTCGAGTTCTCGATGATATTTAGTTAACTTCCTTCCCGTCTTTAAACATTTCGTGCCATATGGCCTTTGTCGCCTGGTGCGTTGACTTCATTAATGTAATGTAATGTAATACACACATACATAAAATTTTAAGACTGAGTGTTCCACACATACGTGCAGTTTGTCTCTTATCCTAATGGTGGCGTTCCAGGCAACCCTGTTAAGGGCTGCTTCACTTGTCAAGTTTTTGGATTTGAGATCGGCGCGTATAGTCTGACCCCAGGTCTTCCTCGGTCCACCCCTTGGTGCAGCTCCCTCCACAATCACAGACCTGCATTTTTTCACCCAATTTTGTTCATCCATTCTCTCCACATGTCCATACCATCCCAGTCTACTTGTACGCATCACCTCGCTAATACTCTTTATACCTAAATGTCTCCTCAGCTCAACATTTGTTATTCTATCCTGTAGCCTGGCCCCACACATCCATCTCACCATTCTCATCTCATTACGCTCCATTCTGTTGACATCCTCTACTTTAACGGCCCATGTTTCTGAGGCATACGTCATTGCACTTCTAACACATGAGGCATACACCTTTCCCTTCAGGGGGAGAGGCATTCTTTTCATGGTCAGGATTGGCATCAGTTCTCTGAACTTCCCCCAGCCACACCTAATTCTAGCAAAAGTGGCAGCCTCGGCCCCACCACCGGCAGAGATGGTATCTGCTAGGTAACAAAACTTGTTCACCAGCTCCAAAGACTCATTTCCAAATTTCACAGCCACAGAATCATCACTACGCACTCAAATTTCTCTATTTCTGACTTTATTCTACTACAGCGCTTACTCCCATGGTGTACCCAACATCGACAGATGCTACATTGAATTGAGTTAACGCCCACTCCCTTTCCACACACTGCACATGGGTATGCACCGCTCTTTTCCACATTGCCTCGTCTCAATCTACAATGCATAACCTTGGTTTTGTTAATATTGACTCTTAAACCCTTGCTCGCCATGCCCTCTCTCCACTCTGAATTTGGCCTCAGCATCTTGCATACTGTCAGCTATTAGGACTATAAACTGTTCCAATGGGAGTCCGCCTCTAAAAACTCTAGACAGTGCCTCCAAGACCATAATAAATGCATTAGAAGCCACTGAGGATCCACCAAGTGGAGAAATGCATTTGGCACAATTTTAAATAGTGGCAGCATTCTTTTAATAATTATGACCACAGATTGGAGTTCTCATTAAGGGACTTCATTCTAAAAGCACATTTTATAGCTTTCTTTTTATACCTCTGTTTTTAAGCACTGAAATCTTCGCAAGAAGTTTCTTTTCATTTATGTTTCTGGCAGACATTTTTAAGTTATTTTGTATTCCTATATTTGTATTGTAAGCACTGAAATCTTCGCATGAAGTTTCAATCTGTTTTAATGTTCCTGGCTCCTGCTTGCAGACACCAACCGTTTGGAGGGTCTGTATTTTAATAAGCACGCATATTTAGAATGTTTCAAACATTCTAACAGTATTTTATGATAAAGTTTTATTTTTCTTTGCTACTAATATTGTTAGTCATATTTTGTTCTTCCATTGGTATTTGCAATTGTCTTACTGCACCCCCCTTTTTTTGTATATATATATACAGTATATATATATATATATATATATATATATATATATATATATATATATATATATATATATACACTGCCAGCAGTGGGGCAAATAGCAGAAAAAAAAATCTAAAATAGACGGGAACATAACCGCGAGCATACTAGTAATATAAACAAAGCGGGCGATACACCCCAATACTACTGTACATCCTTCCCGATTTCACCTTGTATTTTCTTTCATACTGTGAATCAATTTGGTGCAATGTTGCTAAATAATACTGTAACTAAAAGAGAGCCATTTTGTTGTATATAAATGTGATAGGTAACATTATAAATAAATATGGTACAGTACTGTATTGGGAACTGGAAGGCAATACTCTACTGATAGCGTCACAAGTTAGGATTTACGTTAATTTGAATAGACACCCCCAAAATTTGTCTAATCATTAGGCTACCATAGAACAGTTGGGAGTATGTACAGTTTGCCGCACATATTCTATTCCGTTGGGGGCGAGATTTGGCAGCCCTGCACCCACCTCCCTCACTCCACTTCCTACTAATAGGTGGAGTTAGGGAGGGGGATTGGAGAAGTGGGTGGAGGGGGAGTGAGGGAGGGGGGTTGGAGAAGTGGGTGGAGGGCTGCAAAATCACAACCCCAACGGAATAGAATACGTGCGGCAAACTGTACATGCTTAGATTAATATATTGTAGGCTTGTGCATAAACCTTTAACTGTTTTGATAGCGTAATGCTTAGTGTGCTGAATTTCGGTGTGAGTATCCTAGGTTCAAGTCCTTGGAGTACCACATGTATTCATTACTTTCATTGATTTCATTAATTAGGATTATTTGTAAGTTAATTGGTGGGTTGGTGAAAACATATATGAATAATTTGCCTGTACTTTTCATTGCAATCATAATATATATTTACTGGCTCGAAAGAGGAAGAGATTCAGCGAAGTATAAACAAACAACAGCTTTATTGTTAACCTATTCAGTACCAGTGACGTATATTGTTAACCTATTCAGTACCAGTGACGTTTATTGTTAACCTATTCAGTACCAGTGACGTTTATTGTTAACCTATTCAGTACCAGTGACGTTTATTGTTAACCTATTCAGTACCAGTGACGTTTATTGTTAACCTATTCAGTACCAGTGACGTTTATTGTTAACCTATTCAGTACCAGTGACGTTTATTGTTAACCTATTCAGTACCAGTGACGTTTATTGTTAACCTATTCAGTACCAGTGACGTTTTTTTATTTGATTTCAGATTCATTTAGACGATTTTATGAAGCTTAGGAAGGATATATGGTAGTTAAAAGTATAAATTGAGATAGTTTTAACCTTTTAATTGGTAGATGTCCTTCCTAATACTGTAATAATGAGTAAATTGTCTAATCATTGCCAGATTACAATAAAAAGGATGTCACTGGTACTGAATGGGTTAATGGTACCAACGTTTCGACATCATCTTATGTTATCATCAGAGTTATAATGTATAACTTGTAAAATAAACAAACCAAAACAGGGACGTCGCAATATAAAGGCAAAAGAACTTATTATAATCGCTAGGTGGAAAGGGAATAAAAAAAACACACTATTAGTGTGTTTCTTGCTAAGTCCTAGTTAACATAAGAGATGTTGGCCTAAGTACTCAATATCTTCTGGGGTTTCATTCCTCCCTACAAACACCCCAATATCTGATAACTGGCGAGAAATATGATAAAAATGATCGTGTTTGTCTAGGAATACTGTGGTACCCTACAAACGTCCCAATATCCGATAACTGGCTAACGATAAAATGATCGTACTTGTCTAGGAATACTGTGGTACCCTACAAACGTCCCAATATCCGATAACTGGCTAACGATAAAACGATTGTATTTGTCTAGGAATATGGGCACAAGTCTCAAAATAAATACTGTACTCAAGGTAAAGTAATGTGTCGGTGCAAAATATGCGCAAATAATTATGACACCACGTATCAAAGGACAGTGAAATTAAAATGTAAAACTTGCAAACTAAACAAACCAAAATTGGGACAAGGACAATATAAAGTCAAATTAAATTATCAAAATCGCTATGTGGAATATTAGTGGCCGACTTACCACGCGTTGGTAGCCCTGCCGACCCTCTCACATCTGTGGTTGTTTGTTTAAGGGGAAGTAGTCTCTTTTTCTGGACCCTCTGCTCACTCAAGTTTAGCCCCATTTAGTTTTGAGATTTTAAGACATTCGTCCCAGTAGTTTGTCAATTTTAAGACCTTTCGTCTCATTTCTTTATCAATATCAAGACCTTTCATGCCATTTAGGTGTCAGTATTTTCCTGGCAAGCAATAGCGAGCCTGTAATTTTAGAAGAAACGGCCTTTGGCCGTTTTAAAATGTCAAAACTAATAGGGCTATACATGAGGGAGAAGGGGATCTAGAAAAACGACATACCTTCCCTTAATTATAAGAAACTCTGAAACATATCTGAAATGCATGCCAAACACAGCGAAGAAAACGATAACAATAATCGCAACGTCAATATTAGCCAAATGGAGATAACGAAATAGATTATTAAAATGTAAAACTTGCAAGATAAACTCGCCAAAACAGGGACGACACAGTATAAAGGCAAAAGAACTTATCAGCAACATATTTCGCCACAAAATCATCGTCATAGCTACAGAATCAAGATGGAAACCTGACAATTTACCATCAGCTAAGAAAATGGTATACAGTGCCATAGTTGTCACTACCAATGGAAAGTACAGTGCTGAAATAAAATTATGAAAGATATCCTCATATCCTGAATGGGTTAAGGGCAGGTTTTTAGCTTGTTCCCTAGACCTCCATCAAGCTTAAAGTTAGACCCCCTCAGATAAATTTGCAAATTTTTCGTTAGATGAATGTCCTGGCCAAAGGCCGGTTCCTCTTAATTTACAGGCTCGCTATCGCTTGCCATGAAAAAATTGACACCTAAATGGCACAAAAAAGTCTTAAAATGACAGAAATAGGGCGAAAGTTCTTAAAATTGCCAAACTAATGGGGCAAATGTCTTAAAATCTCAAAAGCAATGGGGCTAAACATGAGGGAGAAAGGGGTCCAGATAAAAATCCCTCAAGTGGAAATCTCCCCTTAAGCTCTTGAGAATGTTCGAATATCTTGTAAAGTTATGCTTAAGCTAAAGTAGTTTATATTTGAGATGTATATTGTTAAGACAGAGACACTGTAAAACTATATACCTTGCACAGTAAATAGTATTGATTACAGGTGTGTTTGTTTTCATCTTCTTTTTAGTCGATGGCCTGGATCCCAGTCACATGGATGAAAAAAATCTAACCTAACCATTTAAGGGATACCCCGTTCTTAGCATTAATCCTCCATTACAAACCTCTATGCATGCACTTGAATATTATTTTTTAACATATAATCCTCATTCAAACTTGGGACACCACACCCAAAACATAAGCATCTAAACCATTACACCATCAACACAGTTTACCATCCAAGGGGGTCAAACTTTGTGGATTACTCTCCAATAAGTGGCTGTTAGTGTTTACCTACTAGACGAGACATATAAAGGGGCGAGGGAGCACAAACGTGGTCCCCAACCCTAAGAATTGGAACTTTAAATTTTGTTTCAGTTTGAGCTCTGTCTCAAGTCGGCCACCCCTAGTTATGGGGTATGTGCCTGGGTATATGCATACTGTACATACAAAATGGGAACTCGATGACCAAGATTATCATATCAAAATATAATCTTCCAAGCAGTAAGAAAATTGTCTTGTAGACTATAGCTGTAGCTTAAAGCCTGTGAATGTGGAGGGCCTGCACCAAGGGGTAGACCAATCGAAACGAGGGATCAGATTATACGGCTTTATCTTGAATTTAAAAAAAAATGAAATGAGGCAACTCTGAATAGGGCTGCCTGGAGCGCCGCCATCATGATGTGAGGCTGGAACCGTAATTTGTGTGGAGCACTCAATTTTTTTTTTATATATGTACTGTATGTACTTTACAGTATATATAAAGGTTCAGTACTGATATTCACCCTGGCCCATGTTGTCTGTGCCCTCAATGTGAGAACCTCGCAGCCTCCAAGAAGCCTGCAACGGCCCCAGAGATTGCTAATAGAGGTTTAATGTTCTTTTCTATTACATTGTAATGGCTCAGTGTTGCCTTTCAGTAGTTGGAATGTAGCATAATAAAGTCCTGTCATAACACCACCCCAACATGACATCACTGTGGCCGATGTAAGCGTAGTGCTAACCGTGCCTTAGCAAGACGCAACCTAAGTCCCTCTAAGCGGTGAGATATTGAAGTGAAGTCTGTGGTGTGTGTACTGTATCGGGGAAGTGATGAGATGAGGGAGTTGTTCTGTATAGCCTATTCTGTAGTTTCTGCTTTTCACAACAGCAGTTGAAATCCAGCTGTAGTAGTAGTAGTCGTTCCCTAGGCTGCCTGGCCGAACAACCCCGAGCTCCTAAGAAAGGCCCTGGCCAAGACCGGGTTTTCCCACAAGGCTCTCAAGGAGTGTAGATTATGTTGTTGGCATAAGTGATTGTGTAGAATGCAGTCTTCTATGATGTGTTTAATAATATGGGGTGCCGTGGTGCATCCTGGGCAGGTGTCGACGACGGAGGTATCCATCTCTTCTGATAGCTCAGAAGAGCTGGATGGTGCCCACATCTCAGCCTGGCCAGGTGGACTCTGGCCTCGCGAGGAAGGGAGGATTCAGAAGGATGGATTTCTGGAGGTCGTGCCTTCAGCTGTGTGTTGTCTATGAGTGATTGGATGGAACGACAAGAGATATGAGTATGGATGTGTTTCTGGAAGCTGGTTTGTGGTGGGCAGGGAGGGAGAGATGACAGTATTTGTGTGTGGTACCGTGTGCTGGGTGTTGTTTTGATATTCCTTGGTGTCTGTGGGTGTGCTGCCATGTAGTGTAGTGGGTGGTGTTGGTTTGTGGAGGCTGCTGCCAGGAATTGAGTGGTGGTCCAGGTGGTCTTTGACTTTGAGGACTTTGGTTTCTTGATGTAGGTGATCTGTAGGTGTACAGTAGTAGCTGTGCAGCCTGTGATGATATTTAGGGCTTTGTTTTGAATAGTCTGCAAGGTCTTGTGATGTGCTTTAGCTAGGTTAGAAGCCCAGGCAGGGCATGCATATTCCATCACTGATCTTATGTATTGCTTGTTGTTGTTGTTGTTGCTGTTCCCCAAGCTGCCTGGCCGAACAGCCCCAAGCAAGGCCATAACCGAGCGCCCCCACAGAACCCTCCCTGCCTACCACAATAAAGCCTGGGTGACCGAAGCCAATCCATGGCGGGGAGTTGAGGAGGGTGCGGAAATGCCAGGGAAACCAAAGTCCCACCCAGGGCCCTGTGCCCCTCAGCAATTATGAGGAGAAAGTTGAAATGCAAAGGAAAAATGTGACACTTTGGCTACCAAGAGGACATAGGGAGGAGCGAGGACGAAACTGGAGAAGAAGAGGAAAGAGAACGAGGGAGGGAGGGCAGAAAAGGGTCGAGGGTGACAAGACTAGAGGGAGAAGAGGAAGAAGAGGAAGACGCAGAAATAACTACAGGAGAGGAGATGAAATCCTGGGTAGTGGAGGGTGGAGAAAGACGTGACGAAGACGGAAGGGTAGTAGAAGGATTCGGAACGGTAATGGACGAGAGGGACGAGCGACGACCAAGGGATATTTCAGCGGGCCGGTCGAGAGCACCCAAAACCATCCCCGACTCACCGTGCTCCCGCGGTGAACCGGACTGACAGCCAGACAACAGACCCCCAAGTGGCAGGCTGCATGCCACAAGGGGCTCACACACCGGAACCACTAAAGCAGAAGCCATAAACAGGGAAGAACAGGGAAAAAAGCATAAGTCGTCACCATAGCAAGAGAAAAGGGGGTAAAGCATGGAAGAAGATACTGCGGTTACCAGGTGCCCCTGGCAACGAAAGGGAGAAAGACCTCCGCAGGGCCACGAAACCCAAAATGCGGCCAATTGAGATGGGACAGGTCTCGGCTTTGAGCTAGGGACCTTGTACAACCCGGGCATTTGTCCTGCAGCTTTGTCCCACGGAGAACGGGGCCGGCGTAGTCACCTGACACACTCACTGGGAAGAGAGAAGGGAGTCAGAAACCCCAAAGCAACCCTATAGTGCCTATCCTCCAGCAACGAGCCTTGCGAGCCTAGCCCCGTTGCTGGAGCCCTGGCCGGCAGCACCTGTCGCCAGGTGGACTCTGCCAACTCAGCAGTGATCAGAGACACCAAGGCGAAGCCCTAAGGAAACTAGAACCTCCGAAGCAGTTAAAGAGAAAGGAAGGAAGCAAACAGGGAAGTCAACCGGAAGGGAAGGGAGGAACGGGACCACAAAAGTTCAAGGGTGGGAGACCAGCCTCTGATGGCAGCCCCAGGAGAAAGCGGAAGAGGGAAAAACGAAAACTAGAAAGGAGGAGAAAGAAAAGGACATGCCAAAATTAGTTGGGAGGTGATAGGGAGAACCTTGGCCGCTCCACCTACAAGCCCGGAAGCCCCCAAACGGCAGCAACGAGTCATGTGGCAAGGGGTTTTTAAATTAATATTAATTACTATTTTTGAAATATGAGTTGGCTTTACCCTAGACTTATATATCATACACATATTATAATAGGCTCCAATGTCCATTCTTTAATTTATATTTTTCCTTCCTCCTTCATTCTCACTCATCCTGATCCTTCCTTCATTCTTTCCTCAATTTCTTACATCTTTGTTAATTATTTATCTTTCTCTTCATTTCTCTCGTCTCTTCCTCCTTTTTCCTCTATTAGTTATTCTTCAGTATTTCATTTAGGTATATTATTAGTATTATTTCTTAATTCTTCTTTCTCCTTTTATTTAGGTTCATTATTAGTATTATTCCATCTTTCATTTAGGTTTATTCCTTATTTTCAACCTTTTAATGTTCCTTTTTTATAATTATCACTTTTTCTTTATAATTGTTTATACATCTAAAGTTTTCTCCATTATAATTTTATCCTATTTTCAACCTTTAATTTTAATATTTTCGTTTTTCTTAGCCAGTTTTACATGTATTTCTTGTTTATTAATTTTTTTGTTTTGTACCTTCTCTAGTTTATCATATTTTGTAATTATTACAATATGATTTCCATTTATTATATTATACCATTACCGGTATAAACTTATGAAAATATATATAGTATTTAGTTTTTAATATTTTGAGTTTTATTGGTCAGTTTTGCATATTTTCTCTATTATTGTTTTACATTATTCCACCAGTTATTATGCCTTTCAATCATTATATTCTACCAATATGTTTAACAGGAAAAGAAAATATTTAATACATTTATATTTGTTTTATTGTCAAAACATGTGCTCCCCCAATTAAAATAAAGTTGCATTCAGGAGTTACAAAAAAGGTAATATATTTACCTTGAAATAAACATCCTGTACTCCATCTGAAAATTAAACATATATTGATTAGTAAAAAGAGGGGGGAGGGGTTAGACGCACACATACAGTCACACTGTGATGTGAGGGGGATGACGGTACCCAGGCAGCAGGTGTTTGTGGTGACGACTGGGCTGTGGTTGAATGTACACCTAAATGCAAGCTAGTGCAAGAAGGTGGCCTGCAGCTGCGGTTCTCCCAAGAGACACCGAGACATTAACCACTTCTTATTATCACCAACAGTCGTCAACCAACTCCTAATGGGACATTTATGTGTGATGAAAGTGTGGTACTATGTATCACACAAGAACATTACAGTCATGAAATGTACCACCTCAGCTAGCTTTTCATTTGTGTGCTCTGGTGTGATATGGTTATTAGCAATATCACATTCAGAACAAGAAAACCCAAATGAGTCGCCACAGCTGATCAGTGACTCAGTTGTGAATTTATGATGAGTGGTGTCAAGAAGTCCTTGGCATCATCAACACATGGTCAACACAACTCAGTTTAGAGAAATGACTGTAAATGGGTAATGAGTGTGTGATTGTGTTGCCACAACCACACACTCACCACTACCATCACAGACAAATCTATCACACTACTGACTGGGTGAAGGAGAGAAATAGTCAAGCTTAAGACTTAGATTGAAAGATGACAGTTGCAGGGTACTGGAAACAGGATGCCGGCCCCTACACTGCCCCGCCTGATCTTCCACTCGGAGAATGGAAGGGGCACTTTTGGGGTGGTTCTCTAAGCTGTAGCATTCAGGACACCAGTGCGTTGCTATTAGTCACGGTCACATAATCCAGAAATTTCACGCAACACCTCAAAGATTACTATGATCGCAGTAACCTCTAACCAGAATACAAACTTTCGCTTGGCTTAGGTTAGGGCGAGTTAAAGCATTCATAGTAAAGTCGAGAGAATGTGTAACTATGCGTATACGTTTCAGGAATAAGCCGACCCGTGGTCTTATTCTCTCGTCAGTTAAAGGCTTGACTACCTTATGCACCCGACAGCAAGCCCCAAGACCTAGACCAGCACACAATTTAACCACTGATGTCAACCAATGTACAACAGCTTACAGACAACACCCCCCCAACACACCATAAATCACTCCCACCAACACCACCCTCACATCACAACAAACACAGAAAAAAAATAATACACAAATAATCAAGGAAAGGGAAAATATAAAAATAAGGTAGGGAAAGGCTATAGATCTAAACAAAAAAATATATATATAAAATAAAGGAAGGGGAAAAAAAGTGATAAACAGAGAAAGATAGAAATCAAGAAAGGTAGAGAAAGAGGAGCCTAGTAGAGAAAGCAGGAAAAAAAATCAAATCAAGGAAGGGGAAAATGGAATAAGTAGAGATAAATAGAGAAAGATAGAAATCAAGAAAAGTAGAGAAAGAGGAGCCAAGAAAGAAAGTGAGAAAGCAGAGATAATAAAAATGAGGAAAATTGAGACAAGAAAAGTAAATAAAAAGAAATATGGAGGAAAGACGGCACGACGACTCTTGAAGACGATGAATCTTTAACACGACGTTTCTTCTTTCTTCTTGCCGAGACGTCCATCGACCATCTCCACAACTGCAAAGAATGGAAAAATTTGTAAAGTACTTTCAATTTTTTTTTTTTTTTTAATATACTGTACAACTGCCAGGTGATTATTCAGATTAGAAAGGACCTCGTCAAAAAAAGATTAATCCAAATCCCATTACAGTAACTTCCCACTAAAAATTTGCAGAATGCTTGTGAAAATCAACTTTAAATAAGCTGTTTACATACATACATAACATTTTAAGACTGAGTGTTCCACACATAAGTGCAGTTTCAGTCTCTTGTCCTAATGGCGGCGTTCCAGGCAACCCTGTTAAGGGCTGCTTCACTTGTCAAGTTCTTGGATTTGAGATCGGCGCGTATAGTCCGATCCCAGGTCTTCCTCGGTCCACCCCTTGGTGCAGCTCCCTCCACAATCACAGACCTGCATTTTGTCACCCAATTTTGTTCATCCATTCTCTCCACATGTCCATACCATCCCAGTCTACTTGTACGCATCACCTCGCTAATACTCTTTATACCTAAACGTCTCCTCAGCTCAACATTTGTTATTCTATCCTGTAGCCTGGCCCCACACATCCATCTCACCATTCTCATCTCATTACGCTCCATTCTGTTGACATCCTCTACTTTAACGGCCCATGTTTCTGAGGCATACGTCATTGCACTTCTAACACATGAGGCATACACCTTTCCCTTCAGGGGGAGAGGCATTCTTTTCATGGTCAGGATTGGCATCAATTCTCTGAACTTCCCCCAGCCACACCTAATTCTAGCAACAGTGGCAGCCTCGGCCCCCCACCGGCAGAGATGGTATCTCCTAGGTAACAAAACTTGTTCACCAGCTCCAAAGACTCATTTCCAAAATTCACAGCCACAGGATCATCACTTAACACAAGCTCGCCTTTGCACACTACGCACTCAAATTTCTCTATTTCTGACTTATCCTTCGGCAGGGGCCCCTTTATTCTACTACAGCGCTTACTCCCATGGTGTACCCAACATCGACAGATGCTACAGTTTCTACAATTTATCAATTTATGTTTCCCGGGCGTTTCCTCACCCTCCCCAGCTCCCCGCCATGGAGTGGCTTCGGTCACCCAGGCTTTATTGTGGTCGGCAGGGAGGATTCTGTGGGGGCACTCGGTTATGGCCTTGGAATTGCTCGGGGCCTTGGGGCTGTTCGGCCAGGCAGCTTGGGGAACAACAACAATTTATCAAAAATATTATATAATTTGCAACTTATGAAGTATGGTTTAGCAGCTTTAAGTGAACTGTTCCCTAATTATTGAAGGGTTTTCTTGAGAAAAAAACAAAACGAAACAAAAAACTTCACGCCAGGAAAACATTGACACCTAAATGGCTCAAAAGGTCTTAACATCACCAAACTAACGGGGTGATCAGTCTTAGAATCTCAAAACTAATGGAGCTAAACATGGAGAGAAGGGAGTCAAGAAAATACCTCTAAGTGAAAATATAATATTATATTATAGAAGGCCATTTTTTCAGATATTATAATGTAAAACTTGCAAAATAAACAAACCAAAACTGGGACGACAAAATAAATTAAAATGCAAAACTTGCAAACTAAACAAACCAAAACTGGGACAAAGACAATATAAAGGCAAATTAACTAATTAAATCGCTATGTGGAAACAACGCTTACTAAAATCAAATTTAACTTAAGCAAAAGAACTCCTCAAAATCGCTACCCGTATGTGGAAATAACGCATAATAAAATCAAATATCCAGTACAGTAATATTGCTTTAGTAATATATTAATCAAAGTTATTTCGTGTATTGGGAGGTTACTGGATAAAGTCAAAATTATATTGATCAAGGACAGGAAGAATCTGATTGAGTAAATGGCGATTTTAAAGCCTTTTTTTTTTAAACTAGACATCCTTCCCAAGCTGCTAAACTTGTCTAATTGTAGCCAGAATGAAAATGAACATATATCATCCATATTGAATGGGTTAAAGTACTAAAAAGGTCTATGTAATAAACTAATGTAAAATGCATTATAGGACAAGGCAGAATTTGATGCATTAGAGCAAAATAATACTGAAAAAATGGCCCATAAATATAGAATCTAAATTTTCTACTGAACAAAATCTAGGTTGTAACTCACCAGAATGCAACTCTATTTATAAAAAAAAGGAGAAAAAAAGTATATACTGTATATGTAGAGGGGGAACACATTAACAAATTAAAAGACATGAGTAAAATTTACCACAGTGCTAGATATTGGAGTAACTCTTTGATGATAGTTTAAAATCAAGGATATTGAATAGTAGTAATGGTATCAATGATTCATAGCAATTGAAAAGTAATATCAATATTAATAATTGATAGCTATGTAGTAAAAGTGTTCACCTACTCTGAGGTAATTAATTAATTAAAATATAAACTTGAAAACGAACTCAAAAGTTACTGTTCAAATTAATATAACACTCATTAAAATAAAATAAAAATATCGAAACGACAACACACTAAACAAAATCTGTAAGTGGAAAAATGCATTTAAATTTAAGTAATAATAATAGTGATCGATGGCAATGCAGAGTAAAAGTGTTAACCTACTTTATGAGGTCATGCAAGTACCAGTACCAGTATTTAAATTAAACTAAAATGTAAATAATCTGACTCGACTATGATTGTACAGTAAATAAGGTCTTGAAAAGTTCTTGATAAACATACTGTATTATCCCGTTCAGGATGTAGGGACGCATTTCATAGTATGGAGACAATTTTATTCAGATTAAGAAGGGTATGTGGAAATCAAGGGTAAATTGTGTCTACTCTTAATTCCCAGATTCTTCCTAAGCTGCATGAAATTGCCAGAATAAACTGTCAAATGCATCATAATCCTCATGGGGGTAATTGTTCTAGGAAACCACTATTGTTCAAAATATGCAACCAATATGTAGCACTGCGGTTTACAAGCAATTAGGTCATATAGTTCAAGGGGCCAGAGTCAAAATTGGAATCATTTAAGACGACTAAAATGTATCGTCATAATGTATTTCTTACACGTTATTTTTACTTTGTAGTACAGTCGGCCCCGCAAGGGTGCGCAATAAAAGGGTGCGATTCTCCAACCGTGCGGTGCTTATAATCCAAGGGTGCGAAAAAAGCAAAGCGTGCGGTGGCGAAGCGTGCGGAACTGGATGCGCATTTGTCGGGCGGCCATGTTTGTGACGTCAGAGCGCGCGGGATGACTCAGTGACCCGTGTGTAAGCGTACCCAGACGCAGCCTTGCAATTCTCTTCCGCATTCTTTGTGAACAATGGACCCTCCAGCCCCTCCACCACCCCAGCCACCTGCTGCCCCTAACCCACCGCCCAGGGCGATCGTGATACCCACCAAAACAAAAGTGAAAGTTCTTGATTTAGAACAGAAAAAACAGTTACTAGACATGTATATTTCTATACTGTACAGGTATTATTTCCTTAGTTCATGTTTTTCAGGGGTTATTGGGCGAAAAAAGGGTAAGTTTGAAGAGTCCCCGGACTACATAGTGAATTTCCCATAGGTTCTTAAGCTCCAAGGGTGCGTTTTACAAGGGTGCGCGCATGTCTCGGACTAAGGTAACCGCACCCTTGTGGGGCCCACTGTATATAAACTCAGTAATACCTCACTTCAATTTGTAGTTACGTTCCAGAAAATCAAAACTTTAAGGGGGTAGTGCTTGTTTTTTGGTCTATTATAATATACTGATTTTATAATTTTTAAGTTTCCTCACTAGACCTCCAAGTTTAAAAAAACACCCCCTAGACCCCCATTCAATATTGTTGCACGATAATCAGTGGTCGTACAGACATGATTCATGTGTCATAGGAAAGGTCTATTCCCCTACTTTCAGGGATATATCATTGAATTATATTCTAGCTCTTGTTTATATATGAAAATGTGCAGAGAATTAAGGATACTTTTAGTCCAAAACCCCCGTATGGTAGTGGTGACCAAGCAATTGTGGTAATTAAAATTTAAAACGTGCACATTAAACAAACCAAAACTTGGACAGACAATATAAAGGCAAAATAACTTATACAAATCGCTATGTGGAATTAACGCTTACTAAAATAATGTTTTTGTTATGAAATAATAAAAGAAAAAAGAAGAAAAAAAGTTAAGAATTACAATACGAGATATACTGATTACTATAGGAGATATACTGATTCCTGTTATCTCGGTACTGGCCCCTGGATAAAAAGTCAAGAGGCACGAAGTCGGCGATAGAGAGTCCACTATTTTGAGGGGGCGACTCGGAGTTGTACGTGTAGAACCCTGGATGGTGGTCTCTTGGTCACCGCTCTCATCAATCTGTCAACAAAAGGTTAATTATAAATACAAATGCCAAAAATTTGTCAGACTGGCTTCTGTGTATGGCCACCCTCATTAAGGTGAGTAAGGCGTCCGGCAATAGATAGATAGCTACAATTGCCGACTTGCGAGTCGTTCTATAAAGAAGTTGGAGCTGTAGACATCGATATTTATTAGAATTGCTAGCTAAAAGTATACGGACGTAGTACATTTATACAGTACCGGTACAGTCTGACCTGCCAATACGCGAGCTTTTAATACGCGATTCACCTTATACGCGAGGAGGGGGTCGAATCATACCCAAAACTTTCAAAACGCGTGATGTACCTTTAAAACGCGAATCCGGGGCCGATATAAGGGCAATTCCGGGGAGTTCAGCTAATACGCGAGGTCCCCCACCATTCCGCGCCAGTTACGTAGGCACGCAGGGCATTGTGGGATACGCCAGTCTACCCTCAGTCCACGCTCGCGCACCAGCTGTCCGACTCGTGTTGGACATTTACTGTTAATTTTAAGGTGAGTTTATTATTATTGTTATATTTTCTTATGATTTGGATGTTTATGTATACATATATGTACCTTTTGTGGCAATTGACGGAGATAAATAGGCCTAAAGTAGACAACTTGGAGTCAGTGCCGCCCATATAGATTTATTCCCATATAATACTCTATTGCTAATACGCGAATTTTCATTCCGCGCCCTCGCGTGTCGCCCATATTCTCGCGTATTGGCAGGCCAGACTGTATATACATAAAACCCAATTCAACATACTGTACTTTATTATCCATCAGAAACCTACCGGTACAATATTATTATTTCTGTTTGATATCGATGTATAAGGCTCCAACTTCCTTATAGCCTGAAACTCGCAAGTGGTCAATTAAGATGGACTCTACTAGAAATAAAAATGTTAACTCTTTCAAAATCCAATTATGCATTTCTTGTCTGTTTTCTGGCTATTATTAGACAGTTTTATTCAGATTAGGAAGGGTATATGAAAGTTGGATGGTTGAGATAGTCTTTACCCTCAAAATTCCCCAAGATCTTTCCTAACTGTATAACATTTTCTAATGATAGCCAGAAAAAACGGTTAAAATGCATCATAATCTTCAAAGGGTTAAAAGGTAAGGATGTAGTATTCGGGCATATCGCTCGCCTTGTTTACAATGCTCGCAATCACGTTCCCGTTTATTTTGACTGACGTGGGATACAATAATGGGTTGCCCACCTCACCGCCAAATGACTTATTGTCATTGGGATCGGACTATACTTGCCGATCTCAAATCCAAGAACTTGACAAGTGAAGCAGCCCTTAACAGAGTTGCCTGGAACGCCACCATTAGGACAAGAGACAAACTGCACGTATGTGTGTAACACTCAGTCTTAAAATTTTATGTATGTTATCATCATCATCATCATAATATTATATATATTGCCAGCAGGGCGCAAATAACAGAAAAAATGCAGTCAAAATATACGGGAAAGTAACCGCGAGCGCAGCACGACCTATGTAAACATGATTGTACGCCCGGATACTACATCCATCCCGGTTAGAGTTTAGGGGGTTTGCTTTGTGAGAGTTATGCATTTAATAATCTAGTGGATACTTAGTATGTCAGTACAATTTATAGCACATATGTTGAATATCCAAGTAAATTCCTGATTTTGGCAGAACCCCACCCACCTCTCTCACTTCACCACCTTCCTTCCAGGAGGTGGCTGCGGCGCTGCCAAAATTACCAACTTACTGGGATATTGAACGGAATATGTGCAGCAAATTGTACCTATGATGAAGCATGTATTCTTACCAAGTCAATAGATCAACCATGAGAGTAAAAAGAGGGTATCCTACAAGAGCTTACAATATTTAATCTACAACTTTAATCGGGCAACACCTTGTGGCTATTATGCAATTAAAATGTAAAACTTGCAAACTAAACAAACCAAATCTGGGACAAAGACAATATAAAGGCAAAATAATCAAAATCGCTATGTGGAAACAAAGCTTACCAAAATAAAATTTATGAAATAAAAGAACACAATCCACCACATAGGGTGTACATTACTACATGAGCAAGTTAATCTGTTTCCCAAGCAAACTAATCGCACTATCAAGGAATTAGTAAATTTGATGAAGCGTGTACTCTTACTGTCAATTAATCAACCATGAGAGTAAAAGAGGGTATCCTACAAGAGCTTATATTTGATCTACAACTATAATCTGGCAACGCCTTGTGGCTATTATGCAATGATAATGGCAACTGGACTGGAGGAAAATGATAAAAAGTAAGATTTTATAAGAAAAGAAAACAAAATAGGAAAAGTGGGGATTGGGCCTGAGTAAATAGATAGATAGAAGATTTTATATAAAGCTGCCAAGGAGTGTTCAATAAAAGTTGAGGGGAAAAACGGTACTGTACTTTCACTAACCAGAAAAAGCTAGGTGAAATACTGTAACCCTAGACTGTACTCGTAGACTGATCCTCGTATTGTCTGTGTGTACCCCATGATAGTTCGCCAAGGGACAAAGTCGCTGCGCTGAAGGGTAAGAGTTGGCACACTGGTAACCTAGAATTTGCTATGAGGCACAAGATTTAACCCTATCAAAAAGATAAGGTAATTTTCAAGAAGACACTGGCAGCATTGATCCTCTTATTGTCATCATCATATATATGGGGGCGGCTCGTTTGTGGCCACCCCTTCGGGGTTCACGGCATCAGGCAATAGATAGATATATATTGCCAGCCCAGGACAAATATAAAAAATAGCCGTCAAAATAGACAGGAACGTAACCACGAGCGCAAGACCTATGTAAACATGATGACCATACGCCCAGATACTACATCCTTCCAGACATTAGATTAGGTTGTTAGGTTAATGACAATACTGTAAACCATCGTTATCTTGGACTAATTGGGGAAAGGCCACTTACAAAATGTACAATTTTCAAAGATGTCCGAATAACATTATTGCATGTGAAATTAATCATATTAATGACAAATACAAACATTATTATGGTGTCAGGGACAGTACAGTACATAGTAATTAATATTAACACAATAGTTAATAGGCACAGGCTTCAATTAGTCCTAAAACAACTTAAAACCGAGTGAGAGAACACTGTAAATCGGACACAAATCCCGTCAAACTCGGAAATTTGCCGAGATCTACGGGGACATGAGATACCATTCCGAGAAGTACGGGTTTCCGAGTAAAAAGGGTCTGAAATGGCGGGGGTTTACTGGGTACTGTATATGCATGGCTAACACAGAAAGGGGGAGGAAGGGGTCACTCCCTTATAATGTCATTAACCTAACCTAATACCTTAGGTGGGGCACCCCCCCTCACAAGCATGTCAAATTACTCAAATCAAAGTTTCCCGGGCATTTTCGCACCCTCCTCAGCTCCCTGCCATGGAGTGGCTTCGGTCGCCTCGGCTTTATTGTGGTCGGCAGGGAGGGTTCTGTGGGGGCGCTCGGTTATGGTCTTGGCCTTGCTCGGGGCCTTGGGGCTGTTCGGCCAGGCAGCTTGGGGGAGGAACAACAACAACTAAAATCAAATAAAATTATGCGAGGGAAAAAACACACCCGACAGTGTCATTACAGAAGGGTCAACAGAATGCGGGTGCAGTGCGAGGGCAGTACACCCGATGTAAAATTTGTGTTTGTTTTCAAAATGAATGTTCAATTTCTCGCCTTAGAAAACTACCAGTAACCTTTTCCTAAATAATCGGAATCACACTTCGTGTGGAGCACTCGATCATTAAATTTAAGTACAGTATGGGGTGGATGGGGCTCGTTAGCCTTAGTCGGCAACCCATCTAGGGGAGATAACCTTATAAAAATCTGGGTGAATGGGACTTGTCAGCCTTGGTCGGCAACCTGTATAGGGGAGTAAACCTTAAAAATCAGTACTGCTATCTTAGGGTGAATCAGGTTAGTGGATGGATTAGCTGCACACTACTGTAGAAAGAGTGCTAAAAAATACATAAAAGGCCTTGAAGTCAGAGTGGATTGACCACTCTATTTAGGGTCCCTAAATAGAGTGGTCAATCCTGTAAGTCCTTCAGTAAACTGGCATGGGTTGTCCCTCTTACAGGGGATAGGTTCGCTTGGGGGCATTTTGTGTATGGCCACCCCCATTAAGGGGAGTAAGGCGTCTGGCAATAGATGGATAGATAGATAGATGACTGTACAAATATACAGGGAGATTAGGAAAAGTTAGATTCTGACCTATTATAGAGCTAGAAAATCATAAAATAGTCTAAGCTTCGAATTAAGAAGGTGCCTGTATATTATGAGTATCAATGAAGTGATGTGTACAAGCCGACTTGGTTAGTTTGGACACGTGGAGAGAATAGATGATCAGAACTGGATAAAAAAATGCCAGACTGTGAACGTGGGGGGAGCAGCGAGTAAAGGTAGACGAAGAAAGATATGAGATCAGGTACTCCGGTTCAATCTCAAAACAAAAAACTTCACAACAGCGGCAGCTCATGACAGGGTTCCCTGGAATACAGTACCGCCATTTAGGACGTGAGACTGTGACCATAGTCTCTGTGGACGAAATGGTCTTTAAACTTTTAAGTGTATATATCAGGGTTCAAGAGCCACTCAAGCAGGTCACTGCGCCTGCACCAGCCCTTGCTTCATAGTGGCAGGTAGGTCGTCTCTGGATGTGTCAGGCGCCCAGTCTTCAGTAGGTAGTCACAGATGAGGAGGATCACAGCCCGCTACTTTCCATCAGGGACCCCTCAGCTCTGCTGCTGAGGATTGTGCAAATGTGATAGTGGTAACGCATAGTTGCCAATGAGGATCATCCGTTGCATGTAGAATTGTGGGCACCTAAACATTAAATGCTCGATCGTTCCTAGTTGACCGCATCACTGGAACGTTGGGCTGTCAAAAACATCTCATCTTTGGAGATGGCCAGATAGCATCATATGGCCAGCATTCCATTGGGTAAAACATGACCATCATACCAAGTACAGATGGGACCGCATCATTTGTTGATACACTTTAGTTTCAATTCTCTGCAGCATGCTTTTATCAGTTTGGGTTAGTGTTTCCTTTGATCTGGTCTAGCAGCTTGTTTTTTTTTCCCCCAGTGTTTCTTCACTTCATATGTGGTCACCTAGTAGTTTGTTATTGATGTTTTTAGGTTTGGTGTTGCATAGATTAAGTTCAGATGGTCATGTAATTCGTTTGGGAAAAGTAATTATTTTCAGTTAATATACCATACTGTCAGGACTTTCATCATATTCTAGTTCATATACTTCTTTGTCATGTGGGTTCTAGATACATTATCTACAATTTTATTCTCTACTATTAGTAAAAAAAAAATCATTTATAAGATTTACTATCAGCTTCATTTCCTAAGATAGATCCGCCATTATCATACTAATCTAAGTCACCATTGTCATTGCCGCTCCTCCTCAGTTTATATACATACTTCCAAGTTTCTACTTACAGTCAGTCCCCCCAATCCGCGTCTATATGGGCGGCATTACACGAAGTGTATTGGGAATTTGCGCATTAGGGATAACATAACTTATGGAGAAAAATACAAATGGGCGGCAGCCCGCATTACCATACACATTTCATGGTAATTTTTGATCAAAATCAATACTAATTGGACAACCAAGCATACACAATAATAGAAACATAAACAAGTCATTCCTTACCTTAAAATTAAATGCTATAAGTAGGTGAGAAGACTGGGGCTCCGAGGCAGACCCCCGCGACAGGGCTAGTTCAGCTAGGCTGCCCTGGCCCCGTCACTGTCACTGTCCCCATCCACGTCATCTGCCATCGCATCTTCGTCGGAGCTTTCCTGACTGTCACCATTATCTTGGAGTGAGGCAATAACACGGTTGAGGTTGGCAACACGGGTGTTAGCCATGGCATCAGCAATAAACCCGTCATAGTCATCAGGTTCATCATTGGGTCCAGGCTGAGGTTCTCGTTCTGGCTGAGGTGGGGGCTGCTCTCCTCTTCTATGCATAAAAGCTGTGATAAGTGACTGCTTTCGCTGTAGAACATCATTTGCGTGCCGTTCGACATAAAATCTAAAAGCTTTATCAATGTTTGACATAACTTCACTGGTGCGGAGTTGGTCCGGTTCCATGGACCGAAACTTTTCTTTAAACGCATCAAGTTCCGCCAGAACTAGTGACACTTCACGAGGTGTGAGTTCTTGCATATCTTGTTGTGGAGGTGGTGCCGGTTCTTCAATCCTCTGTTCGTGAGCTTGGTCCTCTTCATCGATAATTGTCAGTGTCTTCGTCGGTAACTTGCGTACCGGCAGCTTGGACCTCCCGAATTTCGTCCACGGTAACACCTGGTCAACCTGGCACACGCCTGGCAGCGGTGGCGGTGGCCTCGATCACCTGGTCAACCTGTTGTACACGTTCATCACCCGCTTTCGCCTTGCACAGGTGTGGCACCAATGCCCTCCAAGCATGATTAATTGTAGCATCGGTGTCTTCAGACCATGACTGCAGTAGAAAATCGATGGCATTTTTAATGGTAAAAGCCCTCCAGAATGAAGTCACTGTCATTTCTGCTTGATTTTCTGGTTGATTCTCTGCTCTTTCTTCAGGTTGATTTTCTATTCTTTCTTCTGGTTGATTTTCTGCTCTTTCTTCTGGTTCATTATCTGGTCTTACTTCTGGTTCTCCTTCAAGGTCTAAATCTGGGTCTTGTTCCATGGCCATTATCTCAACATTAGATTCGGTTTTGGCACGAAGATAGTCATATAGGTGGATATGGTAAACAAATTTAAGGGTGGCAATAATCTCTTGGTAGAGAGGCTGGACTAGAGAGGTGATCTTTGGAGGCAGAAAGACAACTTGACATTGTGGGTGCAGCTCATCCAGGTAAGATGGATGACAGGGGGGGCATTATCCATAAGCAGTAGCATTTTGAAGGGTATTCCAAGCTGGGCACAATTAAGGCGAGCGTCAGGAATGCAATTGCTTTACCAACCAGTCCGACATGATAGCACTCGTCATCCACCCATTACTGGATTTGTACCAGTAGGTGCCAGTTGCATCCTTTTCTCGTAGGTGTCGATAGTAACGTGGATGGGCGGCGGTATGGACTATAACTGGCTTCATCTTGTGGGTTCCTGTCACATTAACGGTCAGCATAAAGGTGAATAGTGACTTATACATTTTTCTACCTCTGGCCTGCTTCATGGAACGGCTGATGTATGTTGACTTTGGCATTGTTTTATATTGCAAGCCTGATTCGTCACAATTGTAGATTTGGTCAGTTGTATAGCCGCCTTCCTCTATGAGAGTTTTAAAAAATGCCGGGTATTCTTTGGCAGCTTGCTCATCAGCTGATGCTCGCTCGCCCGTCACCTTGATGTTTCTAACTTCCTCCCTCTTGAGAAATCTGCGGAGCCAGCCATTTGATGCTTTAAAGTTAACATTTTGGCCAGTTTTTGTACGCTGCACGGCTGTTGCATTGAGAGACTGCCATCTCACGAATGTACCGGGTGTTGATGGGGACCTGCTCTCAGTGCTTTCTGTTTATAAATTCCTGTAAATATCGCTCCATGACGATCATAGCGGGGTTATTCAGACGTGAGTGGCAATCCAGAGTTGAAGCACAATATGATTTAACAATCTTCTTAAATTTGAGCCTATTAGCCCACACGGTTCTCACAGGTGACTCGGATAAACCCATGGATTTCCCGATCGCAGTAACGCCTTCACCCTTCTCCTTGCGCTTCAGCTTCCATCTCGTGTGTGATTAGTTTATTCTTCCTGGGAATTTTGAAGTTGTTGAAGGGTATTAAGGCGGATGTTACACAATAAATGGGTGAAGTCTCAGCGCAATGACACTTAAGGATATCGGGACAGAGAAGGAAGTCTCCCACAATGCCCTCGTGACGTCACTGTTTTCCCGGCGCCGAGGGGGGTGGCGCGTAATACAAAAAACAGCATTTTTACACCACTCTTCAACCGTGATTAGTGTATTGTGGGGTCAATACGTGTTTTAGGGATTTTGAGTACCGGTACCTTTTTTACCCCTCGGCGCGGAATAGGGTAAACGCGGACTGAGGATACGTGTATTAGGGGGACTGACTGTATATTATTACAGCAGAGTTGTTGTTACGGAGTCTCTGGTCTGGTATTGTTGCAATAGAGACTGCCGCAGACTTTTTGTTTTGAAGTCTCTGGTTTGGAGTTATGTTTTGAAGTCTGCTGGGGGAGTTTTTCTTGAGTTTCTGTTATGACGTTTGCTGCGGAGTGGTTGTTATGTAGATGTTATAAAGTCTCTGCTCTGGAGTTGCTGCAGAGATTTTGTTACATATTCTCTGCTCTGGAGTTGTAGTCATGGGTTAAGTCTGTGTTGAAGTCACTGCTCTCTCTCTCTCTCTCTCATTCTGTGAACATAAAGATTATCATAAGTACAAATTCCAAAGGACTGACCGATTGGATACAAATAACATGGGTCCCTACTGGATATATGTATGTTAACTCCTTCAGCACGATGATATACTTTTCCTCATATTCTGGTTACCCTTTGACAATTTAATTTAGCTTAGAATCTATCTCTAGGACTCAAATGGGTGAATGCGATCTCAACAAACCCTCTGAATGAAATAGGTCCTTATTAACCCAGGAACGGCGAAGGTCCTCAATTAAGTCTGTACCGAGATTTTATTTTTAACATAAGGAAAAAAATAAATAAAACAAAATATCACTACAGACTTAATTGAGGATCTTCGCAGTTCTTGGGTTAAAATTCATAACTCTTCTAATTGTAGCCAGAATCAAAGGTAAAAAGGCCTCATCGTGATAAAGGGGTTAAAGTTTAGCAAGTTATTCTTAAAGGAGTATTATGCTGAAAAATCTTAATTATGATGTACCATATAATATACAGTATAATACAGTATTGTAAACAGATGAAGCAGATAAAAGTGTTGGGTCTGTTTACATTTATTTAGCTACCTTCAAGAGTTAGTGTTTAGTTATAGTTCTTTTGCCTTTATATTGTGTCGACCCTGTTTTTGGCTTGTTTATTTTGCAAGTTTTACATTATATTATGGTAAATCGACGTCTGAATTCTACTAAAAACAATATAGATGTGACAAGTCTATATTGTACAGAACTACAGTGGACTAAAACCATGCTCTCTGTGGATGAAGTGGTCTTTAAACTTGTATGTATATTATGTATACTGTACTCTTTCATTTACCTTAAAGCTATAAACAAATCCATTAACACAACATATCCAGTCATAGTTCCACACACTATGTGTCTGCTTCATCTGTCTACAACAGAACCAATGATCATGTAAGTACTGTACTCTAATTAAAGTCAGTCAATCAAATATAAGAGTGGCTCGCTGGTGTAGTGACTAGTGTCTAGAAGGCCCAGGATCGCGCCCACGCTTAGCGCATTAAAGATTTTTCACAAGCACCGTGTCATTACCGTCCCTCATGAGCAAGGGGATGGGGTAGTAGTACAGGACCCCAATGGAAATATGCCTAATCGGCCTTATTGGGCAATCCTTAGCTGGCTTAGCATGCGCTAGCTTTAAGAACTATTATTATTATTATTATTATTATTATTATTATTATTATTATTATTATTATTATTATTATTATTATTATTATTATTATTACACCAACCAACTTTACATCTAAACTGCTCACAAGCTGGACAGGTGAACACGAATACATCCCTCAACTCACCATAAACAACACACCCCTAACACATACACACACACCCAAAATCCTAGGAGTAACATATGATACTCATATGACATTCAAACAGCACACCACAAACATTAAAAAGAAACTGACACCCAGACTTAACGCCCTCAGGTCACTTGCTCACACAAAATTTGGACACAACAAAGAAACTACCACCACAGTATATAAACAATACATAAGATCAGCAATGGAATACGCAAGCCCAGCCTGGGCTTCTAACCTAGCTGAAACACATCATAAGACCTTACAGACTATCCAAAACAAAGCCCTGAAGATCATTACAGGCTGCACAGCTACTGCACCCACAGATCATCTACATCAAGAAACCAAAATTGACCAAATGGTCAAAGACCATCTGGACATGAGAGGCACTCAATTCCTGGCAGCAGCCTCCACGAACCAAGACCACCCACTAAACTACATGGCAACACACCCACAGACACCAAGAAATATCAAAACAACACCCAGCACACGGTATCACACACGGTTATTGTCCTCTCTCCCTCCCTGCCCACCCCGAACCAACTTCCAGAAGCACATCCATACTCATATCTCTCGCCAATCCATCCACTCACTCACAGACAACACGCAGCTGCATGCACGACCTCCCGAAATCCATCCTTCCGAATCCTCCCTCCCTCGCGAGGACAGAGTCCACCTGGCCAGGCTGAGATGCGGACACCATCCAGCTCTCCTGAGCTATCAGAAGAGACTGGATGACTCCGTTGTCGACGCCTGCCCGGGATGTAACACAGCACCCCATACCATTAAACACATCATAGAAGACTGCATTTCACACAACCACTTACGCCAACAACACAACCTACACTCAATGAGAGCTCTGTGGGAAAGCCCGATCGTGGCCATGGCCTTCCTCAGGGACTCAGGGCTGTTCGACCAGGCAGCTTAGGGAACAGGAACAACAACAACAACAACAACATCTAAACTAAATGAAATCAACAAATACATGTGGCACTCCGAGGACTCAAACCCAGTATAACAGGGTACAGCAGTATCAAATCAGAGCTTTTATTGTCAACATCTCATCTGCAACTTTAATCTGGCTGTAACTCCACACTATATCGCAATTACCTTTAGGAATTGAAGGGATAAAAACTACTGGTATCTATTCAGCTTGGGAAAGACCTCTAGGAATGTTTTCTATCTATTGCCAGATGCCTTGATTATCATGGGGTGGCCACGAATTAATCACATCCATCGCGGCAATTCATTCATTATCTAGCTTGTTTCAAGTGAGGGTTGCTAGCCCAACCCTGAAGTGAAGGGGCAAAAATTATCTTCACTATACCATGATGCAGGATTCAACTTTATTCTGGCTATTATTAGACAATTAATATTAAGGAGTAAAAGGATGTGTGGAGTAAATTTGTTAATTTGGTAGTAGCCATTATGTACCGGGTATCAAATGTAATGCTTAACCCCTTCCGTACCGGCGACATCCTTTTAACTTTATTCTGGCTACTTTTGGACTAGTTAATTCAGTTTCAAAAAGGCTTCTAACAATCAACAGGCTTTAAACTATCTCACTTAACCCTTTTTGCAACCACAAATTCTTCTTAAACTGCAAAAAATCCTCTAAATATAACTAGATTAAAATGAAAAAGACATTGCCGGTACAGAAGGGGTTAAGCCTTCCAGGCCCTCTCTGGAATAAAATAGATGTAGTCAAACACCAACAATAAATTAATCTATAGCTATGCACTAAATCACTGATAGGCATGTTATTGAAATCCAAGGTCTACTAGAGAAGAAAAATGAATAAAAACAAGAAAAAACAAAAAATCAAATAGCCCGCCTGGAAAGGGGACTGCTCGCCCAGCCAACTTCAGGCATGCATCTGCGCAGTTCCCGATGTGTGCGTCCTAACCCAAGCAGATGTCCTCTACCGGCATCCGCTATGTTTGGCCCCACATGCTTCTTTTCACTTGACCCAGTATATTTATTACTGAATATTTGTACTTGGCTTAAAAGTGAGTTAAGAAATGTTTTGTGTGAGTTAACCCATTTTAGGACCTTCCAAGAAAATAATGCCCAGCCATCCAGTGCTGTGGCTTAACCCCTTCTGTACCAGCGACGGCAGGGAGTCATCAGTAGATAAATCACTAACCAATCGCAGCGACGGCAGGGAGCCGTCAGTAATGTACTTTCCTTGTAACTACCAGTATCAGGCAATGCCTGGTACCACGACCGTTTGAGCACTGCTCTATATCATCTTTTATCCAAGCCTCTGCAAGCTGGGAGAGCTACTATTCCTTCATCTTTTGAGGTGGGAGGTTGTTCTATCTTGTCATTTTGGCCACATTGCTTGAGACTGGGGGGGGGGGGGGGGCTTTTATTACTGTACCCTACGGTACAGTAGGGGTTTATAAATTATTTAACTGTTCAATTATTGTTGTTACTTGCACAGTAAAACTCTTCGTCATAACTATATTGCCCTCATACCTCTACCAAGGAAGAAGTCCAAAATTGATAAATTTGTATGCAAAGGTGAGCTTGTATTCAATGACCGGCAATGGGACAAGTTTTGCTACTTGGGAGATACCATCTCTGCCGGTGGTGGGGCCAAGGCCGACATATCGCCAGAAAAAGATACGGCTAGGGAGAGTTTAGAAAACTTTTGCCACTACTCACCATGAGAAGACTCCCTCTCCACTTGAAGGGAAAGGTGTACACTTCATGCATTAGAAGCGCAATGCCATATGCTTCAGAAACGTGAACTGTCAAAGCGGATGATGCCAACAGAATAGAACGCAAAAAGATGAGAATGATGAGATGGATGTGTAGAGCTAAAGAGAAGGTTAGGTATCAAGAGTATCAGTGATGAGATGCGTACTAGCAGGCTTGGATGGTTTGGACATGTGGAGAGGATGGATGAACAAAGCTGGGTGAAAAGATGCAAGTCCATGAATGTGGAGGGAGCTGCACCAAGGGGTGGACCAAAGAGATGTGGAGAGGATGGATGAACAAGCTGGGTGAAAAGATGCAAGTCCATGAATGTGGAGGGAGCTGCACCAAGGGGTGGACCAAAGAAGGCGTGGGATCTGACTTTGAGTCCGATCTTAAATCGAAGAACCTGATAAGTGAGGCATAACAGGGCTGCCTAGAGCGCCGCCGTTAGGACGTGAGACCGGAACCGCGCTTCGTGTGGAGCACTCGGTCTTTAAATCTGTGTATGTTCCATGATTAGATATTATGTTTGCCATTTGAATGCATATACTGCTTTGATGGGCACTCAGGTAGAATGGGCTATAAAACAAGAAATATTCGATGACCTAGCTAGTGGAATATTCTGCTAGTAGATTTGTTGGCCTCAAGCAAGACAAAAAAATTACAGTACAGCACTGTACTTATGTACCGTACCAAACTTGCTAATGTAATGTCAGCAGTTGTCACAGTGAGCTTAAACAGAACTGGATGCAGAAAATCACTTGAGCTATCAGCATAAGTGGAGTACTTCTCTTGGTTTAGTGGTGAGTGTTCGCCTTGCAAGTATGGGGACCCGGGTTCGAGCCATGGGCTGACCCGGTAGAAAGCATGTGTATACTCAGGCACATACCCCATAACTGGGGGTGGCTGACTCTAAACAGAGCCTGAATAGAAACAACATTTAAAGTACCAATTCTTAAGGTCCAGGACTACTTTCGCATTCCATCCCCCCTTTCTCTGCCTCGTTTAGTAGTGAATTTTGCGAGGGGAGGACTGCTAGCCTCCCGCCCCTGAAGTAGTAAAAGTAGTACAGGAAAATAGACAGACAGAAACGGCTAAGGTTGGGCAGAGGATGCCAAACCTCACTCTGGATAGTACCAGCCCTCATCCTAATGAAATTATCTAATAGTTGCACATTTCAGGGGTCAATTTCTGAATCTAACTAAGTTTAGATGTGTTGGTAAGATTGTAAGTAGGCAAAAGTAGAATGGTGCCGTTATGAGGGATCACACTGGTGGCAGCTGTAAAGGGATATCTGACAGGCTTAGTTGGGGTGCTGTAAATATAGGCTAAATAAATACCCATGGTGTACTGGCTTGCCTTACACTAGTCGGCTACCACAGTTGCTAAAGCTAAAGCTCTTAAAAATTCTCAGAGATGAAGTCCCACTAACCCCGGTTCATTGGGGGGGGGGGGGGGGAAATGGTAGTAGATGGGGTGGTTCCTGCACTGCCTCCTTGCTGTGGTGAGTTGGCCCAGAAACTGATGGAAATAAGGGATGTCGCTTGTGATCGTTGTCTCCGAGTCTCTTGTAGTCGACATGCGAGGATATGTGACTAGCTTGCTTGTGCTCGCTCGGAGTCTTTGCTGCCTGGACGATAAAGTGATGTAATGCCAGCAGCTGTGGCAGTGAGCTTAATCGGAAATGGATGCAGAAAATCACGAGCTATCAGCAAAAGTGAAGTACAGTACAGGTACTGTACTGTACTTTTCTTGGTCTAGTGGCGAGTGCGTTTGCCTCACACGCGTGGAGACCCGGATTCGAGCCCTGGGCCTGCCCTGTAGTAGGCTTAAAAAATAAAAATAAAAATAATAATAATAATACAAAAAAATACAAAAATTATAATTTTTGTTTAAATAAATTGGGGTCGATTTCTGCATCCAACGTAGATTAGGCGTGTTCGTAATATTATAAATAGTGATGTAAAGTAATTGTAAAGTCGGCAAACATAGAATGGTGCCATTTTGAGGTTACACACTGGTTATCGAACACTAGCGGGAGAATGTCCTAACCATAGACTGGAGTAGGTGGCAGTAAATATATTTATGTACGCCACCAGACGCACTATTGAAGTGCACAAACTCCTTCACAAACCGCATTGTACCAGGGTCAGGTCTGGTTGATGGCTCCAAACTGGCCGGCCCAATAATGGTACGCCCATCTAGAATGATGGTTCCCCTCACTGTCTCAAGCTTCCACTTGGGGCAAATAGGAGAACTAAAGACCTCGTTGGCATTCGCATCGTGGATGTTTTAGAGGCAAGTTGCATACCAAAGTATGGTCGAGACTTAACATACGTTGAAACTCCGGTTTACTGAGGCCACTTGGAGGAGTCACTAGTCCCATAGAAAAACATTTACAACCTGGACCAAAGACATTGATCAAACCATTACTTCTTCAGCTTTAGGGCTAGGAAAAGTAGAAAAAAAGTGGTGCATACCCTGTGCAGTATGCAGAAAAGGGCTGAGCGCGAACTCAATGCAGTGTAACGTCTGCCACAGCTGGATACATCACAGGAAGAAGGGCTGCACTACATACACAAAATTAAAGACCGAGTACTCCACACGAAGCGCGGTGAATTAATGAAGGGACCTTTACCAAAGGAAGAAGTCCGAAATTGAGAAATTTGTATGCAAAGTATGCAAGGGCGATCTTGTGTTCAATGACCGGCTCGAGTGTTAACTTTGGCAATGAGGCACAGGAGATGGTAGACAAGTTTTGCTACTTGGATGATACCATCTCTGCCGGTGGTGGGACTAAGGCCGCCACTATCACCAGGATGTAAGATGTAGCTGGGGAAAGTTTAGAGAGCTTTTGCCACTACTCACCATGAGAAGACTCCCTCTCCCCTTGAAGGGAAAGGTGTACGCTCCATTCATTAGAAGCGCAATGCCATATGCTTCAGAAACGTGTCCTGTTAATGCGGATGATATCGACAGAATGGAACGCAAAGAGATGAGAATGGTGAGATGGATGTGTGGGGCCAAACTGCAAGATAGGATATCAAGTGAAGAGCTAAGGAGAAGTTTAGGTATCAAGAGTATCAGTGATAAGATGCATACTAGCAAGCTTGGATGGTTTGAACATGTGGAGAGGATGAATGAACTGCACCAAGGGGCGGACCAAGAAAGACGTGGGATCGGACCTTGCGGTCTGATCTTAAATCGAAGAACCTGACAAGTGAGGCAGCTCTCAACAGGGTTGCCTGGAACGCCACCATTAGGACGTGAGACCAGAACCGCACTACGTGTGGAGCACTCTATCTTTAAATTTGTGTATGTGTGTATATCTGTATTTAGTACTTTCTCACCTACGTTATTTGTTTGATCATAAAGGACTAGTCACAAATAGCATTTGGAAGCATTTGTCTGCAATTCAAGAGCCCTTGCAGACATTAATAGGTACCTGTATATACACACATTCCCCAAGATGATTAAGAAGCCTTTCTTAAGAGTTGCTTTAAGACTGCACTCTCCAATTCAACAGATAGCTCCTGGCTGGCCAACTTCCTAGCAGGCAGATGTGCACACGTATCTTTTGCCGGTCAGTCATCTAAAATCAGAAACTTTCCAAACGGAGTCCCACAAGGATCCGTCCTATCGCCCGCACTCTTCAATCTGTACATGCACGATATAACTACACCCAATACGCCCCAAATAAACTTAGCCTCCTATGCAGATGACATAACACTCACATGCACACACCATGACCCAAAAAGAGCAACAGATCTCCTTCAACCCTATCTCAACACACTACATGGCTGGTGCACTACAAACAGACTTAATCTAGCCCCAGCCAAATCCACCGCAACCCTGCTCACAAGTTGGACAGGAGAACACGAATACATCCCTCAACTCACCATAAACAACACACCCCTAACACATACACACACACCCAAAATCCTAGGAGTAACATATGATACTCATATGACATTCAAACAGCACACCACAAACATTAAAAAGAAACTGACACCCAGACTTAACGCCCTCAGGTCACTTGCTCACACAAAATTTGGACACAACAAAGAAACTACCACCACAGTATATAAACAATACATAAGATCAGTGATGGAATACGCAAGCCCAGCCTGGGCTTCTAACCTAGCTGAAACACATCATAAGACCTTACAGACTATTCAAAACAAAGCCCTGAAGATCATTACAGGCTGCACAGCTACTGAACCCACAGATCACCTACATCAAGAAACCAAAATCCTCAAAGTCAAAGACCATCTGGACATGAGAGGCACTCAATTCCTGGCAGCAGCCTCCACGAACCAAGACCACCCACTAAACTACATGGCAACACACCCACAGACACCAAGAAATATCAAAACAACACCCAGCACACGGTATCACACACAATTATTGTCCCCTCTCCCTCCCTGCCCACCCCGAACCAACATCCAGAAGCACATCCATACTCATATCTCTCACCGATCCATCCACTCACTCACAGACAACACACAGCTGCATGCACGACCTCCCGAAATCCATCCTTCCGAATCCTCCCTTCCTCGCGAGGACAGAGTCCAGAGCTCTGTGGGAAAGCCCGCGGGGCTGTTCGCAGCTTCAACAGATAGCTCCTTAGTGGTGAGTGTGACTGAAGAACCCTTACACTTTTATGTACGGTACACAGAAATACTCAGACACGTACACTACAAGCTATAAAGATAAAACTTTGCTTCTGCTAGTACTGGCCACAAGCAACTGGGTATCTGAATTGGCGTCAATGTCAAGAGTGAATAATCATCTCCAATTCCCATCCACCCTCTCATGTCACCATTGCTTCCATTACCAAGTTTGTGACTAATAATAAGTGGTAGACTTGTCTTTAGACCTTTTAAACCATTTGTGCTGAAACAGGGCAGAGCTAATCACAAACTCTGACTTGTTCAAGTCCTTTTTTATTATGTACATAGGCCTACAGTACAGTATGTACATCTAATCCCATTAATCCTTAAGTGTTGTGAATTTCTCAGCAAACAAAGAAGCAACTTGGCAAAATCTTTATAGCAAGCAGAATATGCAAGATTATTCGCACAAGTAATCCTCGAGTGAGGGGCAAAGTGAACGATGACCAGACCTAAGCCACTATTGAGCTCAAGATATATAAACTTGGTCTTTGACCAGTACTTTGTGTACACACTGCCCCTCCTTGTTTGCTGAAAGACCCACTAAGCCATGTATACCTTTAACCTTTTAAGTGCGGGGGATCTTCTGCTATATTAGGGGTCACTCAGGTACTCCTGATTGCTTAAACAGTGCCAGAAACACATCCATACTCATATCTCTCGCCGCTCCATCCTATCACTCATAGACAACACACAGCTGCAGTCACGACCTTCTGAATCCTCCCTTCCTCGCGAGGACATAGTCCACCTGGCCAGGCTGAGATGTGGGCACCATCCAGCTCTTCTGAGCTATCAGAAGAGCCTGGATGACTCTGTTGTCGACACCTGCCCAGGATGTAACAGCACCCCATACCATTAAACACATCATAGAAGACTGCATTTCACACAATCACTTACGCCAACAACATAATCTACACTCCTCGAGAGCTTTGTGGGAAAGCCCGACCGTGGCCATGACCTTCCAAAGGGACTCGGGGCTGTTCGGCCAGGCAGCTTAGGGAACGACAACAACAGTGCCTGAATTAAATTAAATGTTCAGTAAAAAAAAAATCAAGAAAAGAACATTCAAATTACACCAGCAGACCCTCCCTAGCTTACGTGGTTCACCCGCAGTTTTGCTGCAGACATTGGCAATATTTGCTAAAAAATAGGAATGTTCAGCTACATTTGCCTTAGGCAACAATGAATATGTCTCACGAGACGTGGGGTGAGATTGAGTGCCGCGGCAGGCTTGCTGCAGAGTGGACGGGGGGGTCCTACGGTGAAGGGCCACTTTAGGCAGGTCATCAATTATCTCTTCTTGTGTCAAAGAGTGTATTTGTCTGAAGGATAAAAATAATAATACTATTATTTTAAGCCGGTAGCCAAGGAGGCTGAAAATGCACAATTAACGCTGATCCTAAGTAGTCAACAGGTTGACTTCGGCTGCCACAAAGGCAGGGAACCAGGTGGAACCCAGAGTTGGAGCATCCACAGCCAGGAAAGTTTTTGACAGAAACATACATACATACATAAAATTTTAAGACCGAGTGTTCCACACATCAGTGCAGTTTCAGTCTCTTGTCCTATTTCACCCATTTATGAAAGTGTGTGCTCTGAGGAGAGTTCAGTAGCTAGTTTGGATGCTTGTATCTTTAAAGTTAAGTCCGTTATCTAGGTTCAAGAATACACAATTTATATTTTCAACATTTCTAAAATATGTACGTTCTGTTACACTTTTTATTATTGCGGTTTTCCTAACCTATCGTTTGTAGCACAGAAACAGGAATGATGATGTCCGCCTCCGATCTTGTTTATCAAGCATTAGATATCGTACTGGTAATGTCTACTACAATATTACAGGTTTCATGACAATGTATAAAATGTGGTGAACGGTATAGGTTTACCATAAACCTTATATTTGGTAGTAGCCTTGGAGTATCAAATATCTGATACCCCCACCCACTCCAACCCCTGCCCATCCTATTTAGTCCTACACACTTGATAACTTGAGGGAGAACGCTTGTTTGCAGATGCTCACATGGGATACTACGCATGTGTAGGTGCAGACCTGTGATTGGCAGGGCGAGTAGCCCCCCCTTATCCAGGCGGGCAAATTTAGTTAATCTATATTTGTTTTCTTCATTTTTCTTATTAGACCTTGGAAATCAATAATGTACCGGTACTATCAGTGATCTAGTGTATAGCTATAGAGGATTTTTTGTTGCTACTTGACTGCAGCTATCAAGTTCTTCCAGAAATGGCCTGGCAGGCTTAATATATAATAAGCATTACAGTTGATACATAATGTCAACTACCTAATAAGAGGCTTACCTCATTGTACATATATTATATATATTCAGTCTACCTTCAGATACCAATGTAAAAGATCCAAGAAAAGTTGCCAGAAAATTCTTGGGTATTGAAGATTAACAATAAAAGCTCTCTTGTGATAACCCAGTAACTGTTGGCCAATAGCCAGAACTGTCACAAATTAGTACCATTAAATTGGGTCATACTTCCAACAATAATGCCAATAAAAGGCTACTAAATGATAAAGAATGACAATTTGTACTTCAAAATAACATCTACCACAAGTTTAACAAATTGCTTATACAGTAGGCCTACACTATATCACACTTGAAAATTTTTCCTCTCAAATGCTACTACTGTTAATTTCTGACCCATGGGTTACTGTAAAGTATGGGTGACCAGTGACCTGTCAACTCAACCAGTATATACACCATTTAAACAAGCAGAGTTCTCAACCAGTGCTGTTGGTTTAGATTAATAGGTTAACATTATCCAATCCAACATCTTTTGGGATATACATACATACATACAATGGTTTAACGTCATTTTTCCATTACAGTACAGTGGGCCCCACAAGGGTGCGGTTACCTTAGTCCGAAACATGCGCGCACCCTTGGAGCTTAAGAACCTATGGGAAATTCACTATGTAGTCTGGGGACTCTTCAAACTTACCCTTTTTTCGCCCAATAACCCCTGAAAAACATGAACTAAGGAAAGAATACCTGTACAGTATAGAAATATACATGTCTAGTAACTGTTTTTTCTGTTCTAAATCAAGAACTTTAACTTTTGTTTTGGTGGCTAACACGATCGCCCTGGGCGGTGGGTTAGGGGCAGCAGGTGGCTGGGGTGGTGGAGGGGCTGGAGGGTCCATTGTTCACAAAGAATGCGGAAGAGATTGCAAGGCTGCGTCAGGGTACGCTTACACACGAGTCACTGAGTCATCCCGCGCGCTCTGATGTCACAAACATGGCCGCCCGACAAATGCGCATCCAGTTTCGCACGCTTCGCCACCGCACGCTTTGCTTTTTTCGCACCCTTGGATTATAAGCACCGCACAGACATCTGCCGCACGGTTGGAGAATCGCACCCTTTTATTGCGCACCCTTGCGGGGCCGACTGTACATGCAATGTAACGGAAAAATAGACCCACATCAGACCAAATAGGCTAAGATAGGTTAGGACTTCCAATTGTCACTTCCAACCTTATGAGGACTGTTGCCCAGTATGCTGTTTACATATAGTTTTTATTATTATCCAATTGTCACTGGTACTGTATAATTATCCCTCGTTGAATTATTACTGGTTGATTTGTTCAGGAATCATAATATATACAGTACGGTACATTAAAACCCACCTGTAGTTCTGGTCAGCCAGTTGTGAGGTGGAGGTGGTTCAGAATGTAAGGTTGTTCCATTGTTGTAGGGTAGGCTGCCCAGTGAACTTCAGGCTGGTCTCTAATACAAACTGCACGGTCCCCCTGTATCATCCTTGTCAAGTCTCCCCTTAACTGTGAGAGCTTCTTCTGGATTTCATTCTATGGTTTTTTGGCTGTCGTTTTTTTTTTTTTAATGGCGTCATATTCTACTGCATTGCTCCAATCTGTAGGAGGAAATATACCAGTACAGTATTGTTTGTAACAAAGAAACATATAATGATAAGCATGAACGTACACTCAATTCTTTTTTTATTTGGTATTTTAGTTTTTAGTCTCATAGCAGCTATTTCTGAGCATTTAATCGAAAATTAAGCAAAACAAGGTAATGTACTATAAAGTAAAAAGTTTTTTTTTCAATACCTGGCGAGCTTGCATATGGTCACTGAGCTTAAAAAACACTCAAGAGCTGATTGATTTATGGTAATGTATCAAGTAACATATTTATAATGTAAAACTTGCAAAATAAACAAACCAAAACTGGGACGACACAAGATAATTGCAAAAGAACTAATCAAAATCGCTATGTGGAAACAACGCTTAATAAAATACAATTTTGAAATAAAAGAACACAATCCACCACATAAGAGTGTACGCAACTACATGACCAAGTCAATTTGGTTCCCAAGCAAACTGATCGCACATTCATTATAAAACATAATAAGAACTCTTAACCCTCTCCGACATATGACGCGATTTTGAGCCTATTAGGGATACTTTAAAGCCTTTGTTACCATCAGGGGTATTTAGAAACCTTTAGTTTAGTTACTTCAACCTCTGCAGTTCTTTGAGTTAGCTGTGGGCAGAAAACTCATTTTGGGGGGGCAATTATAAGAGTGAGAGAACTCTATTTCTTATTGCTAATCTGGCAACCTCTGCGTCATATGTGCGTGAAAGGGTTAATGAATCATTAACTTTGTAGCTATTAAATTGTAAAACAAAACTGGGACACAAGATAATGCAAAAAACTAATCAAAATCGCTATGTGGAAATAACGCTTAATAATATAAATTTTTTAATTAAAAGAACACAATCCACCACGTATAGGGTGTACAGTACATCACTACATGAGCAAGTTAATCTACCAGTAATAACAATAAAGTATGGTTAGACTTGGTTATAAGACTACTTTTGAATAATGCAGTCTCGTTTGATACCCTGCTACACAGGAAAATCAGCCATCCATATACACTGTACATTCTGTCCTATCTCCAATTATCTTCCTAATATTTATAAATGATCTTCTCAACTGTACCTCCAGTCTTATCCACTCATATGCTGACAACTCTACCTTACACTATTCAAAGTTTTCCAGAACACCCCAGTAAGCAAAGCAATCCCCCAAAACAAACGTGAAGCCATAGAACACTTACCGGTACATTCTGATCTAACTACCACTTCCAATTGGGGCAGAGAAAACCTCGTTGCATTCAATGCTTCCAAAACCCAATTTCTACATTTATCTACCCGTCTAGAACTCCCAGAGCACTATCCCTTATACTTCAACAATACAAAAACCAAACACTTCATCTTCTCTCCGTATTCTCGGTATATATTTTTCTTTGGAAGACCATATTACCACTCTTGCTAAAACGGCTTCCCAGAAGCAGGGTGTGCTCAACCGCCTTAAGGGGTTCTTTACCCCTGCATAGCTTCTTGCTCAGCAGGGGCAGTGCGTCGTTGTATTGAGTATTGTTCGCATCCTCTCACACATCACTTCTAGACAAAGTGGAAAAGAAAACCTTTCGTCTCGTTAACTCACGTCCATTCACCGATTCTCTGCAATCTCTTTTCACCGCAATGTTGCATCTCTCTCACTATTACAATAATCAGTGTTCCTCAGAGCTCTCTGTGTATACCACCTTCTCTATGCAGTACCCGTCTTGCAACATAATCCCACCCCCTACTCTGTAACTCTCCAACCCAAGAGAGAAACGATACTCTCAATCTTTTTTCTATGCAATAGCTGAGCTCTGAAACTCTCTCCGTGAAACCATCTTTCCCTCATCCTATGACAAATTGCTTCAAACTCTGTGTGTCCAGACATTTTGGCTCGGATATTCCTCGTCACAGTCAGTTTTGCCTTTTATCTCCCTCATCCACATTAAACAAAAGTTTAATGATCATTGTGACCACAGAGAATGTGGTTTCAGCCTTACGTCCTAAATGGTGGCATTCTAGTTGACCCCGTTTAGGGCAGCCTTCTTTATTTTGAGATTGAACCGAAATAGTGTACAGTACCGGATTAAAGTTCTTCTAGGTGTACCCCTACATGCAACTCCCACAACTCAAGTAAAGTTTTTGGCTCAAAGGAAGCAAATATAAATTCACCAAATTAAAAATATAGACTATAGGCTAAATACAAACCTACACGATCAGTAAGGTATAAACGCAGAACTACAGTATACTATGCTATCTTTCCATGACTAACTCTCCTATCCAGGGTGTCAAACAAGGCCAATTTTGTTTTAAGGTTATAATGAATATGAAGCAATACAGGGAAATTAATATCAAATTGCATTATTTTGGTCATTGCCTTAACCTGTCGCCAACCACAAACTAAAACTGGTGCTTTTGGAAAATATAGGACCAGATAAGTACTGTACTGTATTATTATAGGAATAAATTTCCAGCAAATCACTTTCAAGGTACAGAATATGCCTGACGAGTAATATAATATACCTGTACTGTATTTTTTGGTTGACCCATTTAGTACTGGCGACATTTTAATTTTATTATGGGTACTATTTGAAGTTGTTATTCAGCTTAGGAAGGAAATCTATCAATCAAAAGGCTACAGACTACTTCAATCAATCCTTTAAGCAACCATAGATCCTTTCTAAGCTTCATAAAATCGTCTAAATACAGCTAGAATAAAATATAGAAGACGTCGCTGGTACTGTACGGGTTAACAGACATCTTCAGCCAAATGTAGTCACTTATAAAAATTTGTGGACCCTAACGAAAGCTGTGTCTTTTCCTTTGAGTCATTATAATATGTAAAGATAAAATTGTGGCTTTTAGATCAAATTATGTCATTGGAAGTGATAAAATGGTCATAACAATGCTACTCCATGTTAATTTTCTTGCCTTCCTTCATATATTCACTCGAGTCTTCAAACCAAATCTCTCCGGTTTGACACCCTGATCTGAATTGACTTATGGATGGAACTTGCTTTTCAATATATAGTGCATATAGCTTTAGCTTCTATAATTGAGTATAGAAAGGTATTCATCAATTTGTTACCAGAGATACACTGGTACTTCCATAATTAACATAGTAGAGGTTCTCAAATTTGTAAGAGTGACTGTACATTACCAAAGGAGTAAGGGTATATCACACAAGAGCCTTTATCCTCAATTCTCGATTGTCCGCATTTATGGTATGAGAAGCTAGTACAGTAAAACCCCGCAGCTCCTCACTTTCGGAATCCTGGTGCTGCCGTAATCGATTTTGGTTTGCACTCAATCCCCCCCCCCCCCCTTTCGTTCTTTTAACCCGTTCAGTACCAGCGATAGCCAGTATCAGGCAGTGCCTGGTACCACGACCGTTTGAGCACTGCTCTAGAGTTGGCAACACTTCTCAGCTTATATGCAAGCCTCTACAGGATGGGAGAGCCCACTGTATAGTAACATAGAAGGTAGACGCACCGAATTCTTGAACTCATATATATACATAAAGGCTTCTAAAAAGCACTAAACAGACTTCTATTAATTATTATTATTTTGTGACTTCACGCTCAACCATGGTACCGTACTAATATAAGATATAGTTGTCGGAATAACGTTGATTATTCTATAAGCGAATATTTAGTGAAATATTCGTATACCATCGTTTGTTAACATAGGCTCCGCTATAGTGTTCTCTCTGGCCGTCAGAGGGCACCACCGTCCGTTCTCCCCCCCCCCCATTTCGCTTCGTAGAAATCTATGTTCCCTCTAGCTGGCCATATATTTATACAAATCATCTCTCCACATCCCCTAGGCCTTCATACACCCTCACACGCCATCACTGGGTGAAAGTTGATGAGTGTTAAGAGGCAAACTACGTGCATTTAAAGGAAGTTAAGCAAGGGATAAACGAGAATCCGTTTAGGCCTAGCTTTTCTCCCAACCGACGAATCCAATATCACCAACACCTTCGAAATATCTCTTCATATAAACTACACATATATCAAATAACAATGCTAACATGTAGCTTGGGTCCTACTACAATAATATTATCGATATCAATCGACATTACTCTACATATTAGGTAATTAGGTCAACAAAAATATCATCGCATTTCCGCGGTAAAATTTGAAGCGACGTCGGCTATATACTACCTCATAGCCGTATATATATTCTTCAAATGCAAAAAATAACAACTTTAGCAAATAGACTAGGGTCCTGTCACACTATATATGTATATGTTTATCCATGTCACTTTACATTTTCGGTGGAAAACGCAATATACTGATCCTGTTAGAACACCATATTTAGCTTGGGAAACGGTACAAGTCATTCAGTGACGTCACGGAGGCCCAAACAAGTGACTGTCGTGGTTCCAATACTACCGCCATGCGTCTACCTCCTTATGTTACTATACCGTGGGAGAGCCAGTATTCCTTCATCTTTTGAGGTGGGAGGTTGCTATATCTTGCCATTTTTACCACATTGCTTGGGACTGGGTGGGACTTATATTACTGTACCCTATGGTAAAGTAGGGGTTAAGCAATATAAAAATATATCTATCTATTTACTCAAGACACATTCCCCATTTTTCTAAAAAAAAAATCTCTAATTTCCACCCCTAGAAAAAAAAAAAAAAAGTAAATAAAACAACAAAAAATAAGATAAAATAACTAAATGGGGAATGTGCCTGAGTAAATAGAAATACAGTACAGTACTGTAGATTTCCGTACTTTTTACAGAAGCTAGAGATTGAACAGTATTCGGACTCTGTCTTTTGTATTATATTATCTCTTTCGTATTGTAGTCTGAAAGACAGGACGATCCGGATATTCTGGCTTCCGGAGAGGTAGGTCCACCCGATTTAGTCTCTAAGCGCAGGGTTTTACTGTATTAAATTTTGAAGAATTTAGGTGACAATATATATATATATATATATATATATATATATATATATATATATATATATATATATATATATATATATATATATATATATATATATATTTTTTTTTTAAAGACAATGAACGGAGGAAGGAAAAACACAGATAAAACAAAAAGGTCCATGTACCTAAAGGCATCCTCCATTCATAAAATGTTTGTAACAACTGGATTTAAACATTTATAGATTGTAAGTTTGTGGAAAGCAATTCGAGGGAAGTGAATTCCAAAGAGTAGTAGCTCTGGGGATAAATTAATTCTGATAAGCAGAAGTTCTGCATTGTGGAGGAAAAAGTGTAAATTCTTACCTCAAAAGCCATCAGACCAGCGTTGACATATAAAGTTGAGGGAAAAAACACTCGAGTTATAAGAAGCTTTAACTAACGTACCTGTGTTTCTGATCATCCTGGTGAGCCTTGATGATGGTAGTTGTGGACACCAGGAGGGGTTTGAGGTGCATCACTGTCCACCGCCAAGATGGGCATGTCGGCACCGTTTGAAGTTTGATATCGACATCTCTTTTGTGCAGAAGTTTGTTGATGTGATTGGCCAAACTGAGGGAGTAGAGTTACAGAATTAATGTTTGAAGCCTATTTCCGAGGGGACGTTAAGAGGAATATACTTGGGACAGATGGTATGGGGTAATGAGAAAAGGAATAGGATAGGATCGACAAAATATAACCTTTTAGCAGCTGATTTCACAATACCCAATGGAAAAATATGAAACTATGTACAGTACTACCGACATGTCTGCATCATATTACTGCCAAGTTTTCATAATCAAATTTTTTTGCTATAAAATCTTTGCAATATCTGTTCATGAATTCTAGTTATACCTAATAATATAATGGGGTAAGAGTTGTGTATCGGGCGTACTACCCTCGCACTTAACCAATATTCTGTTAACCATTATGATATGCATACAGTGCGGTACTTAAGGTATTTTTTTTTTAGTAATTTGACATTTGCGGTGGTGTGGATCAACGACAATATAAGGGGGCGATCTCCTTCCTCCCCCCGTCAATGTTATGCCACACATATGCCTAACCTAACTTAATATCTTGGGTTAGGTTGTCAGGTTAGGCATATGTATGTATGGTTTAATATTGACGGGGAGGAAGGGGGTCACCCCATTCTATTGTCATTAACCCAAACCCAAGCAAATGTATTAAAAAAATGGGAGTGAAAAACACACAAAATTATTGAACTTTGTAACAAAATAGTCAACATAAAATGGGTGTGGTGCAAGGGTAGTACTGTACACCCAATACCACAATTCTTACCCACTTTTCTACAAGACTATTTATTGTAATTAACCTAACCATTCCTGGGGGCTACCTCTCCCAAAACCCCGCTCTTAACCCTTGTCTAGCGGGGTGTTTTGGGCTCATTTGGGCATATTCAGGCCCTCCTGCATGATAAATCAAGCATCTGCATGAAAACAAAATTATTTAGCAAAAAACTAGGCACTAAAAGCTTCAAAATGAGACCAGAACGAGCTACGTAGCACTCGTGGTTCTCTTGCAGTGGTGCCACGAACATGGAAGTTTAGCATATATCGGTATATTTTTCCCAGCTATGCTCACTACTGGCTACACTGCCGGCCTCTCGAGAACACAGGGAACATGAGTTAATGGGCGGCGGTAAGCCTTGGGAGTCGGCTGTCTGGCCCGCTGCTCTCCCGGCCATTTGCACTCTATTTTAACCCTTTAAAAGCCTTAATAATGCTCCTAACTTGCTGCAAATTGGTGCACGACTGAAGTCGAGCGCCGCTCTTTAACCCTTAATTAGCGGCGAGCAACATAAGTCGAGTTAAATAAAGCTGGACTATGTGGCGGCGCTCGACATAGGTCGAGTGGCAATTTCAGCACGTAATGTGGCTGAGAGAGAGAGACAAGTGGTGGCAGGAGACTAGCGAGCGTATGACTGCTCCAGACCACCGCGGCGAACCTACTGACACAAATCTCAGCTCCCTCCTCCCTCTCTCACTCGCTACATACTCAATTATGTACCGAAACTACCGAATTACCTGCTTTTTGCACTCGCGTTGCACGGTTATTGCAAGAAAACTATCCATCATACAAGGATCGTTATGGTGTCATTCGAAAGCTCTGTTTATGCCCTTTCAGGGATAGGTACTTGTTTTACGTTCTGGGTCTTATTTAGGCATGAAAATGATCACGTAAACAGCCCTATTTTGGCTAAAAACACCCCGCTGTGCGGTACATATAAATAAACCGCATAGGCCGCTCGTAAGGTGTTAACACCTTAAGAGCGGCCTATGCGGTTTATTTATATGTACCGCCCAGCGGGGTGTTTTTAGCCAAAATAGGGCTGTTTACGTGATAATTTTCATGCCTAAATAAGACCCAGAACGTAAAACAAGTATCTATCCCTGAAAGGGCATAAACAGAGCTTTCGAATGACACCATAACGATCCTTTTATGATGGCTAGTTTTCTTGCAATAACCGTGCAACGCGAGTGCAAAAAGCATGTAATTAGGCACTTTCCCCATACAATTCCTTATATAGCGAGTGAGAGAGGTAGGAGGGAGGTGAGATTCATGTCAGTAGGTTCGCCGCGGTGGTCTGGAGCAGTCATACGCTCGCTACTCTCCTGCCACCACTTGTCTCTCTCTCTCAGCAACATTACGTGCTGAAATTGCCACTCGAGTTATGTCGAGCGCCGCCACATAGTCCAGCTTTATTTAACTCGACTTATGTGGTGAGCCGCTAATTAAGGGTTAAGGGTTAATAATGTAGATGACAACATACTAACAAGAGTACCACAAACAGATGCATAGTACTGTACAGCCACCAGCATGACCCGTCACATGTTATACTGTACAGTACATTCTGTGGACAAAATTGTCATTAAACTTTTACAGTATGTATGTAGTACAGTACTTATCAAAGTAAGTGAACAGTGGTAGGTTTCTTCCCTAGATTTGTTTTTAAAATAGCTGGTGATAGAAATTCATGACATCAAACAGTACGGTATATAATTGTACTGTTTTTAGTTAAGTCAATGATAGCAACACTATTCGTCTAATAAAAGCGCTTGCATAATACAGTCAATCCTCCGCTTATGTGAGATCCATTTGCGCGATCCTCCACTTACACAAAGAGTCCAGAAAGTTTTACTTAAATTAAAAACAAAAATCTTGGTAATCTTGGGATGGATGTAGTTACCGGGTGTACCACTACCGATATACAACATAAATCATCTATAAATACTTATAAATCTATAATACTAGGTTAGGTGGTTTGGTTAGGGTAATGTATTTTTGTATCCAAAGGCAGTCAAAATAGACGGGAACATGATGGTGAGCGTCCGTGTAGTGTAAACAAGACGGGCGGTACACCCGGTAACTACATTTTTGCCGTAATATTTTATAAGAATTGCGCTCACCTCACATCGTCCCGATTTTCTGTTGACCATACGTGCAATGCAGCCCCCTTACCTATAATTAGGTTAGGTTACATTCTCCTACTCAACGACAGAGAAAGGGGCGAGGGAACACGAAAGTGGTCCCGGATCCTGAGAATTGGAACTTTAAATATTGTTTCTGTTCGGGCTATGTCTCGAGTCAGCCACCCCCAGCAATGGGGTATGTGCCTGAGTATATACATAGTTACATACATACGTTAATGACAATGCAGTATATGCTTGGCCATGGCTTAACATTGACAGGGGAAGGATAGGCCTAGTTACTTTAATTGGCCGACGGTACTTTCATCGGTGTTTTACCTAGATGCATGTCGGTTGAGTTGTGACAGAACGTGCAAATACTGTATCACCGCGAAAGGTTGCTTGAATTTAACCCAGTACGGGCTGAGCCTCTTAGGAGGCCCCTTTCAGACGCATCAGCTTTCCACCGATTACCGGTACCGTGCATTCCACAATACGCCATGGAGCGGACAACTAATTTTGTGAATGACTGCACACCCAGTTTCCCCCTAGTGCTTTAAGAGCACCGTGCCCGTGTGTGGTGACCACAGACACGGTAACCGTACACAGCATTTTGCCGAGGACGATGCGTGTGCAAGCATGCATAGGCCGAAACACCTTTGGCTATTTAGCCTACAGGCACAGCGGCAGCCGACCGGCGAAAAAACGATGCGACTAAAAGGGGCCTAAGGCAGGAATCCCGTAATCGAGGAGTAGTAGTGGTGCAGTTAACCCAGGGCAAACACCCATGACATATTGTCATCATCATAGGCTAGGCTATATGGGATGGATGTAGTTTCCAGGCGTACGGTCGTCATGTTTACATAGGGCGATCGCTGCGGTTAACTTCACGTCTATTTAGACGGCGATTTTTTATGGTTATTTGCCCCCTGCTGGCAATATACAGTAGGCCTATATGATGATGATACTAGCCTATGTCATGGGGGGGTGAGGGGGGCCCTCAACATCATATTGTATCCAATGGCATTCAAAATAGACGGGAACATAACTGCAAGCGTCCGACATCGCGTTTACATTTGTCGATCGCCGTGGTTAAGTTTGCGTCTATTTTGACGGCAATTTTTTTGGTTATTGGAATATTGCCCCCTGCTGGCAATATATATGATGATGACAATGTCATGGGGGGTGAGGGGGACAAAGCCCCCCCCCCCCCCTCAATATATTGTATCCAAAACCAGTCAAAATAGACGGGAACATGATGGCAAGTGTCCGCCCCGGCTCCGTGGTGTAAACAAGGCTGGCGGTACGCCCGAATTCAACATTCTACCCCTAGGCTATATATTAACAGTAGGGGGCAAATAACCAAAAAACTAGTCAAAATAGACGCGAACTAACTGCGGCGATCACCTATGTAGGCTAAATAAACATGACGACCGTACGCTAGGCTAACATCTTTCCCGTTACGACTAACAAACAAAATGCGAAAGGTAATATAGCCTAACTAAATATTATGCCTAGCCTATATATAGATTTACCTATAACCTAGACATTACCAAATTCAATCTTCAGGCGACGAAAAATGAACAATAATAGTTGTCCAAGATGGCGACCAACTCTCACCGGGTCCTTATCAACCTATAAATAGGCCTGGGCTATATTTCATTTGCACTCACCTGGCAATTTGCCATGAGTTAAGGAGTTGAAATAGTTGTATAACCCAAAATTATAGTAAAGTTCCATGGGGTCCCAAACTATAAATCGACCATATAGCCTAGCCAAGAAAATCGTCTGCTAGCCAAAAACCAGCATGGAATCAAACCGGCATGGGCATCCTATATTGAACTTTTCTCGGCCATTTCTTTTGTCCTCAACTCTATTAGCCTTACACAATATACCCTAGTGAATAGTGACCCATGCATTCTATCTAGAATAATTAAATAAGCTCAAAAACCCACCATATATGCATAAAATGTAGGACAAAATCACGCACCTGTTGACAACATGGCCGCTTGGGCAAGAAGGACGCTTAAGGACAGGGTTGCCAATTTCTGGGCCGCAAATTACGTTAGATTCATTTATAAAGTTGTTAGATATTAAACACTCGAATATTTCAAGATAATCTGAAAATCTTTTGAACATCGTATAAATAAGGATAAACTATTATACGACCTACCACTGGATGTGATATATTACCGCTATATATAAATAAACAACGCTACAATAAAAACACAGATTGACAACATTGGCTGGAGCACCAATCAGCCACCAATCCTTCCTTGACCAATCACAGACGCCTAAGATGTTTGCGGGAATTTTTAAACGAAATGCCGTCAATTCGGCCAACATTCCAGCTGGGCCAGGGCTTATTTTACCCCTTCAGCACGTCGACGTATTTTTCATCGTATTTTGGTTACCATTAAACTATTTACTTCAGTTGATGATCTACCTCTAGGACTCAAAGGGGTAAATACGATCTCAATAATCCTTTTGTATCACATAGCTACTTCTTAAACTGCATACAATTGTTGAACTGTAGCCAGAATATAAGGTAAAAAGACGTCATCGTGCGGAAAGGGGTTTTATGCTATTATAGCGTTGCCAATTAAATTACAATATAACACATACTCAGCTACATTGAACATTACAAAGTTTAATTCAGTACTTGGGGTCCCATAAAGTGCTGTTCTCGGGCAGCATAACGTATGGGGGTTTGTATAACAAATATTTGGGAATAGAATCGTAGAACTACCAATTACCTGAAAGCGCTAGATGGGAGATTCGAGAATAGGCTATGGCAAGGAATAATGGTTAAATCTATATAAAAATCAATTAGAAACAGTCGAAATCTTTATATTTTCGCTTTATAGAAACATGAATGGGTGTAACCATGTAACTGACATTGATGTTTGTAAACTGTATTGTGTTAACATGAAGCACCATTTTGCAAAATCGTGTAGGCTACTGTAGATAAATTATTCCTACGCATGATTTGCAGCATATAATTTAGTAAGGCATTATTTCCGACTTATGCAATTTTAGTAGGCATAAGGTGTAAAAATGGAGATAATAGCTTTAAATCTAATGTGTGAAAAGACGGATGGATATCAATATGGTATTATGTAGATTAGTAGGCTATAGTCTATACGCTACCTTGACTCGAGTGGATCTATAAAATGGATGGCTCTTGGTTTATGAAATGCTGGGTGTGAAGGGAATTTTTCTGTCCTGACAACTCCCCAGGCCCACTTAGGGTCAACCTTTCCTTGGGGCCTGGCGCGGGGCTCGAACCTCTGAAGGGAGTTTAACCCTCCTAAAAACCCACAGGTTTTGAGATGCCTTGGGTGGGGTTCGAACCCTGGTTAGTGACCATGACCCCCATAGGTCAACCAGGCCCGCGCGCTAACCCACTGTACTACCACGGACGTACAAAAGTATAGTAACCTTAGTCCGATTTGTAAGAACCAGGTGATAGTCTCGTGGTGTTTCACGTGATGAGTTTATTGGACTTCCCATCAACGACTATTTTACACTATACCTGACGTCAACTCGGGTAGTACATTATTGGGGTTGCGGGATATTTTCGAGGGCATTACATTACATCCTTCTTTAACTAGGCTCGTCCCTAGCCTCTTTAAGGTCGTAAGGTATCGTAGCTGTATCACCTCAGCAATCTCAATATTGTTAGGGTCCGCGTGATGGGTGCTCTATGTAGCTACCAGATCACGTTCCGTGACTGCCACCAATGAAATGCTGGGTGTGAAGGGAATTTTTCTGTCCTGACAACTCCCCAGGCCCACTTAGGGTCAACCTTTCCTTGAGGCCTGGCGCGGGGCTCGAACCTCTGAAGGGAGTTTAACCCTCCTAAAAACCCACAGGTTTTGAGATGCCTTGGGTGGGGTTCGAACCCTAGTTAGTGACCATGACCCCCATAGGTCAACCAGGCCCGCGCGCTAACCCACTGTACTACCACGGACGTACAAAAGTATAGTAACCTTAGTCCGATTTGTAAGAACCAGGTGATAGTCTCGTGGTGTTTCACGTGAATGAGTTTATTGGACTTCCCATCAACGACTATTTTACACTATACCTGACGTCAACTCGGGTAGTATATTATTGGGGTTGCGGGATATTTTCGAGGGCATTACAGTTTACTTTCTAATTAGAGCTGCGGTGCTCGAGTGGTGAGCACGCTCACGTGTGAATCTGCTTGACCTGGGTTCGATCCCAGCCCAGACGGACATTTAGTGGGTGTTGTAGTACGTCCTAGCAAGGCTAGCATGTTCACATGCTAGCACCCATTCAGGGGACACCTCAACGACATATAGCCTACAGACTAATAACACACATAACAAAGCCACTCCACAGCTTCCTCTCTCTCCAACACCCCTTCTCCCCTCTCTACACTCTTCAGAAAAATAGGAAAAGTAGAATGTAGATACGAGGTGCCGTTGTAGAGGCCTATCACTCAATACCTTCACCTGACCTCACCTTTGAAGCCACCAAGCCACTGAGGTGGCACGATGGCTTGGTGGATTCAAATTAAGAAACAAACAGAGAGCCATCCATTCAATTGACATAAATCGTGGTACTGCACCATATACCATACACTATTCATATCCACCTGTCATTGCACGCATTTGATTTATTTTGAAGCCATTAATTGCCATTTTGCCACGCCTTATGCCTATTAAAACTGCATAAGAGGCGTAAATATTGCCTTAATAAATTACGATAATATTCAAGGACACTAGTGCGACGTTATGAGAAACAATTTATTAGGGAAAATAGGCATCAATAGATTCGCCATATTTTTCTCTATATAGTCCGCATGGAGGATTTTCGTTATCAACAAATTGAAAAATACCCACTTCACAGACAAATACACCAAAAATCTAAGTCAAAGCGGGGGTGTGGGGGCGGCAGCCCCCACCTATAATACTAGGTTAGGTTAGGTAAGGTTGTTAGGTTAGGCTAATGTCCTTTCAAAGGGGTATAGGCTAGTAAACACTAGGATAGCCTATACCCGGTCAGAGGTAAGAAGAAGAAGAAGAGTCCTGCAGTAGCCTCCTTGAATGCTACCTAAGTTACATGTTGCAAATTATACGTAGCAATAATTGATCTACACTACAAGGTGTTACAACATGGTGCTTCATATTAACATAAAATAGGCTACAAGCACCTCTCAGTTAGCCTATAGCTTAGTGCTCGAATTTTGTACGAGTCATCCCTAAAAATAGCTACAACTTCTACATGTTCTATTATGGTAAGTTAGAGAAAACGGACATTTTAGCACGGACTTCTATTTAAAAATATATATACTAACCGCACTGTCAACACGCACACTCGCACATAAGCGCATATATATACTCACATCATGCTCTTTAATAACAACAACGCTCCATATAGTGTTGGGGCTTATACTGAAAGGTGAATATTAAATAAAGAATGTTTGGCTTCACTGACAAAACTAATACTTTACGTACACCCATGACGTTATCTTTGGAAATTGGAGTGTTAATCTGTGTACTCTCTATAAACAACACTCACTCCCACATAATTCGTTCAGTCGCTGTGAAGGGAAAGAATATAAGGTGTTAGTACCCGTAGCACCCGTCTTGCAACACAATCCCACCCCTACTCTGTGCAACTCTCCAACCCAAGAGTGAAACACTATTCTCAGACTTTCTTCTATTCAACAGCTGAGCTCTGGAACTCTCTCCCAGAATCAGTCTTTCCCTCTTCCTATGACTTAAATTGCTTCAAACTCCGGGTGTCCAGGCATTTTAGCTTGAACAACCCTTGTGTTTGGCCCTGTCACTCTTTCAACTCTGGGGGAGGCACTCGCTGCAGGCAGTTCTGCCTTTTGTCTCCCTTATTCACATAGAACAAAAAAACAAAAACAAAATAGGTGTCTTGGCAAGCAATAGCGAGCCTGTAGTTTTAGAAGGGGCCCCTTGAGGATTATGACGCGTTTCAACAGTTTGCTTTGGCTGTCATTGGTCGATATTATTCAGCTTAGGAAGGTATATTGGAAATAATCGACACCTAAATGGCACAAAAGGTCTTAAAATTGACAACGAAATGGGGCGAAAGGTGTTAAAATCGCCAAACTAATGGGCCGAACGTCTTACAATTTCAAAACAAATGGGGCTTAACACGAGGGAGAAAGGGGACCAGAAAAACCACCCATCTCCCCTTAACCTCAACAGTCCATCAGCCTCACTTTAATGGGGATAGTCTTTACCCTTTTAATTTCCACAGATCTCTCCTAATCTGTATAGAATGGTCAATTCATAGCCAGAATATACTGCCAAAATGTGTCATAATCCTTCAGGGGTTAACCCCTTCGGTGTGCACATTGGAAGCCGAAATGAGAAAGCGAACTATTCAATGAGTGGCACCCAACTCAAGACTGTAGACAAAGAAACGGATTTAGGAGTAACAATATCAAGTAATCTCAAACCTAGTCAACAATGCAAGGAGGTTATTAAGAAAGCAAACAACATTATTAATTTCATAGGCAGGTCCTTTGAGCATAAATCCACAGACGTAATCCTCACTCTTTATAATTCCTTAGTTCGCCCGCTCCTGGAATATTGCGTTCAGTCCTGGTGCCCTTATATATCAAAACAATATAGCAAACTGGAATGTGTTCAACACAGAGTCACTAAAAGTATACCCAGTCTAAAGAACAAACCATATGAGGAACGTCTTGAAGAATTACATCTGTTTCCCCTAACAAAGCGTAGAATAAGAGGCGACCTAATTCAAGTCTTTAAGATCATCAGAGGCATCGACAATATGAACTGTAGTAAATATTATACGATTGACCGATCAAACTACACACAGGGAAATTGTTGCAAAATCATTGGTAAGTCATTCAACTCGCACGAATCCAAGAATTTCTTCTTCAATCAAGTCGTCAACTTGTGGAATGGACTTCCCCTAGATGTAATAGACTACAACACCGTTGATTCCTTCAAAGTTCGCCTTGACAAGCACCTTGCTCTGAATCCAAGGTTGACTACACTTGTAAATTAATTGACAGAGTTCGACGGAGGACTTCAGTGGTTTGCAACGCATTTTGCTTACGTGAACTGCTTAACCTTTTTCTAGAACACACACACACACACACATTCACAAATCACTCATCCCGACTCCCCCCCCCCCCCTCTCTCTAACATACAGACATGCATATATAATCCCCCTCCCCCCCTCTCTCTCTCTATAGAAACTTTGATTTGACGGCACAGGTGTGTTCCTAATGAATACCTCTATCATTTATTGACACACACACACACACACACACACACACACACATACATACAACCCCCACACACACACACGTACGCAGAGAGTAATTCACCTTCTTCACAAATACCTCCTCCTCGTACTAATTTAACCACAATTAAAAACCACACCACACTTTTTTCCAACAAACCTAAATTACCTCTAACGTACCTTGATTTTGGCTCTATATCGCTCTTTCATCCTGAAGGGGGGGGGGGGGGACTTGTTACAGGCAGCGTTGCCTTTTGTCTCCTTCATGCACATAGAAAACAAAGTATTCCCTTGTGCACACGAAATCTTATATACACGCACATATATACAACACATAAACACACTCACATATACTCACAGTTACATACACACACACACATACTAAGCTTATTGGTACACACACACATTGGTACACACACACATTCATCCACACACGCAACAAACACATAAACACACTCACATATGCTCACAGTTACATACACACACACATACTAAGCTTATTGGTACACAACACACATACATCCACACACACAACAAACACATAGAGCCATTCCCTACATATCTCATAATTATTCAGACATACATAGCTACACATGCATGTACAATCGACAAACGCACATACAGTCACAACCTACACACTTGTCCATTATTCAGACACATACTGTATAATACACACACACACATACACACGTACACTCGATAAACGCACATACAGTCATAACCTACACCTATTCACACACCCATGCACCCCCCTCCCCCCCACACACATACACACTCGATAAACGCACACACTGTAGTCATAACATACACGCACTTGTTCACATGTACACACATATTATACGTGTACACTCCACAATCACACATGCAGCCAATACATACTGTACACACACACACACACACACACTCTCTCTCTCTCTGGACAAACCCAACTATAACCAATACATACCATACATACCATACACATTACACACACACACTCTCTCTCTCTCTGGACAAACCCAACTATAACCAATACATACCATACATACCATACACATTACACACACACACACTCTCTCTCTCTCTGGACAAACCCAACTATAACCAATACATACCATACCATGCATACACATTACACACACTTGCTCTCTCTCTCTCTGGACAAACCCAACTATAACCAATACATACCATACATACCATACACATTACACACACTTGCTCTCTCTCTCTCTGGACAAACCCAACTATAACCAATAAATACCATACCATGCATACACATTACACACACACACTCTCTCTCTCTCTGGACAAACCCAACTATAACCAATGCATACCATACATACCATACACATTACACACACTTGCTCTCTCTCTCTCTGGACAAACCCAACTATAACCAATACATACCATACCATGCATACACATTACACACACACACACTCTCTCTCTCTCTGGACAAACCCAACTATAACCAATACATACCATACATACCATACACATTACACACACACACACTCTCTCTCTCTCTCTCTGGACAAACCCAACTATAACCAATACATACCATACCATGCATACACATTACACACACACACACACACTCTCTCTCTCTCTGGACAAACTCAACTATAACCAATACATACCATACCATGCATACACATTACACACACACACACACTCTCTCTCTCTCTCTGGACAAACCCAACTATAACCAATACATACCATACATACCATACACATTACACACACACACACTCTCTCTCTCTCTCTGGACAAACCCAACTATAACCAATACATACCATACATACCATACACATTACACACACACACATACTCTCTCTCTCTCTGGACAAACCCAACTATAACCAATACATACCATACATACCATACACATTACACACACACACACACTCTCTCTCTCTCTCTGGACAAACCCAACTATAACCAATACATACCATACATACCATACACATTACACACACACACACTCTCTCTCTCTGGACAAACCCAACTATAACCAATACATACCATACATACCATACACATTACACACACACACACACTCTCTCTCTCTGGACAAACCCAACTATAACCAATACATACCATACATACCATACACATTACACACACACACTCTCTCTCTCTGGACAAACCCAACTATAACCAATACATACCATACATACCATACACATTACACACACACACTCTCTCTCTCTCTGGACAAACCCAACTATAACCAATACATACCATACCATGCATACACATTACACACACACTCTCTCTCTCTCTCTGGACAAACCCAACTATAACCAATACATACCATACATACCATACACACACACACACACACACTCTCTCTCTCTCTCTGGACAAACCCAACTATAACCAATACATACCATACCATGCATACACATTACACACACACACACTCTCTCTCTGGACAAACCCAACTATAACCAATACATACCATACATACCATACACATTACACACACACACACTCTCTCTCTCTCTCTGGACAAACCCAACTATAACCAATACATACCATACCATGCATACACATTACACACACACTCTCTCTCTCTCTCTGGACAAACCCAACTATAACCAATACATACCATACCATGCATACACATTACACACACACACACACTCTCTCTCTGGACAAACCCAACTATAACCAATACATACCATACATACCATACACATTACACACACACACTCTCTCTCTCTCTCTGGACAAACCCAACTATAACCAATACATACCATACATACCATACACATTACACACACACACTCTCTCTCTCTCTGGACAAACCCAACTATAACCAATACATACCATACCATGCATACACATTACACACACACACACACTCTCTCTCTGGACAAACCCAACTATAACCAATACATACCATACATACCATACACATTACACACACACACACTCTCTCTCTCTCTCTGGACAAACCCAACTATAACCAATACATACCATACCATGCATACACATTACACACACACTCTCTCTCTCTCTCTGGACAAACCCAACTATAACCAATACATACCATACCATGCATACACATTACACACACACACACACTCTCTCTCTGGACAAACCCAACTATAACCAATACATACCATACCATGCATACACATTACACACACACTCTCTCTCTCTCTCTGGACAAACCCAACTATAACCAATACATACCATACACATTACACACACACTCTCTCTCTCTCTCTGGACAAACCCAACTATAACCAATACATACCATACATACCATACACATTACACACACACACACACTCTCTCTCTCTCTGGACAAACCCAACTATAACCAATACATACCATACCATGCATACACATTACACACACACACACACTCTCTCTCTCTCTGGACAAACCCAACTATAACCAATACATACCATACCATGCATACACATTACACACACTTGCTCTCTCTCTCTCTCTCATGTACAAGTCTTAGGAAGTACTCGCCATATTTGAGCACTACCAGGGATTATTTTATAGTAATATGGTGAATTAAGGGGAGGCAGACAGTTTTTCTGGACCCCCTTCTCCCTAATGTTCAGCCCCACTAGTTTTGAGAATATATGACGTTCGACCCATTACTTTGGCGATTTTAACACTTTTCCCCCCATTTCGTTGTAAATTTTAAGACCTTTCGTGCCATTTAGGTGTCGATTATTTCCTGGCAAGCGATAGCGAGCCTGCAATTTTAAGAGGAAGCGGCCTTCGGCCGGTACATTTTTCTACCGAAAAATGTACAAATTTATCTTGAAGGGGGGTCTAGGGGGTGTTTTTCTAAGCTTGATGGAGGTCTAGGGAGGAAACTGAAAACAAATATATGAATAAATGAATTAATAGACCAAACAAACGGCCAGTCTCTCCTTAACTGTACACTAGGTAAACACACACATGTATACAGTCTAGTCTTACACACAATTACAACAACAACAACAACAACAACAACAACAATAGCAATAACAATAACAACAATAACAACATCAACAGCAATAACAAGAAGAATAGCTACCGGTACAATAACAACAACTACAATAGCAACAATAACAATAACAACAATAACAGCAATAACAAGAAGAATAGCTACAATAACATCAACTACATAGCTAGCAACAATAATAATAGCAACAGCACCAATAACAACAACAACAATAATAACAACAACAATAACAAGTGTACAAAACATTTAGCCAACTTCCTGTACATTCACACACACTCACTCACCTACGTACACACACACACACACCTGTTCCACACACACACACACCTACCTCACCTCCCCCCACACACCTACACACACACCTAAAACCGAGTCAACAATGTTCAGAAGTTGTTAAGAAGGCAACAAAAATAATTGGCTTTATAGGCAGGTCATTTGAGCATAAATCCAAAGAAGTTATCCTAACCCTTTACAATTCCTTAGTCCGCCCTCTTCTGGAATACTGCGTTCAATCCTGGTGCCCTTATTACCAAAAAGATATAAACAAGCTAGAACGAGTTCAACGTAGAGTTACCAAAATGATACCTAGCCTAAAGAACAAACCATACGAAGAGCGTCTTAGAGAATTAAATCTATTTCCTGTAACCCAGCGCAGATTAAGAGGTGACTTAATTCAAGTGTTCAAAATCATAAAAGGCATCGACAATATGAACTGTAGTAAGTACTTCACTATCGACCAATCTAATTACACGCGGGGAAACGGTTGCAAAATTATTGGTAAATCTTTTAACTCACACGAATCTAAGAATTTCTTCTTCAATCGAGTTGTCAACTTGTGGAATGGGCTTCTCCGAGACGTTATAGACTGCAGCACCGTTGATTCATTTAAACTCCGCTTAGACAAATATCTCGCATCAAACCCGCGACTGACTGCGTTTGTAAATGAATAACTTTATTTTATCCCCCCTCAGTTACTAACCCATCTGTCCCCTACTAACTTCCTAATCCTGCCACGGGCATTAGTTCTAGGGCAGTAGTTCCCTTTCCAATGTTCCCTTACCCACTCTAAACCACTGTTTGGACACTTGATCCTCAGTGTTTTGGAGGACAAGCAGCCTAGAAGGGTCACTAGACCTGTTGTTGATTGATTTCCTTTGTACACACACACACACACACACCTACCTCACCTCCCCCCCACACACCTACACACACACACACCTGTTCCACACACACACACACACACCTACCTCACCTCCCCCCCACACACCTACACACACACACCTACCTCACCTCCCCCCCACACACCTACACACACACACACACACACCTACCTCACCTCCCCCCCACACACCTACACACTCACACACACACACATCTGCCTCACACACCCCCTACCGCACTATGCCCCCCCCCCCCCCTCCCACATCTATTACATACCCCCCCCCCTTTCCACACACACACACATTACTTCCTTCCCCCCTCCTCCCCCCCACACACACTCACCCGGCTCACTTCCTCACAATCACCTACACTCACATATCTGCCTCAACTCCCCAATACACCCACCTAACTCACTTCAATCCAAACATCTGCCTCAATTCACCCCCACATACTTTGTTCACTTCCCCATAGACCTACCACATCCTTTACCCCCCCCCCCCAACACACCTACCTTAATTCCCCAGAAACACCTGCCTCACCCCTCACCCCCCCCCCCCTCACACCTGCCTCACTCTCCCCCCACACACACACATACACCTACAAATACACACACATACCATCCTCAAACTCCCTCCCTCCCCTACACACACCCTCTTTATCCTCTCACACACTTTCCACATCCACATCCACACCTGTCTCACTTCCTCCCCATACACACACACACACACACCTGTACAGAACACTTAATTGGCCAACCATCACACCTGTTGCCTCATCCCACCTGGTAAGTGACTAGTTTAGGAGCATGAATAATAAGTGTGGTGCTGACCCTCGGAGTATCTAGGACGCGCATCTTCTATCTTTTTTGGCTATTAGAAGACGATTTTATTCAACTTCGGAAGGTTATATGCAAGGTCTATATACACCTTATATATAGACCTTGGTTATATGGACTTGAGAAGGTTAATAGAGATCGTCATTACTCTTTTAAGGGGGGATGGTTCACTTTTTGGTCGTTTTTTGCATGTATTAATATTTTTTTTAGTTTCCTCCCTAAACCTCCATGCATAAAATTAAAAAAAACAAACATTCATTAGATTCCCCTTCTAGATTAATTTGTACATTTTTCGGTAGAAAAATTTCCCGGCCGAAGGCCGGTTCTTCCAACATTACAGGCTCACTATCGTTCGCCAGGGAAAAATCGACACCTAAATAGCACGAAAGGTCTAAATATTGACGAAGAAATGGGGCGAAAGGTCTTAAAATCGACTAACTAATGTGGCACAAATCTTAACATCTGAAAATTAATGGGGTTAAACATGAGGGAGAAAGTGGTCCACAAAACCGGCCCATCCCCCCTTAATTCAACCCTCTGAGAATCTATGACACACTTCTGTTCTGTTCTCTGGCTATTAGTAGATTATTTTAGCTAGAAATTGTGACTCCTAACCTCTGTAACTAAAAAAGGGCTAGAGTAAATGGGCTGTAAATATCCACACCTATTCCTTGTCTGACTCTTCCCAAATATTAGCTCGATTACTCTAGTCGTTTGTGAGGTATAGAGGTTAATGTTCCTGAGTTTCGGCCCACTTTTTTGGAACATCGTTAATTTTAGAATAAAGGTTAAATTCACCGAGTATGCAAACAAATGTACGGGAACCACATGAATTATTATATTGATATATATTATCTTCTGACGGATCTGAGCTATAGTCTATTCGCTGTAAGTAAGCGAGAAATCATGACCTCTATCCTCTGTTAACTCAAAAAGGGCTTGAGCAAATTGGCTGTAACTTTCCACATCTATTCCTTGACTGACTCTTCCCAAATGGTAGACATATTAGCTGGATTACTTCAGTCGTTTTTGAGTTACAGAAGTTAGAGGGCATGATTTCTCGCCTACTTAAGGGAGTCCACCTCGCTTTTTTTTCTTTTTCTTCCCCTCTCTCTTTAGCTTGTATCCATTCGGCCCCATTCAGCCTACTGTTTTAAGACGCTTACCTCCGTCCAGGTGTCAATATTTTCCAGGCGAACGGTAGCGAGCCAGCATGTATATATTTTTGTTTTGACAGCAAGCTAAATTTGTAAATTTTTCGATAGAAAAATGTCTCCGGCGAAGCCGGATTTTTCCATACAATGCTGGCTCGCTATCGCTCGCCAGGAAGAAATCGACACCTGGATGGGGAAAAACGTCTTAAAATAGTTGGCTGAATGGGGCCGAATGGATACAAGCCAGGGAAAGAGAAATAAGGAGAGAAAGATAAAAAAAAAAAGCCTGTGACGGACTATAGAGCACCTGCATAGCTTCCGTGCCCACGTGTACACTGGGAGGGAAGTAGTGTAAACGGCAAGGAAATATTGTCTTTTATCACGTGTCAGAAACCTCACAGGGTTGTTTACATCATTCAATAACTTTGGTACCACACAATTGCCCTTTCGCCTCAACTTTGTACTGCCGAAATGCTTTGGAAGATTCTGAAAACACTTTTTATGTGCTATTAGACAGCGGGAAAAAGAGAGAGAGAGAGAGAGTACAAAGGAGTACAAAGGAAATCAAGCAACAACAGGTCTAGTGACCCTTCTAGGCTGCTTGTCCTCCAAAACACTGAGGATCAAGTGTCCAAACAGTGGTTTAGAGTGGGTAAGGGAACATTGGAAAGGGAACTACTGCCCTAGAACTAATGTCCGTGGCAGGATTAGGAAGTTAGTAGGGGACAGAGGGGTTAGTAACTGAGGGGGGGATAAAATAAAGTTATTCATTTACAAACGCAGTCAGTCGCGGGTTTGATGCGAGATATTTGTCTAAGCGGAGTTTAAATGAATCAACGGTGCTGCAGTCTATAACGTCTCGGGGAAGCCCATTCCACAAGTTGACAACTCGATTGAAGAAGAAATTCTTAGATTCGTGTGAGTTAAAAGATTTACCAATAATTTTGCAACCATTTCCCCGCGTGTAATTAGATTGGTCGATAGTGAAGTACTTACTACAGTTCATATTGTCGATGCCTTTGATGATTTTGAACACTTGAATTAAGTCACCTCTTAATCTGCGCTGGGTTAAAGGAAATATATTTAATTCTCTAAGACGCTCTTCGTATGGTTTGTTCTTTAGGCTAGGTATAATTTTGGTAACTCTACGTTGAACTCGTTCTAGCTTGTTTATATCTTTTTGGTAATAAGGGCACCAGGATTGAACGCAGTATTCCAGAAGAGGGCGGACTAAGGAATTGTAAAGGGTTAGGATAACTTCTTTGGATTTATGCTCAAATGACCTGCCTATAAAGCCAATGATTTTGTTTGCCTTCTTAACAACTTCTGAACATTGTTGACTCGGTTTTAGGTTACTCGATATTGTTACTCCCAGATCGGGTTCTTTGTTTACATTCTTAAGCTGAGTGCCATTCATCGAATAGTTTGCTTTCTCATTTAGGTATCCGATATGTAGTACTTTACATTTATCCGCATTGAAACTCATTTGCCAAATTTGGGCCTAACATGACAATTTATCTAGATTGTGTTGCATATCGTCAACTTGTTCTTTTGAGAGTACGCTATTTGCAATTTTTGTATCGTCAGCAAATTTTGAGATTGTACAGGTTAGACCCTCATCTATGTCGTTGATGTAAATTAGAAAGAGAATTGGTCCTAGTACCGATCCCTGGGGTACCCCGCTACTTACATTGGTCCATTTAGATGCCTTACCGTTTATGACTACTCTTTGCTTTCTGTCGCTGAGCCAATTTTCTATTCATTTCAACACACCGTCTTGTATTCCATGCGCTGTTAGTTTTAGCAGTAAACGTTTGTGGGGAACTTTGTCAAAGGCCTTTTGAAAATCAAGTTATATAATATCTACAGCTTTACTCTCATCGTAGAGGTTGAGGATATCGTGGAAGAAGTCTTAGAGGTTTGTTAAACAGGAACGTTTTTTACGAAAGCCGTGTTGAGTATTTTTAAGTAAGTTATTTGCCTCTAAGTGATTTACGAGTCTGTCTCTTATGACCGTTTCTAGCATTTTACATACAAATGAGGTTAAGCTAATTGGACGATAGTTACTGGGTAGGGATTTGCTGCCTTTTTTGAATATCGGTGTTACGTTGGCTAGCTTCCACTGATCAGGAATAGTCCCAGACTGCAAGGATTCATTGAATAGCAATGTCAGTGGTTTGGAGAGCTCATCCTTAGCTTCCTTTAGAACTCTAGGCGAGATTGTATCAGGTCCAGGCGTTTTATTTACCTTGAGTTTATCTAAACAATTCAATACTTCTCTCTCTGTAACGGTGATATTGCTTAGAACATCTGAATTATCAATCTGAATCGGCGATGGTGTAGGGATATCACTGAGGTCTTCGGTTGTAAAAACTGATGCAAAGAAGGTATTGAGGGCATTACTCATTTGTACTTCGTCTTTGGTGTATTCTCCATTTTCATCGACTAACGGTCCAACAGTTGAAGTAACAACTTTTTTCTTTCTGATATACTGTAACTATAGAATTCTTTCGGGTTTGTTTTACTTTGATTCGCAACGTTGCGTTAGCAACGTTTTTTATGGGGGGGGGGGAGGGGGGGGGCGGAGCTGGGAGGGGGGGGGAGGAAAGGAGGGGGGGTGGGGGGATAGGGAGGGGGTGGTAGGGAGGGGGTGGGGGCGGGAGGGAAGGAAGGAGGGGAGGGGGAGGGGGGGGTGGGGGGGGTTGGGGGGAGGGGGGGAGTTGGGGGGGGTAGGGTGGTAGGGGGGCTCGTTGTTGGTTAACGCCCCCCACCCCCACCCTCCTTCCTTCCCCCCCACCCCCTGCCCCCTCCAGCCCCCCACCCCCTCCCTACCACCCCTACCCCCTTCCTTCCCTCCCGCCCCCCCCATAAAAAAACGTTGCTAACGCAACGTCTTTTTACTTTGCTTAATTAACTTTTTGGAGAGAGAGAGAGAGAGATACATGTGTGTGTGATACTCCCCTTCCTCCCTTCCCCCTTTGAATAGTAACGCTCAATTCATCCCAACAGGTCTTTTTTTTTTTTTTTTTTTTAGTTCACATATGCTAATCAAACACCTGGGAACTAGATATGCTTTAATTGAGGGGGTACTGCTGGGATTTTGGTCTATATGTATATATATAAAAGCCATGTGCGTTCTCAGATGTATTACTGTTCACCTCTGTGGAGTGGTTGCATTGAGGAAGTTGGACAAAATTCAAAATAAAGCTATTAGATTAATAAATAACCCTGCAATCACACAGGACCTTCCTACATTATCCATACGAAGAAACGTTGCATCCCTTGCATTATTCTACAGATATTTTCACAGCAATTGTTCCAAGGAACTTGCTTCAATTGTGCCGCCTCTCCACATCTTTCCCCGTAGAACTAGGGCAGCTGAGAGCGCCCATGAATTTACACTTTCTCCTCCACAATGCAGAACTTCTGCTTATCAGAATTCATTTATCCCCAGAGCTACTACTCTTTGGAATTCACTTCCCTCGAATTGCTTTCCACAAACTTACAATCTACAAATGTTTAAATCCAGTTGTTACAAACATTTTATGAATGGAGGATGCCTTTAGGCAAATGGACCTTTTTTGTTGTGTGTTTTTCCTTCCTCCGTTCATTGTCTCTTAAAAAATAAAAAATAAATAAAAATATATTATACATTTATTTTTGAGTTTCCTCGCTAAACACCCCCTAAACCCCTTTTCAAGATAAATATGTACATTTTTCGGTAGAAAAAGGCCGGTTCCTTCTAAAATTAGAGGCTCGCTATCGCTCGCCAGGAAAAATAATCGACACCTAAAGGGCACGAAAGGTGTTAATATTGACAACAAAATGAGGCGGAAGGTCTCAAAACCGCCAAACTAACGGAACGAACGTCTTAAAACCTCAAAACTAATATGCTAAACATGAGGGAGAAGGGGGTCCATAAAAAGCGAGTAGTACCCCCTTATAAGTGGAGCAGATAAGTGCAAAAATAGTTCACTTAATCATGCAAGCATGACATTTGGCACAAATGTTCATTAGAGTCCACTCTTTCAAAAAAGGGCGTTAGCCACACAAAAATCCAAGATGGCTACCATGTTTTCAAGATGGCCGCCGTCTACACTAAGAATTACTAATAATTACTTTGTAAGTTGTAACTACTTCAAGTAAAACAACTTATTTCAATTCAAAACCCTACTTTATATGTCATAGAGTCTGAAAGAGGTCTCCTATTTTTGTAAAATAAATTTGTTAATGCTAAATCAAACCAAAATTGCACCCGCAAAACTAATATCATTCGTATCTTTGCGACTAATAAAGATTCCAGTATAAATTTTTATGACAAAATTAATTTGTTTTTATTACAGAACCAAAAAATACATAAATCTAATGAAAGTTTTAGCAAAAGACAGTCGAAATTATACTTGAACTCACCACTGCACCCAGGATAACAGAGAAACTACACTTTACATTTGCAACTGCACAAGGCTGTGCATGTGAGACCAAGCCTGTAGCATTTGCACCTGCCACGGCAGCCAGACTTGCAGCCACACTTAGTGAGCTGTTCACAACTCTTTGCAATGGGAGAGTTGGCTGTCCATAAGACTTTCCATTCTTCGCCAATCTTCTCCCATCCCCAGTCAGCTGGACTCTCTGCTTCTGGCTGGCGCAGAATTGCCTGAGCCCACACACAGCCTGCCTAATATGCTGCACGTTTAGTGTGTTGAATCAGAGCTGCTCTGGTTGGAGGGATGGCTTCATAGGGTCTCTGATTTCTGGCAAACAAGTCCAGTCTAGCCTCATCCACACCATCTGCAGTGCTGGACCTGTCATACATGAGGACCACAAACTTCTCTAGAATCTTCATGTCATCATCCTCAATGGTTGGTGGGTGCTGGCTCAGAGTGTTGTAGCACACTCATGCAGTCTGTTGTTCAGATTCATAGTCATGACCTGTCGCAGATCTGATGTAGGAGCTATGCTATCACACAATACGCAAGCTTCACTATCATGACTTGTCCGACGGTGTTTAGCTTGCCTTTCATCTGACTCGCTTTGAACATCAGAATGCCGTTTCCTAGCACGTTCCAGCTTTGTGTTGTTAAACATGAGTCTACAACTTGTGTGGTATTTTGCCATATTCCTTCTCAATGTTGCCTCTATGCCACCACCTTCATCCAGCCTTTCTGGGTCAAAGGTAAGTGGCATTTCAGACATCTCGTGAAACAGAGGCACATTTGTGGCAATCATGGTGTAGCCATCATGTTCTGGATCATGATGAGTAGGAGGCGAAGTCAGTTTTCATTTTTCTTTTCTTTTTGACATAGGCAGCATTTTCTCCAGTCAGTCTGCCTCTTAGTTATGACTGGGTTTTCACTTGCCATTGTTGACATGTAATTAAGGCCGAGGGTTTATCCTTTTACCACCTTAATGAAAATAGGTAATAGCGCACATTCATGTATGGGATACAACTAGGTTCGGTTGCCCTACACCTAGCCCGATCATTTATCCAGTGCCATTTAAGTCCCGTGTGATCTGTACACCATCCGGGTAAGTCCATGAACAAGTCATGTATAGCCCCCTTACCCTTGGCTCGGCTCTCCCGCGCTGGCACACCCTGTCAATTCAGGCGCGGCACTCTAACTTTATCTACTAACTATTTTATACTAGCTAATTGATATGGGGCTATTAGACAGCATTTGGGACACTAATCTAAACTGCACTACACCTAATACTAGTCTACTACAATAGAGTTAGTAAAGCTAGGTGCAGCATTAGTAAAGCTAGATCAGCTGACACTGAACCCCATGCTGAGTTACACAGCAGTGAAGTCACCAGTGTGCCCTGGTTGTGCACTGACATTCACTCTATTAGTATACCAACACCTTGTAAATAATGTTTACATCCTTTGAGAAAAGTTTTAGATCAATTAGAATCTATGACCCCAAAAACTCTCTGTAGATAAAAAAAAAGGCATTCATTGTGGCCAGTGACAGATGCTGAGATAAGATTAATACTACGTTTGGCCGCCATATTGGACGCCATCTCTTTGTTTTAGTACTTGGAATTGAAAGTGTGACAAAAATAACTTTAATAAAGAACAAATTGGTGATTGAATGGGATTATAAACCATGATAAATGCATCAGTAACACCCATATTCTCGAAGATGATGCAATTGGCCAATGAATGGCAGCCATCTTGGATTTTTTGCGTGGCTAACGCCCTTTTATGAAAGAGTGGTCCTTTGAGAATGTCTGTGCCAAATTTTATGCTTGCATGATTAAGTGAACTATTTTGGGGTATTTTTGCATTTATCTGCTCCACTATTAAGCCGGTATCACACGAGCACTTTTTCCCTCAACATTGATCTTCAACACTAGTCTGGCAGCTTATGAGGTCAACATTTAAAATATTGTGTTTACCTAAATGCATCTACCATCAGTCTAGTTTCCGATACCGGTGCAAAATATTCCAGAAATATTGTCAGAAAAATGTTGATCATGGAATGTTGACTATAAAAGCTGTCGTTTGATATCGGCTTTAGACTTGCTCCCGTTACATCAAGTTGATCAGACATACATGGTTATTTGGATCTTCTTTACAGTATTAATCAGCCATCCATCTCTCTCTCTCTCTCTTACTTGACAATGTGATCCTTATTATTGCTGATCCATCAATTCGAGTTCTTTTCTCCAATCTCACCCATACAATCGAGTTTATTTAATCAATTGTATATACTGTATATATAATAACTTTTCCTCTTAATCAACCTGCCCCTTTAGATACTCTCTCTCTCTCTCTCAGCCACATAGTTATTACACCTGTGCCCATTACATCAATCTTCTTGTTATATTTCAACCTAGTTCTTCTTAAATTACCAAGCCAACTCAGTCTCTCTATATGACACACACACACACACACACACACACACACACACACAGCCTAGTAGGTAGAGCTCTCGTCTCACACACGAGGGGTCGGGGGTTCAATCCCGGCCGGGCGGAGACAAATTGGGCTTGTCTCCTTTCATGTGTTAGCCTCAGTTCACCTAGCTGTAAATAGGTACCTGGAATAAGTGGACGACGTTGTGACGTCCCATCTGGGGTTGGCAAAAATGGTACAAGGCGAGATGGGTATCATATGGTTCACCTAAGCTGATGGCTACCTAAGCCTTCGGGCGAGACGGTACCGTCTATAGTGAGAATGGTACCATACAGATCCACCCTAAGCCTTCGTTTCCGATGTCGCCAATTGGCTAAAAATACAGACTACACACACATCCACAGCCATTCCAACGATACATATAACACCTACACATATAGGAGGCGGGAAATAACGAGCATGCTCACTCCCGCAATACAACTAGAGTAAGTACAACTAGAGTAAGTACACACTCTCACTGGCCAATATTTGACACTTAGTGATCAATTGTTACTGGATTATTGTATCACTAACAGTTATATATATATATTGCATTAATTTCTACTAAGCTTTCCTCTAAATCAACCAACCCATTTACACTCGCTGTACTCTCTCTCTCTCTCTCTCTCTCTGAACTACATATTACTTACACCTGTGATCAATGCAATAATCTTGTAGTCATATATGAACCTAGCTTTACCTCATATCTACCTGCCAATCTCTCTCTCTCTCTCTCTCTGAACTACATATTACTTACACCTGTGATCAATGCAATAATCTTGTAGTCATATATGAACCTAGCTTTACCTCATATCTACCTGCCAATCTCTCTCTCTCTCTCTCTCTCTCTGAACTACATATTACTTACACCTGTGATCAATGCAATAATCTTGTAGTCATATATGAACCTAGCTTTACCTCATATCTACCTGCCAATCTCTCTCTCTCTCTCTCTCAGGTGCATAATAAACATATCAAATTAATTGATCAATCTTGGCCTCTCTGAATAATATATGACTCAACATGACATGACCTGAGTATAGGAAAGGTGAGACAAGCAACATAAGTTATGAGTATTTTTAGAGGTCAAATCGATTATTAGATATGTATCACACTACATATTTGTCAACAGTATTGTTTGTACGGTAGCACTAATATGTCATGTCTCAGCTGTCATTACGCTTAGCTCGCTCTGTACTGTATTAATGTCTGTCAGATGTTGAATATGGTGGGTAAATGTAGGGACAGGTTTGTATATCTCACTCGAAATGAAGAAAGCATGTTTAGATATTGCTGATACCAATTATTGATCATAATATAGCTTACGTCACTTTCTCTAGAGTTCAACCAAATGTTCACTAAAGTCTTTAGGCGAGCGATTAATTTGACTGTACATTTCTACCTAACCTGTCCATTAAACTGACCTCCTAACAAAATATAAACAATAATCACTAAAACTACAACTTCTACTACTACTACTACTAACTATAATAATAATAATAGTAATAATAATTGTAATGCCCTCGAAAATATCCCGCAACCCCAATAATGTACTACCCGAGTTGACGTCAGGTATAGTGTAAAATAGTCGTTGATGGGAAGTCCAATAAACTCATCACGTGAATCAGCACGAGACTATCACCTGGTTCTTACAAATCGGACTAAGGTTACTATACTTTTGTACGTCTGTGGTAGTACAGTGGGTTAGCGCACGGGCCTGGTTGCCCTATGATGGTCATGGTCACTAACCAGGGTTCGAACCCCACCCAAGGCATCTCAAAACCTGTGGGTTTTTAGGAGGGTTAAACTCCCTTCAGAGGTTCGAGCCCCGCGCCAGGCCCTAGGAAAGGTTGACCCTAAGTGGGCCTGGGGAGTTTTCAGGACAGAAAAATTCCCTTCACACCCAGCATTTGTTACATAACTCGTAATAACTTATCTAAATCAACAGGCATAAATCACTACAAGAACTGGCAAGGGACACAAATTGACAGACGAACAATGCAACGTGAGGTTATGTATAGCTAACTGCTAAAAATGGGGGAACGAAGATAGGTGTCTTCTCTTTTTACAAGTTCCCTAAATTATGTTTTAACATTAGGGAGTTGGTACATCAATAAAATAGCAATGTGGATCTCAGTGAGTTATGGGGCTGTCTAGTGTAATTTCATAATTAATCTCGGAATTACTCCTAGGTATTTTGTCTAGGGAAATGGAGGTTGTATTGGGAAGGTTGGGAATATATATAGTTAGCGGATAAAACCACGGGAGGTTAGAGACATAGAATTGCTAGAATTGGGGGGAACTATGATTGTTATATAACTAAATACAGGGCTGACGTAATCACGATCTGATTTGGTGTGAAATGGAAGCTAAGGTGTCTTTTAGATCGCCTCCAACCTACACAATGAAAGTATTATAGCCTGTATGGTGGTTACATAATTAAATACATACTTAGGTGGTACATCAAGAATATCAGTGAGTAAAGTATTGTGGTTTGTATATTAGAAGACTGTGATTGAGAGACGTATAATATGTGGAATGAATTGGGAGAGAGAGAGAGACCAAAACGGGGATGGAAAAGGGACCGGGGATCTCGTTGGGGATGGGGGTTTCGCTCTCAGGATTTTCGTTCCTGTGGCTCGTTAGGGGTGGAGGTTTCGCTCTCAGGTTTTTCGTTCCTGTGGTATTTTAATAATGACAATGATAGAAATAACTTCCTAACAAAAATACACAATAATCACTATAACAAGATGGGGGGAGACATATCGGTGAGACATATCGCGTTGCTATAGATACACACACCAACGTGGCAAACAAAATTTAATCATATACACTTTTAGTTTTATAATTTCTATCCACTATACCCCATACTTTCCCTGGTGGAGAATGAGGTCAGGTATCTTGGCATCAGGAGACAGTGTGGTATGATTCTAACTAAGCAAAGATATGGGACATTATTAAAGATAGAACAAGATACAGATGCCTATCGGTATCTCTCTGGCGGTACCTGGCATCCGTAAGACACCTCGCGCACACATTGATAATACCTACACACACGTGGACGTACACTACACTGCCACACACACACTATCACACGTATACACACACACACACGCATACTCCTCAGTGTCCGGCACTTGCTCATACATAATACACAACTCCCCCGCTCGAAATTTTACGGTAAATCATCCACGATAGCAATAATTTCCCGGATATCGCCATTGGTCAGTGTTTAGCTATCATATATTTTTGTGTCGCCATGTAAAGAATCAAGAGTGCAATTCCTCCCTTTCGTTGACGCAAGTAAGTGATTATATGTTAGCGTTATGGCAGCAGAACGTAAATAGAATATACGAGTGTTATTTCTCCTTTCATTACCATAGATAAGTATCTGATAAAATCGTGTTCTAAACTTCTATTTTTTTTCTTCAAAACTTAATATAATTATAATTTCTATCGTTGTCATAGGTAAGTGAATATGAATAATAAACAATTATTCTAGCACTATCAACACGGACATAGAATACACTGAAGGTAGCGCCAGCGAACGTGACAATAATCTTGACCCATCTCCCCTTATTAGCCTCCTTCCGCACGACAACGTCATTTCCGTCTGATTCTGGTTACTATTAGGCGATTTTCTTTAGCTTTAATTAATTTTACCATTTACCATTAATTTTACAGCCCATTTACTCCAGCCCTTTTATAGTTATACTGGATATGAGTCACGATTTCTGGCCTACCTACAATGCATGAACCATAGAACAAAGATACACCAAGAGACGTCTACTGATAAGCCTCTGATACCGCTTATCTCTCCAATGATAAGAATAGGCAATGACTGATTCGCTTCACTCCATGCAAGTGTCGATTTAGGAGAAACAGGCCTTCGGTCAAGACAATTTTTCATCGATGAATTTATGTATTTACCTCGCAGGGGTACTGGGTTAGCGTTTTATTTTATTATTATTTTCCTTTTGAAGGGGGTCTGGGAAGGCGTCACTGATATATAGCTAAAAACTGGGAATAACTCTGTAAACAATCATAATAGACACATAGGCAAATATCCTGATAATCATAATCTGGATGTATATTACAATACCAATTATGCCTCCAGCGATAAACTAAATGATAAGGAAGAGGACTGAGTAACTGCTGACAGAGCTACACCAAGACCACCTCTACACATAGGTCATGTTGGGTGAGGGCTGGTCCGATCCAGAGTGAGGTTTGGCATCCTCTACCCAATCTAAGGCATTTCTGTCTGTCACTTTTACTGTCCTACATTTCCTTCTTGGGGCGGGCGGCTACGAATCCTCCTCCCCTTGCAAAATTCACCTACTAGACGAGACAGCTTGTTACCCCCTTCTCCCTCATGTTTAGCCCTATTAGGTTTGAGATTTTAGGAGCAAATGGGTTGTAATTTTTCACATCTAGTCCCTGGCTGACTCTTCCCAAATGGTAGAAATATTAGTTGGATTACTCCAGTCGTTTGTGAGTTATAGAGGTTATTGGTCAAGAGTTTCAGACTACATATTTGGAACAGGGTCTATCCTTTTGAACGCAATACAATCTTCTAACAGTAGCCAGAATATAATGAGAATATATGCGTCATGGTATTCTCAAAGTATTAACCCTCGCAGTGACAAATTATTTCAGTTGATTATGACTACTATTATATATTTGTTTGTTTGTTTACTAAGCTAAGAAGTGATCAGTGGCAGTCAAAACATTACTTGTTTGTAAAATCGTCATTATACTGGAAGGATTATTTGAAAATAACATTCGTCGTCTCAGTGAATCGGTTGAACACCACCATTCCACATAGGCAAATCATTCTGACTTGTCTTCGTGGTGCAATGTATAGGCTACGTGTGTTGATTTTCGGTGTGAGCGTCCTGGGTTCGAATCCCCGGACTGACACATGTGTTTGTTCATTTAATTAATCGAGTTTAGGAGTAAAGTTGGTTAGTGGAGAGAACATAATAATTATAAGCACGAGATAGGTGTTTTCAAAATATATTCACCAGCTGCTGAACCTTAAGGGGAGATGGGTCGTTTTTCTGGTCCCCCTTCTTCCTCGCGTTTAACTCCGTTAAGTTTTTATTTTTTAACACTCCACGAGCGGGTAGGTCGGTAACTTCTACTACCTGCCAAGCGGGTGGTTTTGCCCTAAACGAGCTTATTTCCGTGCTCTTTTTCATGCACAAACAAGAGCCAGAGCGTAATACAATTATGTATCCCTGAAAGGGCGATAATTGAGCTTTCCAATGACACCAGAACCATCCTTCTACGACCACACGTTCTCTTGCAACGATCGTGCAACACGAAGAAAAAATCCCTAAAATACGGTAATTTCCTTACATAATTCCCTGTGTAGCGAGGTAGTGAGTGTGGATGTGTGTGGAGGGGAGAGCAGGAGCCGTGCCGAACGGTCAGAGCCGACCTACGCTCCTCCCACCGCTCGTCTCTCTCTCAGAGCCAATTATTGCTCAAAATTGCACACTGCCTTAAGTCGGTCCCTGCCACATAGTCCTTTATTCTCTAGACCGCCTTTAAGTCGGGCCCCGCCAATAAGGGGTTAAGACGTTCGGTCCATTAGCTTGGCGATTTTAAGACCTTTCGTCCACTTTCTTTGTCAATATTTAGACTTTTCATGTCATTTAGGTGTCGATTTTTTCCTGGCGAGCAATAGCGAACCTGTAATTTAAGAGGAATCGGCCTTAGGCCGGGAAATTTTTCTATCGAAAAATGTAAAAATTTATAATGAAGGAGTTATTTTTTTTTTTTTTTGGGGGGGGATGCTTGATCTCAGTCTAGGGAGGAAACTATACAAATAATAAAAAAATACATAAATGAGCAAATAAATACGGCCATCCCCCTTAAGGTCTACGAATGATAGGCTTTGTTGATACGGCACTTGGGATTGGTTGCCGCATTTTTGAGATACTGAGCTGAAATTTGGTATCATGGTATGCACACGGAAGTCCCATGTGGCTCGCTATCGCTCGCCAGGAAAATATCGATACCTTATGACACGAAAAGTCTTAATATTGACAAAGAAATGGGTCGAAAAGTCTTAAAATGGCTAAAGTAATGGATCAGAACACTACTAATTTCACCATTGCCCCCCCACCACAGGGCCTCAACATGGTGAACATGACAGTATTGGTGGTGGCGTCTATGATGATCACAGTCCTGGTGCTACTGGTATAATGGGGATACACATGAGGGAGAAGGGGGGAGGTAGAAAAAAGAACATCCCCCCCCCCTTTAAGGGAGGATGGGCGTATTTATTTTATATTTATTTTATATATTGTTATCATTGTTTTAGTTTTATATTTATTTTATATATTGTTATCATTGTTTTAGTTTTATATTTATTTTATATATTGTTATCATTGTTTTAGTTTTATCCCTAGATCTCCATCAAGCTTTAACAATACACATCACCCAAGACCCTCCTTCAAGATAAATTTGTACATTTTTCGATAGAAAAATGTCTCGGCCGAAGGCCGGTTCCTCTTAAATTACAGGCTCGCTTTCGCTCGCCAGGAAAATATCGATACCTAAATGACACGAACAGTCTTAATATTGACAAATAAATGGGGCGAAGGAAAAGTCTTAAAATCGTCAAACTAATGGGCCGAACGTCATATCAGAAAACAAATAGGGCTAAACATGAGGAAGAAGGGGGACCAGATTTTGTTTTGTTTTATACTTCTCACCATAACACTACTAATTTCACCATTACCCCCCCACCCACCACCACCACAGGTCTCAACATGGTGAACGTAACCGTAGTGGTGGTGGCGACTATGATGATCACGGTCCTGGTGCTACTGGTCAAGAACCACAACCTCAACACGGCCCTTGAGAAACAGCTTCAGATCAACGACGCGGATAAACAGACGATGTGAGTATATGGAGAGGATATGAGGGATTTTGGGTTTCTGTTGCTTTCAGATTTCTTAGTTTTTTGGATTTTGGGTTTCTGTTACTTTCAGATTGCTTAGTTTACTGATTATTAACCCCTATTGTACCGACGACGTGTTTTTTAGAGTCATTTTAGCTATATTTAGACGATTTTGTGCAGTTTAAGAAGGATCTGTGGTGGTACAAAGGGTTCAGTGAGATAGTTGGAAGCCTGTTAATTGCTGGAGGTCCTTTTGAAACTGAATAAAATCATCTAATAGTAGCCAGAATAAAGTTAAATAACCTAATAGTAGCCAGAATAAAGTTAAATAACCTAATAGTAGCCAGAATAAAGTTAAATAAAATCATCTAATAGTAGCCAGAATAAAGTTAAATAAAATCATCTAATAGTAGCCAGAATAAAGTTAAATAACCTAATAGTAGCCAGAATAACCTAATAGTAGCCAGTTAAATAACCTAATAGTAGCCAGAATAAAGTTAAATAACCTAATAGTAGCCAGAATAAAGTTAATTAAAATCATCTAATAGTAGCCAGAATAAAGTTAAATAAAATCATCTAATAGTAGCCAGAATAAAGTTAATTAGACTTCGCCGGTACAGAAGGGGTTAATTCAGTTGACTAAATATTAAAACGTAATATCTTCTAAATACAAAAATAACAGGGGACACTTTAAGGGGAGATTTCCACCTGGAGGATTTTTTTCTGAACCTCTTTCTCCCTCATGTTTAGCCCCATTGCTTTTGATATTATAAAACGTTTGCCCCATTAGTTTAGCGATTTTAAGAACTTTCACCCCATATTAAGACCTTTCGTGCCATTCAGGTGTCAATTTTATCCTGGCGAGCGATAGCGAGCCTGTAATTTAAGAGGAACCGGCCTTCGGCCGGGACATTTTTCTACCGAAAAATGTACAAATATATCTTGAAAGGGACTCAAGGGGGTGTAATTTTAAGTTTGATGGAATTCTAGGGAACGAACTAAAAACCTCCCCTTAGACAATAGCAAGAAGGACAGTCCTCCACCTTTTATACTCTTCTACTTTGCTTTGTTCTTTCCTCCTTCCCTTCTCTCTAACGCGCAACCAAAGATACCCCTATACAATGACGACACAACAAATACACGAATACACAAACACACTACCATTAAATGTCCGACTCCATAGACAAGCAACACAAATATGGCACAAACTAGAACTATCACAAGACCCAACTCTTGAGAAAATTAAGGAATATTATGCACAACAACCAAATTTAAGATTCAACAACTGGTTTAAAAGCAGTCTAAATAAAATAAACACAGAAGATGAACCACAGCCAATTTATTAAAGGAAAAAAGAGGAAAAAAGAACAGGGAGGGAAAAAAGAAAATAAACAAACAAACACACAGTTTATGTTCAGCATATTAAGTGTTGGTTGACGACCGTTTGACTTCAATGTTCTCTCCGAGTGGTAGTCCCTGGAAACGAGTGCATTATTTGAAGCTTCATTCGGTGTTTAATCAATTCTTGACAATAATTGTATTCAGCTAACTATGATCTCAATAACCATTGATGTAATGAAAATATGAATAGTCTCCTCATACGATTGCACTAGTTCTGTAGTGCTATTATTTACAACCTGTCAATTAATAATTCAGTCACTACAAGCTTGCTTGCTTTTTTTTTTTTTTTTTTTTTTTTTTTTTTTTTTTTTTAGAGATACGTATATACAGACCATGTGACAATTAAATGAGGAAACTATAATAACACATCTGAATAATGCCAACCTGATTTATAAACACAAATATGAATGTAACCAGACGACGATGCTGTTGTTTCAGTGGAATAATGGCTCTTTGAGCAGTATGTATCGCCTTACTAGTGGTTGTCCCCTCACAGGATGGGGGGCGCTGCTCAATAAACTCGCCCCTCGGGGCAAAATCAAAATCAAATCTCTAACGCGCGCGCGTGTGTAGAGTATACTTGTCTGTGCTGCTAAAACACCCCCTCTTTACTTTCTCAGGCTGGCCGAACATACCCGAGACACAACCCGTTACAATACCCTCAAGATCAAAGCCATTACATCTGAGGAAGCTGTACAATCAATGGAGCAAAAATTAAAGGTAAGCTTAAGGGGAGGTTTTTAGTTTGGTCCCTAGATATCCTTCAAGCTTAAGATTACACCCCCTTGAACCCCTTTCAAGATAAATTTGTAAATTTTTCGGTAGAAAAATTTCCCGGCTGAAAGCCGGTTCCTCTTAAATTACAGGCTCGCTATCGCTCGCCAGGATAAAATCGACACCTAAATGGCACGAAAGGTCTTAAAATTGACAGAAATGGGTTGAAAGTTCTTAAAATCTTCAAAATAATGGGGCAAACGTCTTAAAATTAGAAAAACAATGGGGCTAAACATGAGGGAGAAAGGAGTCCAGAAAAAAATCCCTCAAGTAGATATCTCCCCTTAACCCTTTGAGTACCAGCGACGTGTGTTATATTGTATTCTAGCTGTATTTAGACGATATTATGCAGCTTAGGAAGGATCTGTGGTAATTACAAAGGTTGGCTGAGATGATGTAAAGCCTTATTATTGCTAGAGGTCCTTCCTAAGCTGAATAAAATAGTCTAATAGTTGCCAGAATGTGAGGAAAAGAACGTCCCTGGTACTCAACGGGTTAAAGGGGTCATTTATTAATTATACATATTATTTATTTTTCTAGTGCCTGTCACCTCTTACTATTCTATAAACAATGTAAACACCACTCATTCTCACAAACAATATAAACACCACTCATTCTCACAAACAATATAAACACCACTCATTCTATAAACAATATAAACACCACTCATTCTATAAACAATATAAACACCACTCATTCTCACAAACAATATAAACACCACTCATTCTCACAAACAATATAAACACCACTCATTCTATAAACAATATAAACACCACTCATTCTCACAAACAATATAAACACCACTCATTCTCACAAACAATATAAACACCACTCATTCTCACAAACAATATAAACACCACTCATTCTATAAACAATATAAACACCACTCATTCTATAAACAATATAAACACCACTCATTCTCACAAACAATATAAACACCACTCATTCTCACAAACAATATAAACACCACTCATTCTATAAACAATATAAACACCACTCATTCTCACAAACTGTCTTGATGGTGTAATGGTTTGAGTGTTTAAGATCTGTATGTGGTAATCCAGGTTCGAATCCCGGGTGGATTAATTATGCTTTCATTAATTTCATTGGGAGGTAAATATATACATTTGATTATTATTCGTTCGATATTAGGCGCTGCGAAGGGATATAATTGTTTAAGAATACCACCCTTTTTCTCCTCTGTCTTCCCACCTCCCACAGTCCCACTCCCTCTCTCTATCTTTCACTATATGTCATCAATGAGCTCATAGTGCATTCATTATGGTTAGGCCAGGGGTCGGCAACCTGCGGCTCAGGAGCCACATGCGGCTCTTTCAGGACACTTGTGTGGCTCCAGAAGCTTCAGAAATAATAATTCTTCCTTCAAAATGAAGGAATCATATAACACATTCAAGGCAACATTAGATTTGTTTTTTCAACTTCGAAAAGATGTATAGGTATCAATCGTTTTGATGTCTAGAAATGTGACACGTCTTTCCTAAGCTTGTGAATACCAGGATATTGAGCAATATCACTATAATTTGTTTAGTTCAGAAGTAGGGTATAATTTGTTTAGTTCAGAAGTAGGGTATAATCTCTTATTTCTGAAGTACTGTAGATTTCGGTTGATGAGACAATTTTTTGTTTGTATTGCGGCTCCGACAATACAACATTTCTATGAAACTTTAAAAAAATTGTCTAGTATTCAAATTCACAAGACCTCATCTCCACCCACAGGAGGAAACCAACAACAACATGCGCCTCAACGCAGACGTAGAAAACAAAGTCGATACCATGAACCAACTCCGGGCTGAGATCAACCAACTCAAAACCGACATCGGCCAGCAGGACTCAAAAGCCCAGGAGGCCCAGAACGAAATCGCCAACGTCAAAGCGAAGCTGGAGTCTCGAACGAACGACCTGAGCCATACGCAAGCCGAGAACAATAAGAATTTGGAGTCGCTGAAGGAGTACGAAGCAAAGTACAAGGACCTGGTAGATGCCAACAGTAAGCTTTCGAATGTGATGCAGGAGAATGTGAAGCTGAAGGCAGAGCTACAGCAGAAGGTAGCCGCTCCACAGCCTGAACAGAAGAATATACACGAGGCCAAGCGGTCGATTCAGGACACCGCGGTCCTAGAAGCCAATGTGGTCAAGTCGGAGCTCCCGGTGGTGAAGAACTCGGTGAAAGTCGAGGATGGGGAGATCGAGCAACAGTTGAATCAAAAGGTTAGTTAAATGAGATTGGAAATTTCGGTAAAGGCTAATCTCAAAGTTTTGTTATCTCTCTCACTCACTCACTCTCACTCTCTCTCTCTCTCACACAATCTTTTTATACACTTGTCAAATAGCCACTAGGGACTATCAAAGCAATCATACTCTATCACCAAATGTTTGTCAAATATATTATATAGATAGGCCTATTCAAGAATCTCGTCTACCACGAGACAATAATATAGATGTTATCTGATATAAAAAAAAAATCTTATAATCATGCCTATCACTAGCTTAGAGTCATCGATAATGTAGCCCATACGAAGCTATATATCAGGTAATGTTATGGTTCACGTATAGTCATGGCTGTGATAAGTTAGGACGTACAGTTGACCATATAAGTTATGTGCCTCTCCGTGATCTTTTACATGGAACTACAATGCACATGATCGAATTACGAGTGTAGCTTTTGCAGTGGTTAACTCAACTCAGCCCATTTGCTTTAGCCCTTTTTGAGTTACAGCGGCCAGGGTGTCACGATTTCTGGCCTACCTATTTGGTACATTTGTACTTGCAATAATAGTGTAATATTGTTTCAGTACCTACTCATTGCAATTACAACTACAGTATCCTATTAACTGGCTGAAAATACAGCATGACTTTAATTTTAGGTGAAAGCGGCCTTAGGCTGGAACAATTTTCTACCAAAAAATTTATAAATTTATTTCAAAGGGGGGTCTAAGTTGTTTTGTATATAGGTTACTTTTTGTTTAGCTTGATGGAAGTCTAACGATAAACTATACAATAAATAAATATATAAATAGACTAAACAATAAACCCTACCCCCTTAATATGAAGTAGCCTATGTGTAGGCTACAGTTGGCCAAATAAGTCGTGTCTCCGCTGTCATTACGTTTTGCTCGCTGTGTGCTGTATTAATGTCTGTCAGATGTTGAATAGGGTGTGTAAATATAGGAACATGTTTATATATCTCACTCGAAACGATGAATTAATGCTTAGATAGTGCTGATACCAATTATTGATCAAAATATACTTGGTGCCGTGACATCACTTATTTGGCCAACTGTACCAGGTTCTCTAATTGGTAAAGTCACATAAATGAGCACCTCGGCAAAGTGCAGGTTAGTGGATGCCCCCTAACTTATACTTTTACTGATCTTATCTTAATCCCATACCTCCAATCTCTCCGCACATCATTATGCCCTCAAATAACGGAATCTCCAAGAAAACGGAGCCAATTTTCTTTATTTACCATAAACTAATGTATTTATGTGTAAAACCTTCAAAGAAAACGGTGTAATACGGCTTCAAAGAAAACTGTACTATTTCTACAGTTTAACACAAACTAATATATTTACTCATTCGGGAACAATATTTACTCGAACATGGTGGACCCCAAGAGAAAGTAGGCATCAAACCTAAAATAAAATAAAGCATTTGGATTCGATGCAAATTAAACAACTAAAAACATCATTCTAATATAAATATAATAGGCTAATTCATTATCTCGTTCTGGTTCGGTGCAGAGTAAAATGGGTGAGTAACTGGCCTAATGTAGCTCAAACTGTATCTATGACCAACAGGAGAAAACTGATGCCAGAGAGGTACAGAGCCAGAAGGAAGAAGCCCTGGCCATAGACAAGGGAAAGGAAGACCCGCAGGTCAGTGATGTTACCTTTGTATTCCCTTTTCATATTCGACATTCGAGTGGCTCTTTATAATCTATCCTAAACTAACGTAGCATAATCTAACTAGTTTATTAGGTGAGCTATGTAATGTTAACTCTTGTTTCCTTTTCGATAGTTAACGTTTGAGTGGCCTATCTCAATACCCAACTTACGGATAACTAACAATAATGCAATCTATTCTGTAATAAGTCAAACAGCTGAGCAACATAATCGCATCTCTTTTGTCCCTTTTGCTATGTAATATTTGGAAGGCTTTTCTATACTGATATAAACTAATCTAATATTAACTATCCTCACATAGCTCATCTAACAAATGATAACCTATTTAACTTACCTAACTAAACTGATCCTAACTAACCTAATCCAACTATCCTAACCTACTCTAAATAAACCAAGCAATCTAACCTGATCTAAAAGATAAAAAACGGGATATTATACACCACCTTAGAGTAGTTACAGATGTATGTGAATAAGTTAGATGAAGGCTAATCTAACTATTATACGACTACCGCGATTAGTTGTATATAGTATTCAAGACACGGACCTAGGACAAATGCGTGGGAGATCTGACTGTAATGTAGAAACAGTATTATCATCATTACTCATCAAGTATCGACAAACTAGCTGCTAAAATATTGAAGTTTCCCTCAGCTGGATGACATGACATGAATATAGGGAAGGGGAGATAAGTAATAACCCATACAGGACCGGCAATGTCTCTTTGTGTTTTATTTCAGCTGCATTAAACGATTTTCTGAAACCTTAGGAAGGATCTATGGTAGCTAAAGAGAATAATTGAGATAGTCTGTAATCTTATAACGGGTATATGTCCTTCCTAAGCTGAACAAAACCTTCTAATAGTTGCCAGAATATTCTGAATAGGACGTCGTTAGTACTGAATGGTATAATGTTGATCAATGTTACTGCCTCGAAGCATGGAAGGGGTCCAGGGGACAGGGGAAGTAGTTAAGGGTTGAGGAATGGAGCTGGAGGGGGAGATGAAGGAGTCAAGGTGGATAAAAATAATCTATATAATAAAAATGAACTATACTTTTAACCATATCCGCAGATGCACAAGAAGGAGGCGTACCAGGTTGAAGGAGAGAGGGACGAGGACATGGTGGAGGGTGACGACGAGACCAGATTAGATTAGGTAGAGGCATCAATACAAATAACTGTTGCAGAGCTGCTTTTGTTGTTGTTATTTCAAATATATATCAACATATTAATTAGAAGCTCAAGCACAGGTTTTAATTATGATAAGGATAGATTAAGGTTGTATATTTTGCTTAACATTATAGATTCCTAACATTAGCTCCGCTGCAGCTAACTTTGTTGGAGGGTGTACCTCGACGTGAAAGATGAAGATGAATAAGGAGCTAACTTTACACGTTTCTGCAGGTGCACAAGAAGTACAAAGGAGTACAAAGGAAATCAAGCAACAACAGGTCTAGTGACCCTTCTAGGTTGCTTGTCCTCCAAAACACTGAGGATCAAGTGTCCAAACAGTGGTTTAGAGTGGGTAAGGGAACATTGGAAAGGGAACTACTGCCCTGCCACTAACGTGGCAGGACTAGGAAGTTAGTAGGGGACATATGGGTTAGTAATTGAGGGGAGGATAAAGTTATTCATTTACAAACGCAGTCAATCGCGGGTTTGATGCGAGATATTTGTCTAGGCGGAATTTAAATGAATCAACGGTGCTGCAGTCTATAACGTCTCGGGGAAGCCCATTCCACAAGTTGACAACTCGATTGAAGAAGAAATTCTTAGATTCGTGCGAGTTAAAAGATTTACCAATAATTTTGCAACCGTTTCCCCGCGTGTAATTAGATTGGTCGATAGTGAAGTACTTACTACAGTTCATATTGTCGATGCCTTTGATGATTTTGAACACTTGAATTAAGTCGCCTCTTAATCTGCGCTGGGTTAAAGGAAATAGATTTAATTCTCTAAGACGCTCTTCGTATGGTTTGTTCTTTAGGCTAGGTATCATTTTGGTAACTCTACGTTGAACTCGTTCTAGCTTGTTTATATCTTTTTGGTAATAAGGGCACCAGGATTGAACGCAGTATTCCAGAAGAGGGCGGACTAAGGAATTGTAAAGGGTTAGGATAACTTCTTTGGATTTATGCTCAAATGACCTGCCTATAAAGCCAATTATTTTGTTTGCCTTCTTAACAACTTCTGAACATTGTTGACTCGGTTTTAGGTTACTCGATATTGTTACTCCCAGATCAGTTTCTCTGTTTACATTCTTAAGCTGAGTGCCATTCATCGAATAGTTTGCTTTCTCATTTAGGTATCCGACATGTAGTACTTTACATTTATCCGCATTGAAACTCATTTGCCAAATTTGGGCCCAACATGACAATTTATCTAGATTGTGTTGCATATCGTCAACTTGTTCTTTTGAGAGTACGCTATTTGCAATTTTTGTATCGTCAGCAAATTTTGAGATTGTGCAGGTGAGACCCTCATCTATGTCGTTGATGTAAATTAGAAAGAGAATTGGTCCTAGTACCGATCCCTGGGGTACCCCGCTACTTACATTGGTCCATTTAGATGCCTTACCGTTTATGACTACCCTTTGCTTTCTGTTGCTGAGCCAATTTTCTATCCATTTCAACACACCGTCTTGTATTCCATGCGCTTTTAGTTTTAGCAGTAAACGTTTGTGGGGAACTTTGTCAAAGGCCTTTTGAAAATCAAGGTATATAATATCTACAGCTTTACTCTCATCGTAGAGGTTGAGGATATCGTGGAAGAAGTCTAAGAGGTTTGTTAAACAGGAACGTTTTTTACGAAAGCCGTGTTGAGTATCTTTAAGTATGTTATTTTCCTCTAAGTGATTTACGAGTCTGTCTCGTATGACCGTTTCTAGCATTTTACATACAACTGAGGTTAAGCTAATTGGACGATAGTTACTGGGTAGGGATTTGCTGCCTTTTTTTAATATCGGTGTTACGTTGGCTAGCTTCCACTGATCAGGCATAGTTCCAGACTGCAAGGATTTATTGAATAGTAATGTCAGTGGTTTGGAGAGCTCATTCTTAGCTTCCTTTAGAACTCTAGGCGAGATTGTATCAGGTCCTGGCGTTTTATTTACCTTGAGTTTATCTAAACAATTCAATAGGACGAGAAGGACGAGAACCAGGCTGAGGAGGAGAAGGACGAGGATGTGGTAGAAGGCGACGGGGATGTGGTGGAAGGCGACGAGGATGTGGTAGAAGGCGACGAGGATGTGGTGGAAGGCAATGAGGATGTGGTGGAAGGCGACGAGGATCCGAGCTACAATTCCTCCACTACCATGAGTTTCAAAGCGACTGGGGATGTGGTGGAAGGCGACGAGGATGTGGTAGAAGGCGACGAGGATGTGGTGGAAGGCAATGAGGATGTGGTGGAAGGCGACGAGGATCCGAGCTACAATTCCTCCACTACCATGAGTTTCAAAGCGACTGGGGATGTGGTGGAAGGCGACGAGGATCCGAGCTACAATTCCTCCACTACCATGAGTTTCGAAGCAACTGGGTCAGTAGTACAGTCGAGCTCTTCCTCGTCTACACCTTCAAAAACCATAAACTAAATAGCTCTGCATCGAATTGAACTCCGATTCCTAGTCCACACATTCGTTACTTCATAGATTGCTCCATGTCTATTAACCCCCAATCTAAATAAATCTTTCCAAATGGACAACAACGTTTATAGGACTAAAATATAGCTGATTTTTTTTATTGACTATCACAAAGGTAACCAATTATCAAAGGACGCATACATTCGCAAACCAATACCTGGCTTATACCTATTTATGCTAACTACTCAAATTCTATAACTGTTAAACATTTTATGTCCTTTACACAATCTTTTAGAACATTTTCAGGCAAAGGGAAACAATTTGTCGTTCCCAAGGCCTTTTAACATGCATTTATAACATGCATAATATTTGCAATTCAAGATTTATACAATCTTAGTGGTAGCAAATTAAATATCGACCAAATGGAAAGGCCAAGTGAAAGCTCTATAATTAAGGATATCCATTGAAAGTTAAAGAACGCTTTCATAGTCCGACTCACAAAATGCGTTTGAAAAGCCTGAAAAGGCGCGCGAAATGTAACACAAAACGAGTATTGCACACTCTAGTCTATTCACTATAATTAGACCAAAAATCCTGACCACGAACATCTTGTAACTCAAAAAACGACTAAAGCAAATGTGTTGTAAATGTTCACTACTACTACTACTACTACTACTACTATTACTATACGAATATATCTACTAATACCTTCTGAAGTGTCAAATATAAGAACACTAATTAATCCCCAGTGCCTTATGAACATATCAAGTCTAACAAAACAAGTCTACTACTGTATTGCCAGTTAGAAGGGTAGGATAAGGATATAGGTATAGTTTACCAGATAAAATGGTACAATGCACAATTTTTGAAGCACAAGAATACGGATATATATTTCTAACAGTTTACATGGTAGTTTATAAAATACAATAATAGCTGTTGTATTGCTAGCGAAGAAATATAGGAATGTTGACATCAATTAGAATTGTATAAGATATTTTACTTGTTAGAAGGATGTAATAATGTCACTAGTCATAGTAAAATATAGGCCTATATACTGTATGAATGTTAGCCTGCAAGTTAGAATGACAGCTTGTTATCAATAGAAATGATTTAGATGTTACGCTATAAGTTTGTCAGATATATATTTTAAAACCATCATGACCTTTCTATTAGTGAAGGGACTGGAGTTCTCGAAAAGAGGGTCAAGTCCGGACGCTTTACTTGACTTGCAGTGTGCTGGCTTAACCCCTTCAGACTCATATGACGCAGAGGTTGGCAGATTAGCAATAAGAAATAGAGTTCTCTCACTCTTATAATTACCTCTCCAAAATTAGTTTTCTGCCCACAGCTAACTCAAAGACAACTGCAGAGGTTGAAGTAACTAAACTAAAGGTTTATAAACACCCCTGATGGTAATAAAGGCTTTATTTTTTTATTTTTTTTTTCTATGTTATTGAGGGAGGCAAAAGGCAGAGCTGCCTATAGCGAGTGCCTCCCCCATAGTTGAAAGAGTATCCCTAATAGGCTCAAAATTGCGTCATATGTCTGAGAGGGTTAATGATACAGCAGGGTTGATAGCCTCTGATGTCCTATTTTAACTAACTAACCCTACTAATTCCTCTATCCCCTTTCTTGCTCAGAGGCATTCACCCTTTGAGGATTATGATGCGTTCTAACTGTGTATTTTGGCTATCATTAGACGATTTTAGGAAGGACCTGTGGGATTCAGAGGCATAATTGAGTTGATGTTGACCCCTTAGATTCCTAGAGGTCCTTCCCAAATAGCATCAAATCGTCCAATGATAGCCAACTAAATGGTCAAAATGCGTCATAATTCTCAAGGGGTTAATGTGATCTAAACTATTACTTGTCTCACCTCTCCTATATATTTGCATGTCCTGATATGTAGAATGAAGAGGTAAAAGATTGC
>CM064493.1:44868647-45160691 GCA_032716605.1 Paralithodes platypus
ATCAACCTGGAGGACATTCTACTCCCTTTGCAGCCGATTACTCGCTTATTAATGGAATAATACATAACTACTATCCCTTTGTATCATATTAATGGAATAATACATAACTACTATCCCTTTGTATCATATTAATGGAATAATACATAACTACTATCCCTTTGTATCATATTAATGGAATAATACATAACTACTATCCCTTTGTATCATATTAATGGAATAATACATAACTACTATCCCTTTGTATCATATTAAGGGTAAGCTTTAATAATTACCATCATAATTCAATATATTTTCTGACAATAGCTGAACAATGAAAATGGGGACATGCCAATTTACGTTCAGCTATATAATCAAGCAGACTATAGGTTATTGAACACACACACACACACACACACATATATATATATATATATATATATATATATATATATATATATATATATATATATATATATATATATATATATGTGTGTATATCGTGTAAGGGCTCTTGCACATAGAACATTTTAAGTGGATAGTGCTTGTCACTGGTTGTTGTATGAATAATGGTAATGAAACTCAAATCGAAACATTGTCAATAAAGTGCTCCTCCTCAAACGGTGTTTATATTTAGCTTTCGAGTTTTATTTTAGTTTATTTATCGTCACAAACTTTCTAAAATATCCCAGTTTATATCAACCTGTTACATTCCTGGATGTGTAAGACTTCACGGCGGGGTAACTATCCTTCTACTTTAAACTTTCCCTCTTACTAAAATTTTCTGAGCCAGTACCGATAGAAAGGTCAAGAAGAAGAAGAAGAAGAAGAAGAAGAAGAAGAAGAAGAAGAAGAAGAAGAAGAAGAAGAAGAAGAAGAAGGAAAAAATAGAAGAAGAAAGAAGAACCATCAGTGCCATAAAACAAAAGCAAATGGCATCCCAAGTAAATGGAGGTCCCTTGTTTGTTTACCCCATCCATCAGATTCTTGTATTTATTGTGTTTATCTTCTGCCTCCTCCTCTATTGCTCTCTTCCTGTCCTGGCGCGGGGGATTAGGCCGGTAGTCGCTGGGCCAAAGATCCCGAAATCACACGAAACGGTACAGTCGTGTTTAGGAATTTAACAGCTCAATTACTCTACTTTTCTCTGAGTTATGAGAGGTTAGGGTCGGGATTTCTGGCCTACCTATAATGAACAGGGTGTGGTTAATGCTCACCGCCTTGTTATTATCATTAGGAGGTCTTCAAGTATTCCTAACCAGGATTGTAGGCACTAAGGGAGTCAACATTTCAGCATAATCGCAGAGAAGAGAGGAGAGAGAGAGAGACATAAAGAGATAGAAGAGACTGTGTGTGTGAGAGTGAGTGAGAGACTGTAGAAATGAGATATATAGTAATTGAGAGAGAGAGAGAGAGAGAGAGAGAGAGAGAGAGAGATTTATTGTTGGTATCAGACACATCAGCCTCAACATTCCCAACCAGCCTCTACAAACACAATCCAGCCAGCCAGCCACTCTCCCTCTCTCTCTCTCTCTCTTCAAACGATAATAGTCATACCTTACACAAATTGCTGGAATGAAAAGTTAATACTAGTGTTAACAAATTCCAAAACGTGTACAGAATGGACAAAACACTTGGAAACGCATTTAGTTGACATTTTAAAATACGACAGTATGGTGCTCTTCCTACGATAATTATATCCAATAAAGTTACTGTCACACGAGCAATTTACTCTTTAATTTTCTTCGGAAAATATGGTCTGACAGTTTTAAAATTACAGTTGTATTAGACCTCAGGATAATCTACTTTCAGGTTTCTTTCCTGTACCAAAGAATCATCCCAACATGATTGCCAGGATTTTGTTTTTCTCGAAATTGACGATAAATGTTTTGGTATGATTTAACCTTAAAGTCATAGATACTGTACAGGATTTTCACAGTCTATGGCAAAGTAGGGTAATGTCACAAGTGATCAAACTGGCCATAAGTACTAATCGAAATAATGGGATAGCAAGCTAACAAACAGGTATACAAAAAGTTATAATCAATGACGTTTCTTTTGAAGAGATTCCAATTACTTTTGAAGTTCCCTATGGAAATTTCATTGGCCCAATGCAGTACATATTACGTCAATGACATTGGTATTGGTTGGGTATGGGATAGTGGGCCCTAGGTTGGATGGCAGGAGTTTGAAGAGGACTTTAAACTTTGGAGTAAGTGTCAGCAATCCTAAAAGGATTGAGCAACTCTGCATTAATCTTAATAGGCCGGGTGAATCTCTGGTCCGTGGCATATGAAACATAGAACTGAAGAGCTTTGATACCCGAATGAGTAGATTTGATGACAACAAAAATTGCTCTAAAATGAAATAAGCGTCTCTCTGAGGCTGTAAATTGTTCTGTAATTAAACAAAGACGAGAAAATTAATACATTGCACGCTGTGAAGTGAGTTTTCTGAACGCAGCAGTTATTTATACAGCATACATTTAGTGATACAAACTACTACTACTACTAATACTACTCTCTCAAATAAGTCTTAACCACCTCGTCTGAATAGTAAGGTCTGTATGATAAATTAATCTATATAAATACATTTCAAGTCTCTCTCTCTCTCTCTGTCTTGGCCACCCAGTAAGGAAGGTATGAGAAAATGCTGTTAACACCGACCAATTATCTCTTACGCACACACCACACAGAGAGAGAGAGAGAGAGAGAGAGAGAGAGAGAGAGAGAGAGAGAGAGAGAGAGAGAGAGAGAGAGAGAGAGAGAGAATTAATTTAATACCTGGAATAAATAGAACAGTCGACGTTGCATTTCATGACGCATCCCCTCTGATTGTACAGTTGCCTACTAATTAGGGAATAATTACATAATCTGCAAGTAGGGGGCAGCCTGTAACGATTGTTTATTTCATCAGGTGATGGGACATTGACATGACAGTCATGAATACAGGATAGGTGAGACAAACAATAATTTTGATCACTTAAATCCCCTTGAAAAGTAGAACAAATGGATAAAAAAACACCATCTGAGGAGCATCACTTTATTGACAACGTTTCTCAGATAGCTTCTTCAGGTCACCTGAAGAACCTATCTGCGAAACGTCAATAAAGTGCTACTCCTCAGATGGTGTTTTTTTATCTACTTAAATCCCTCCTGACATGGGAGGAGACAGAGGTAGTAGTAGGGGGTGAGGAAGGTAACTGGAGGAGGAGATGAAGGCGTCGGGGCTTGGAAAATACACCTGGTGATCCAGTAGACCATTTCAACCAGCAACTCTCAACCAGTACCAATTCAACCAATACGGTTAGGTTAGGTTAGGTAGAACTAGGTTAGAACTTCATATTGACACCTATTTACTATTGTTCCTGGTTGAAATCTACTGGTTGATATGTCCGGGAACCAATACACCTACCTTAACCCTTTCTCTACCGATGACGTCCTCTATTTATGGATTTCAGCTACATTTAGACGATATTTATATAGCTTGGGAAAGATATATGGTAGCTAAAAGGATTAATTGAGATATCCTGTAGTCATTTCATGGGTAAACGTCCTTCCCAAGCTGAATAAAATCGTCAAATGGTTACCAGAATATGATGAATAATTATGACGTCAACGGTACTGAATGGGTTAAAGAAGCCCACCTATTTGGCTGATAAAAAATGCAAAGTGATGCAACATTGCAACAAGTGGATAGAGATGAGACTGGATGTAGGTTACGAGAAACTACTGATCAGGTCAACTGCAGAAACACTTTCGAACGCTACTGTGCACGAAGCTTACGGAATCGCAAGCCAAAACAGGAATACAGAAAAAAAAAAAAAAAATGTATACAAAAACTGCATATAACACCCTGGGATTCACTGTATCGGGGTCTGGGGCAGGGTTAGGTGGAGGGGGGGGGGGGGGGGGGGCGGTTAGGGGGGGAAGGAGGAAGGAGTGGAAGGCTATAAATGTTATCCGTTATCTCTCTCTCTCTCTCTCTCTCTTACTTTTGTCTGCTACTCCTGATATTTCCAGTTTCCCCTGATATTTTCCAGTTTCTATTTACTCACCTCAGAACCTACTCACTCGCCTATATTTAGCTTATCTCTCTCTCCATTTATTTAGCTTATCTCTCTCTCTCTCTCTCTCTCTCTCTCTCCATTTATTCTAGTATTTACTACAAATTTCCATTTAAACATTTAAACATGCCAACTTAAACATGCCAACTTCCTATTATTTAGCTGGTATTTATGTACAGGAAATCTGCCTTATCACTCATTTACAGTATATGTGTACGGTCGCGCTAATAAGTCATGTCCCAGCTGCCATTACGTTTGGCTTGCTCTGTGCTGTATAATGTGTCAGACGTTGAATAGGGCGGGTAAGTGTAGGAAAATGTTTGTATATTTCACTCGATATAAAGAAATTGAGCTTAGATATTGCTGAAATCAATTATTGATCAAAACATACTTGGTGCCGAGACATCACTTATTAGCGCGATTGTACACAGGCAAGCTCTCTATATCTTCAAAATATAAAAACATAGTACAGTCGCTCTAATAAGTGATGTCTCACCACCAAGTATGTTTTGATCAATAATTATTGGTACCAGTCATATCTAAGCTTCATTTCCTCGTATTGTGTGAAATATACAAACATGTTCCTACACTTACCCACCCTATTCAACATCTGACAGACATAAATACAGCACAGAGAAAGGCAAACGTAATGACAGCTGGGACATGACTTATTAGCGCGACCGTACATCGCTCATGACACATAAACAAGTATGCTACACACACACACACACACACACACACTCACTCTCTCTCTCTCTCTGCGGCGGCTCCCTTTTACGACTAATCTATTAATCGCGCGGCAGACCCTCCAATTCTCCCGCGCCGATCGCAGCTTACGTAACTAATTGACGCATGCGCGCACTATGGTTGCCTACACTTCGTTTCGCCACCAAGACATTTACCCCATTATTAATTTCGCTCGTTTATCTGTTTGCGCACTAGTAATAAGAGAGAGAGAGAGAGAGAGAGAGAGAGAGAGAGAGAGAGAGAGAGAGAGAGAGAGAGAATGGGGCAATTGTTCCAGGCAATACAGCTCTTTCATACACTCAACATGTCACTTAGTTCATTATTAAGGGGAGGTTTTTAGTTTGTTCCCTGTTTCTCCATCAAGCTTAAAACTACACCCCATAGACCCCTTTTCAAGATAAATGTGTAAATTTTTCGGTAGAAAAATGTCCGAGCCGAAGGCCGGTTCCTCTAAAATTACAGACTCGCTATCGCTCGCCAGGAAAAAATCGACACCTAAATGGCACGAAATATTTTAAAATTGACAGATATGGGGCAAAAGTTCCTAAAATCGCCAAACTAAAGGGGGCGAACGTCTTAAAATCTCAAAAGCAATGGGGTTAAACATGAGGGAGAAAGGGGTTCAGAAAAAATCCCTCGAGTGGAAATCCGCCCTTAACACTGTACAGATAGATGTGTCTTGGTTCTAATAGCTGCACCCCCCCCCCCCCCCACCCCCCACCCCATAATACTAATGATGATCAAGGCCACCCACCCACCCACCCACACCACCAACTTACATTAAGGCCAGATTTCCACTTGAGTGATTATTTTCTTTACCCCTTTCTCCCTCATGTTTAACCCCATTGCTTTTGAGATTTTAAGACGTTTGCCCCATTAATCTGGCGATTTTAAGAACTTTCGCCCCATTTATGTCACTTTTTAGACCTTTCGTGCCATTTAGGTGTCGATTTTTTCCTGGCGAGCGATAGCGAGCCTGTAATTTAAGAGGAATCGGCCTTCGGCCGGGATATTTTTCTACCGAAAAATGTACAAATCTATCTTGAAAGGGGGTCAAGGGGGTGTAATTTCAAACTTGATGGAAGTCTAAGAAACAGACTAAAAACCTCCCCTTAACCCCTTCAGTACCGGTGTTGTCCTTTTTTCATTATGTTCTGGCAACTATTAGACTATTATTATTCAGCTTTGAAAGGATATAACTAAACATAAAAAGGCTACAGACTATCTCAATTAATCCTTTTCGCTACTATATGTGTTTCCCAAGCGTCACAAATTCGTCTAAATATAGCTAGAATAAAACTAAACAGACGTCGCCGGTACAGAAGGGGTTAAGCCATAAACATCACGACACACGCCGACTATATCACTGTACTCTTTCATGTCGCCGATAACCGTAAATTTCCCACACCGCATAATCATATAGCAATAATAAAAGTCATAATTTCCGATGGCGGGTGGACTGTCGGGGTAGTCACGCATCATTCCGGCCGAGAATCAAAGCGGCCGAAGATGCAAGCGGCCACTTAGTCAAGCGGCCGCGAGCCAAAGGGGCTATTATTGAGTAAGAATGTAGATTAATGGCAAACGAAATAAACAGATTTAACCTATGCACTACTTTGTTTATTGCTGTCTTTTAAATTTCTCATTTATATATTTCTGAACAGCTACCATCAATAAATTAATCCCTAAGCCAACTGGAATGTTAGCCGACTGGATACTGCGGCTAGAAATGGGCCATAGTGACAAGTCAATAATCTTTCCAGGGACCATCAAGTTAGTCAGTCAGCAGCCAGCCCAGTTCAGTTTAGTTCAGTTGAAAGTCGGTAAATATTAATGCTTTTTCATCGGCACTTACTCCCTTACTCCCACAAGGGGTAGGGAGGATTAGCAAGAACCTCGAAAAAGTAAAAAGAGGTGACAGGAGAAGAACAGATAACATGTAATTTAAAATAATTATTGTTTCTATCTGTTGATCTTGCATGGCGTCATTGAGCAAATGTAAGCTTTCGATTGAGCTCAGGAAGCATCTGTGTCCCATTACAAGCCACATCTCAAATGACTCGAAAACAAAATCCCGTATGTGAACTCTCCTATTCTCTGGAAACAGGTGTATATACGTTCCATAATTAGTCATCACAATCATCTTTAACCCTTTGAGTACCAACGACGTGTGTTATATTTTATTCTAGCTATATTTTGACGATACTATGCAGCTTAGGAAGGATTTGTGGTAGTTAAAAGGAATGATTGAAATAGTTTGAAGCCATATTATTGTTCTAGATCCTTCCCAAGCTGAATAAAATCGTCTAATAGTTCCAAAAATCTGATGAAAAGGACGTCCCTGGTACTGTACGGGTTAATAGCCTTGGGACATGCCCTCATATCCTTAACTCTGTCTGGTCCGACGTCTTGAGGGTTATTAAGGGATTTTGTTTACTTATTATTGATGATTACATTACTTTGGATACAATACATAAATAAATAAAATGCCCCATGTAAAACTTTCACTTTATTCCGCAATTTGTTTATAAATTTATTTTGTGGGAAAGGTTAGAGTCTAATTTACACTGATATTTACAACTAAACTTAATATAGAATACTTTAGGAGGATGAATACTTATAACACTTGAATTAAAAAACGGCCATAACAGAATTTTATCTCCAAAAATATAGAAAAAAATAAATCTACTCCAGCTCTCTTCTCACCCCCAACTACATCCTCTGTCCCCTCCCTTGCTTCCAGGCATTAAGTTTTTTTCTGAACCCCCTTCTGTTTAGCCCCATAATTTATATATTCTAAGACCTGTTGCCCCATTTCTTTGTCAATGCTATGATCTTTCGTGCCAATTAGGTGTTGATATTTCCCTGGCGAGCACTTGTCTGCAATTTAGGAGTCAGGGCATTATTTTACCGAAAAATGCACACATTTATCTCGAAGGAAATATAAAAAAAAACATTGATGGAGGTTTAGAGGCTGGGAGAGAGAGAGAGAGAGAGAGAGAGAGAGAGAGAGAGAGAGAGAGAGAGAGAGAGAGAGAGAGAGAGAGAGAGAGAGAGAGAGAGGAGAGGAGAGAGAGAGAGAGAGAGAGAGAGAGAGAGAGAGAGAGAGAGAGAGAGAGAGAGAGAGAGAGAGAGAGAGCGAGAGAGAGAGAGAAATTCACCCCTTCAAGTCATGTAAATAGTTGCTGGTTTCACCTCCCTATATTTATGTCAAGTCATGTTATCCCCTCCTACTCAAATACGGAACAATACAATATTCAAGACTGAGTTGTATTTCCTACTTACTCCATAACAAACATAAGAAATACATATATTTACAGTGACACTTGTTGCGGGCAGCTTTGCTTTTTGTCTCATTCATGCACATAAGCAAACAAAAATATTTGCTTAAAAGGTTGTAAGAAATCTATAGTTTTTGGTGGAATTTAATTTTAATTTTCCCGTTTATTAAAATTACTTAGGCTACTTACAAAATTAACTTATATGTACAGTACGAAAATATACTACACAACATTCTTATAAAAAAACATATACAACTTTTCATCCAAATGCGTACAATACATTTAGCCATCTTTCCTATAAATTACAGATAGCCGATACAAAAATGTCAAAATTTTCGTATAAAAGCGTTCATACCCTTCCATCGTAATATTACAGTGTATAGATATTTCTACACATCAATCATCTTGACGAATTCTGTACAGGCGACGTCCCTTTAACTTTATTCTGGCCACTTTTAGGCATTTTTATTCAGTTTAAAATGGGCCTCCAGCAATAAACAAGCTTCGAACTATCTCACTTAAGGGGAGATCTCCACTTGAGGGATTTTTTTCTTGACCCCTTTCTCCCTCATGTTTAGCCCCATTGCTGTTGATATTATAAAACGTTTGCCCCATTAATTTAGCGATTTTAAGAACTTTCACCCCATATTAAGACCTTTCGTGCCATTCAGGTATCGATTTTATCCTGGCGAGCGATAGCGAGCCTGTAATTTAAGAGGAACCGGCCTTCGGCCGGGACATTTTTCTACCGAAAAATGTACAAATTTATCTTGAAAGGGACTCAAGGGGGTGTAATTTTAAGCTTGATGGAGGTCTAGGGAACAAACTAAATACCTCCCCTTAAGTCTTTCCACTACCACAGATCCTTCTAAGTTCCACAAAATCGTCTAATTAGAGCTAGAATAAAATTAAAAAGACGTCGCCGGTACATAAGGGGTTAACCAAATCAGAATACGATGACACGATTCTTAATTATATTCTAGCTGCCAATAGGCGATGTTACTCAGCTTAGGAGGGATCTCTAGGGATCGAAAGGTATACAAACTTGTCTCGCTAAACCAAGCAACTCCCACAGATTCTTCCTAAACTTCTTATAAACTGCATAATTTGTTGCCAGAGTATAATAATGGAGAAATACGTTAGAATACTGAAAGGGTTGGTATTCTGTTCAGTAGCATAGCTGATTTTACATGTCTATCATCACTAACACCAGACGATTTTATACAGCTTAGGAAGGGTCTCTAGCCATCAAAGGGGGTAAACTCAATCTCCATTAACCCTTTGACTCCCACAGATCTTTCCTATGTTGAATAAGATCATCTAACAATAGCCAGAATAAAATGAATGAATGTGCCATGGTATACTGATGGAGTTAAATATAAAGCATTTAGGTCAATATATTATATTTATTATAATAATAAAAAACACACATAGGCCTTCTTAAATATAACACATTTAGGCCTTAAAATAACCTTAACCCTTTCTGTACCAGCGACGTCTGTTGCATTTTGTTCTAGCAATATTTTTAACATCGTTCTCAACACCGAAAACACCCCAAATGGAATTAATGAACGTATGTGATTCTCCCAGGATATCATATACAGAGCTTACATGCTCTAACCATTACACCATCATGACAGTTATAAGTACGATTTAGAAAATGTTATGTAACTTAGGAAAGATCTGTGGTAGTTAAAAGGGTTGATAGTTCGAAACCTTATAACTGTTAAGAGATCCTTCCTAAACTGAATAAAATTGATTAGTAGTAACCACACTACAATAAAAGGATGTCGACGGTACAGAAGGGGTTAAGCATTAAGACCTTTACATCAAATCAAACATAAATGTGTCGGCTTTTCATCCAAGTACATAATATAAAACATATAGGCCTCACGATAGACTTATATAATTATATATATAAAGTTATACCCATTTACTTGTGATATAAATAATTCAGACCAAAATTCAAACATGCACTTTGGGGCCTTTTCATCCAAGTACATAATATAAGACATTTAGGCCTCACGATAGATTGATATAAAAAGTTAAGACACATTTTCAAGGGACATAAAACACTAAGGCATATTAAACATTATCTATACAATATGTACAATTATCAGTGCCCAGTTGGTTTTAGGGGAGGGTTTAGTTTGCTCCCTAGGCCTCCATCAAGCTTTGATAAATAGTTAAATACCCCCAAGACTCCCTTCGAGATAAATGTGTAAATTTTTCGGTAGAAAAATGTATATGCCGAAGGCCTGTTTCTCATCAATAAATTGACACCTAAATGGCACGGAAGGTATGAAAAATGACAGAATTGGGGCGATAGGTCATATAATCGCCAAACTAATGGAGTGAACGTCTTACACTCTCAAAACTAATGGAGCTAAACATGAGGGAGAAAGGGGTCCACAAAAAAGCCCCTAAGTGAAAATCTCCCCTAACCTTCTTAAAGTTATTGTATACTGTGGAAGTAACATGGACAGCAAGCTTAGCACATGTACAGACTGAAAGCTGTTTAGATGAATTATTCCAAAATGACGTATGCATGAGTCTTTGGATATGGAAGACAAAGTTCTGGGCCCTGCATGTGGAGCGGTTGAGTGCATACATAAGTACCTTGAGTTGGTACAAGTAGCCTACGATCATGTGCAGAGAATGCATGAGGACGGAATGCCATGACAGATACGTGGAAGACAAATGAAGGGGGAATATGGAAGTGGAAGACTAACAATGGTTTGAAAGAAAACACAATATTAAGAATATTACAGAAAAGACAAAAAGAGAGCTTTGTGATAGGGGCAAAAACAGCATAACTGAACAAAGATTATAGTCTATTTTCTGTTATTTATGTTGGCGAGAAATTGGTTTGTTCCCATCTTAATTGCTCAGCTATTACATGTTTATAACAATTATATTGTTAATTGCGACAACTTGTCAATAATAAGATGCAAAGATAAAGTATCTTCATACTTTTCCATTAGTTATCGATATATGAGCTGATAAAAGAGTCAAATTTACGCCATTTAAAATAAATTGAGTATAGAGGTGTTTCTGCAAGGCCATCCATTATTTGGGGTTTAGTAAGAGGTAAGAAGGCACTGGTGTTGATGATGATAGTGATTGTGAAGATGATGATGATGATAACAATGATAACTTCTTAGATATCCAATTTTTGTTTAAATATCCATAAAATGATAATGATTATGTATTAAATACACATTAGGCTACTGTACAATTTACATTTACACTAATTAAATTTTATTGTTCTTATCATAGTAACAATTTCAAATAATGGATGCTCTTTAATATCCAGTTAATCAATGTCAAGCGTTTACAGTTTGAGGGACAGAGACTCAAACTAGAGCCAAATAAAGGGCAACCAAAATTTGAAAGTGGATGGGTTGATTTTTTTTTTCGTATTTAATAGCACAGTATGGGCCTGAGCATATAGATAGATAGATAGAATAGCACAGTATTTCATTTTTTTATAGATTTTTATTATATATATACAGTATATACTGTATATATAATTTATATATATACGGTATATATATATATATATATATATATATATATATATATATATATATATACAGTACATATTTCCTTTATTACTTTTTTGTTTTATTCAGGAGGGGCTACATTGCTCTCTCATTACTAATCATTAAGAAAGACATCATCTGGAACGGCATATATTATCAGGATATCTGTGCAAGACTTGAAGCTACTTTTCAACCGATAACGATTGCGATACCGATTCAAATTGTATTGCATATTTTGGAGTTTTCGCGTATCTTAATATTCCGGCGTATCTGAAGTTCCGGCGTATCTGAGTTTCCTGCGTACCGTAAGTACCCGCGTACCTTTAGTTCCCGCGTATCTGAAATTCAAACGTATCTGAAGTTCTTGCGTATCTGAAGTTCCCACGTATCTGAAGTTCCAGCGTATCTGAAGTTCCCGCGTACCTGAAGTTCTTGCATATCTGAAGTTCCTGCGTGTCTGAAGTTCCCGTATCTCGTAAGTTCCCGAATATCCGAAGTTTCCACGTATCTGAAGAATCCGCGTATTTGTATTCTCGTATTTGATGTTTCCACGCATTTGAAGTTTACGAATGCGCACATTCCCGACAATCGGGGTTCTACCGTCAGTCTACTTAGGTGGCGCAGTAGAGCGGGAGCCAGGGCCTAGCACACAGCGGTTGCAGTGACTCAAACGGGATCCAGGTTTCCGTCTGCATGCCTGTTATATAAACACAAATTTAGCCAATGGTATAACATCTTATTATTTCACTTGAGTACTGTCAAAGCTAAATGTCAAGGCCCACTAAAATTATTTCAACTGATATTTTCTTCTGATGTAAGATATTTTATCTATTGTCTGTCCAAATTGATGTTTCTGCAAGTTATATCGACCATCCAGGTATTTATTACGTATTTCTCATGTTGCTTATTCTCATTTGAATATGCCATTTACAATCAGACATATTTCCTTCATAATTGCCATATTCAAATATATAGAATCATCATGAAAATCAATGCTAAATGTCTATCATTTAGGGATTGTCGAGATTCATTGTGAAGCATTATTTTAGGTTAATAAAAGATATGATCAAGTAAACTGAACAAAGCGTTAATATAATGACTCATTTATGGATATTAATAACTTTTGGTCCATTTCCACTAGGGAGATAACCCAAATTGAAATTATGGAGGTAGGATACGACTTTTGAAAATGGTTGTACACATGTCCATTGCTCACACTCATTATAATCGGTGTTTAACCAAAATTAAATACTACAATTAATTACTTTATCCCAGATGCTTCCGAACATTGCAATAAAGGTTCAAGAATTCAAGTGAGTGGTTAGCTATCGTGGCTCAAGAGTGTACAGTACATAATATATTCAAAGAACTTTTCATTGGTGACCAGAAAACTCAACCAATAGACCATCTAAACCAGTGGCTCTTAAACAGTGCCGAGTCGACCAATACTGTTAGGTCAGACAGGGTCAATTTAAGTTAATTAGATTAACATTTTAAGTTCACATTGGTTCAGTTGGCCTTGGTTGATTAGCACTGGTTAACCCTATCACTATGGGTGACGTAATTTATATTTGATTCTAGCCATACTTAGACGAGTATAGGCAGCTTAGGAAGGATCTGTGTTAGCTTAGGGATAATTGGAGCCTGTTTGTCTAGAGGCGTAACAGATCTTCGTAAAATCATCTAATAGTAGCCAGAATACAATAAAATGGACATGAGCTGCACTTAAAGGGTTAAGATCTATTGGTTGAAATGGTATACTGGTTGGTTGAGTTGCCCTAGACACCTTTTCATCAAATTACAAAAACATTTATAAAAAATCATATAAATACATATCGACTATACTTGTAAGTCAATTATCTAAAACTTTGAACTTGTATAATACTATAAATATAAAAAATGGCTGGACCCTTTTGCATGTTACATACAAAATATGTACTATATGTTGTACTTTCTATTGGAAAATGGTATGTAAAGTTGCCTACATGAGTTGATACCCACTCCGTGACTTTATGGGTGGATTGAATTGACCACTTGCGAGTTTCGTTCTACAAGGAAGTTGGAGCTGTAGACATTGATATTTAGCAGTTACCACCTAAAATATGGTTGTAGTTCATTCATAAATACATAAAACCCAATTTAACATACGTTTTAAACCAGCTGGAATTCTGCCAAATTCCGATGGGTACAGCTTCAACTTCCTTATAGAGCCGAAACTCCGAATTGGTCAAACTCTATACTCGTCACAATAAATAACTCTAATTGACCACTTGTGAGTTTCGGGCTATAAGGAACTTGGAGCTTAAGGTATCGGTATTTAGCAAAACTCGTTATGCGAGTTTGCTTAGGAAAATTGCAATATTTGGTTTAATGTATTCATATACAGTATACATTGCAACAGGCCGTAGAGCAGTTGGTAGAGCACTCGCCTGTAAACCTAGAGGTTGAGAGTTTGAGTCTCGGGCAAGCCAGTGTGCGGTCTAGCAATCTGTGGCAACTATTCCCTGAAGTCCCTGATCATTAGGGAACCCACCCTAGCCCAGCTCTTGAGCAGGCAGTGCATGGTGGTAAGAACCGCATCAATGCAACCAGATTTTAGCAGGCAATTCTGCTAAATATCGATATAAGAGACTCCAACTTCCTTATAACCCGAGACTCTGAAGGGTGGATGGGCACTCGCCAGGAAAAACAATCGACACCTAATATGTACAAAAGGTCTTAATATTGACAAAGAAATGGGGTGGAAAGTTTAAATATCGCCAAACTAATGCGGCGAATGTCTTGAAATCCCATAACTAATAGGGCTAAACATGAGGGAGGAGGAAGACTCGAAAAGCCAACTGCCTCCCCTTAAGTGGTCAATATTGCGTGTCCGTCGTCTTACACACCACACCCGGTTATGCTTACTCAGTTTTTGAAGCAGGTCTGCCAGATGTTGAAGAAGTTACCAAAATAGCCATTATGCTCTGAAAGAATTCACTCGTAATGAATATTTTGGGTTCTGGTGTTTGTTTTTACATTATTATCAATATATATATATATATATATACTTGGCACAGATATAAAACTTTTCATATTAATTAATCCTCTCAGTATTCCAGGACGCATGTTTAAATTTTATTCTGGCATCCAGCTAGCTCACACAAACACCTCCTTCTATTAATTTCACTACGCTTAGCCAGCACACCACACTTCTTTTCAATACACTAAAATATTGTTTTACTCCAACGTACTTTGAATTTGGCTCTGTCACTCTTTCAACTTTGTGGGAGACAATTATTACAGGCAGCTTTGCCTTTTGTCTCCTTCATAAACATAAAAACCTTTAATTGCTAGAGGTCATTCCTAATCTGTATTAAGTTGTTCATTTTTGCCAGAATATAACATAAGACAGCGTCCTAGTACTGAAAGGGTTAATTTGTTCAATTGCAGACAATTGAATCTGCTCCACCTGCTCGTGATCTATGGCTTCTGAAAAAGTTTGGATTCATATTTTCTTTTGAGTTTTGTTCGAATCCCCCAGCAAAAAAACAAGAAACAAAAACATTCTGGATGGAGGATCACTATAGTCTCTTAAATATGAAGAGTCTAGAAATTGTGACTCCCAAACCTAATGTAACTCATGAAAGGCTGGAGCAAAGAGCTGAAAATGTCCACACCTATTTACGGTTCGACTTGTCTCAAATTGTTGAAACATCAGCTCAATTGCCCAAGTCCTGTTTGAGTTATGAGAGGTTGGCGATCAGGATTTCTAGACTCAATTCAAGAGGTGTCCTCCATATCGGCTTTTTTCTCCTGTGGATTGCTGTTTACGCCAAATTCCTTTCTCCATCCTCGGTGGTCTAGTTACTAGTGGTTCATGGAGGAAAGAAGGCTGAAGATTCAATGATGTTTTCATATATATTCTTCATTGTTGTCATGCATGTGGATAATTTGATTATTGAATAATCTACATTGTTTCAATCATGATGTTGTTAGCTAAAGGTCTACATCTTTACCCCATGCAAAGGGGAAGTAAAGAAACACTAATTTTAGCACGGGTAGCCTATGCCAGTGTGTACCCCAAGGATGGTCTCCAAGGAGTAGAGTCACTGCTCTAAACGACAGATTAAGACATTAAGGATCAAGGCATGTTTGATGGCTGCACCCGACCTGCACACGAAGGTCCGTTTGCAGGAGAATGGTTGCAATCCCCTTGTAGTCGCCCCTTACGACAAGCAGGAGATAACCATGAAGTACATAGTAGGCTATTTTCTTGTATTTTACAGAAACCCTCAATTAGCAAACGGGCTGTGTTATTGCTACACAAGCCGTATCTCGATCAGGTGGACGAAGCAGAATAAAAATATGAATTGAACCAAATTGACTATACCACAGTCCCATATATATATATATATATATATATATATATATATATATATATTGAATTAAATTAACTATACCAGTCTCATATATTTTGATTAAGAAATTAAATCCGTCAAACACCAGGCACTATATATTCATTAAGTTGCTTCTGATAGTATCTAACATTTATACAACTTAATCAACATCTGACATTCCTTAAAAGCTGAACGATCGGCTTCGATTGATAACTGCAGCATCACTACCTTGGTCGCATTATCTCTTAAGTTAAATAAAATACTATGGTTATCGAATTGCGTAAAACTATTGATAAGCTGGAAAGACACATGTGGTTAACAAGATATACAATTGTCATTTTGTAATAGATGTGTGTACCTATTGACAATCCTAAATGACATTCTTGCAATCAAGTTTAATAGTCCAGAGAGTTGAGAGACATTTCATGAGTGATTCTTATATTGATTATACTCATTTGTAAATGGCTTTTATGAATGTACATTTTCTATTCGTAAATGCCATTCTCAAATGCGTAAAATCATCATAAGAATCAATAAGAAGCGTCTATAATATAGTCTCTGGACTGTCGAAATTGTTTGCGAGAACATAATTTCGGACTAACAAAAGGTAGATAATAATAAACAAAATATTAAATTAGGATATACAATAGATGTACAGTCGGGGTCAAGAATACTAGAACATATGATGATAAAAACAACAGTGAACATTAATTTGTGTACGTCAGTGATTTGCTCTTTGTGGTTCAAGAAGTTCATCAAAATGGATCGCTAGTATATCAAAATTGTGCCTCCATAAAGTGTCTATAAATTCCTGACAACGACAGTACATTTCATATACAGTATATACATAGAAATATAATTGAAAATATTTAGCATGTAAATTAAAATGAAGAAACACATACCAGAAATTTGTGTATAAGAATTAACACACAAGCATCACATATCGACATACAATAGGTGACATAGTGAGATATTCTAGTGGACATTGAAATGTGGGCGTCTCGCTCATCGGCAGCAGTAGAGGCGGCAAATAAAAACATCTATATGCTTACAATTATCTATTTTTGCTTTAGCCAAAAATACCCCAAACACTTGACGTTACCTTTCCTAAAGGTAATTTTTACAATTATCTTTTACATTTAGGAAAGCTTTGGAATAATGTTGGGTTAACCCTTTCAACACTATGACATAATTTTCATCATATTCTGGTTACCGTTAGACAAATTTCTTTAGTTTATAATCTACCTCTAGAACTCCAAGGTAAATATGATCTCAATAAACCCTCGGAACATCATAGTCCTTCTTAAACTGCATAAAATTGTAGGCTATAATTTTAGCCAGAATCAAAGGTAAAAAGGCATCATCGTTCTGAATGGGTTAATATAATATAAAGCTAAATAGAAATGTATAATTGTAAACAGATATTTTTGTCAATTTTAAGACCTTTTGTGCCATTTATCTCAAAGGAGGATCTTGAGGGCATTTTTCAAGTGTGGCAGAAAGGAAGCAACCAACACCTTAAAGCTCCATTGTGACCATCTAGTGCGACACATAACAAACTCAAAACATCTTGGAAGCTTCAATTGATAATCTCGAGGCCTCGTAAGAGCTACAGGCTACTGCACAGCCTACAGTTCCGAGGTTGGAAAAAGAAGAAGAAAAAAAAAACTCTATATAAAACTAACGCCACGTATCTAACTTCTAACATTATCCAACCGGTGACAGACAATGCAGCTGTTTAAGAATAACATGGGAAAAAATAATGATGTAAATATATACTGTATAATAATGTATAAGGCAATTATATACACTATTTACACCTCCTCGCCTCACAGGAGCATTGCCCACACCTAAACTTGCTGGGAAATGGGAAAGTGAAGGTTAAGAAAAATAATCTTATTTACAGAAAAATTAATGGGAAAGATATGGATGACAAGCTAAATATAATGCTAATGATGTGAAATAATAAACGGATAAATTCGAGGGATAGGGATCTGTACCTTGTGTTTGTACACCTGGAGAAGGCCTTTGATAGAGTGCCCAGAGATGTAGTGCAGTGGGCTATGAGAGGAGTGGCTGGTGCGTGTGATAATGAAGATGTACGAGGACTCACAAACGGCAGTGAGTGTGAAATGTGTACTGAGCGAGGAATTTATAGTTCATCAAGGCTCTGTTTTAAGCCCTCTCCTCTTTGTTATGGTTCTGGAGGCACTATCTGGATATATTAGAGGTTGACTCCCCTGGGAACTGCGAAATGCAGATGACCTTGTACTTATCACAGATTGTGTGCGGGATGCCGAGGCCAAGTTCAGAAGATGGAGAGAGGGTATGGCAAGTAAAGGATTAAGAGTTAACATAAATGAAACCAAGGTTTTGCACAGTAGAGTAGGGCTTGGAAAGGTAGAAAAAAGTGGTGCATACCCATGCACAGTGTGCAGAAAAACTCAATGCAGTGTAGCGTCTACCGCTGCTGGGTACACCACAAAATAAAGCAATGCAATAGAATAAAGGGACCTCTACCGAGGAAGAACTCCAAAGTTTTGAAACATATGCATAGTATGCAAAGATGAGCTTGTGTTCAATGACCGGCTCGAGAGTGTTAACTTTGACAATGAGGCACTGGAGATGGTGGACAAGGTTTGCGACCTGGGAGATACTATCTCTGCCAGTGTTGGGGTCGAGGCTGCCACTATAGCGAGAATGAGATACGGCTGGGGAAGTTCAGAGAACTGTTGCCATTACTAACCATGTGAAGACTCCCTCTCCCCTTGAAGGGAAAGGTGTATGCTTCATGTGTTAGAACCACAATGAAACGAGAAGGGATGGCTAGCCTTTGTATTAAGTAGCATAAAAAGGATTTAAACAAGGAATTTGCATGATTTTTTCTGTTGAAATGGACGGTTGCAAATTGAGCTGGACGGAACTAACCTGACATTATAAACATTGGAGGCAAAGAACTAATAGAAATGTTTCTCATCATTCGAGGGAAAGTAATTTAGTGAAGAAGGGATGATAATTGAAAACAGTAATAAATAACAATATATGGAGGGGTTGGTATGAGAGGAGTGGGAAAGCGGCTAGCACAAAATAACTTAATATAAATGAAATGGGTAGGGAGAAAAAATTCATATGTAGGAGGGTGAAGTAGGGCTAACAAATAACATAATTACATTATGTGGGTGGTGTGGTTAGCAAAATCCCATTAATTATATTATGTGGGAGGGTTAAATAATCACATAAATTACATTACATGGGGGAGCTAACAAATCACATACAAGTCGCAGGGGGCGAGAGGGGACTCCAAGCATCGTGAGGTGAGGGGACGTTGTATGAGGCATGCGGGGAAGGGGAGGCATAGCTAGACAGTGGGTCCATATCCTCCCCCTTGATCTCTGTCACACCCGTGGGGAACGAGAGATCGGGGATGATGAAGTTCTCACCGTGGGTGTTGTTCGTCTGGCTCCCTGGGGAACTACCTGACTGTGGCGATCCGTCTCCTCCACTGTGGCTTGGCGACGGCTGTGGGATCCTGGCGCCAAGGTAGAGTGATCCCCCGATTCCCAGTCCCTGTTGTGCTTCCCTGGCTGGAGTGTAGGATTGGGAAGTCGGCATGTATGTAGCTGCTCCCGCGGGGTTCAGATCCTGCGAGGACGAGACGCTGTTCTCCTCGTAGCCTTGGTAGAGTCCAGAAGGGCTTTGGTAGAGTCCTGTGGCACCCTGCAGCCCCGACCACTGGTAGGGGGAGTGGGTGTTGGAGGTGGAGGGTGCTGGAGATGGCGGCGGTGGGTGTGGTGAGGTGGATGGGTGGGGTGACACGGATGGGTGGTGAGGGGCGTGGTAGGAGTGGCCAGCAGGGTGCCACGTTTGTTGTCGCCAATCGGTACCCAGACTGGTGAGTCCGTAGCTCTGTTGCTGACCTGCCATGCTCACTGGAAGGAGGGATTAGTTGGTTTATACTCCTTACTCTACATATTTATTCTACTTATACTCTACTCAAAAAGATTAGTTTCTTTATACTTATTACTCTACATATTTACTCTATTTATACTCGGTTTACTCGAAAGATGAGTTTGTGTATACCCCTAACTCTACATAATTTAATCTACTTACTCGAATGATAAGTTTGTTTATACTCCTTACTCTACATATACTCTGTTTACTCAAAGAAGGCGAAGAGTTTGTTAGGTCTCTTGACACTTTCATTACTGGTGACGTCTTTTCATAATATTCTGGCTGTTACTAGATTATTTTTAGTCACCTTAGGAAGGACCTCTAGCGATAAAAAGGCTACTAACTATCTCAATTAACCATCTTAGCTACTACATATCCTTTCTAAGAAGCTAAATATCGTCTAAATATAGCTAGAATAAAATAAATTTGACGTTACACGCACTAAGAGGGCTACAGTAAGTACTGATTTACGACGAAGGTTGAGTAATGAAATACAAAACAAACATTTGAAAATATTTAAAACAAGACTTACATTATTTTCATATTCAGATTTTTAACAGCAAAGTCAGTTACAAATGGAGGACAAATCTTCGCCTACTTATAGTGAACAAATGGTTAATTGTTAGTATCTATTACAAACACACTCAATAATTACTGAATAAAATACATATTAAGGTAAATTTTTTGTCTTTATAGCAAACATTACCCTGAATATTTACTGCATAACATGAGAATTACTAGGGTGAAATCAAGTCTTTACAACAAACAATACCCTAAATATGTACTGCATATATGAATTACTAGGGTAAACTTAATTCTTTATAGTAAACATTACCCTGAATATTTACTGCATAACATGAGAATTACTAGGGTGAAATCAAGTCTTTACAACAAACAATACCCTAAATATGTACTGCATATATGAATTACTAGGGTAAACTAAATTCTTTATAGTAAACATTACCCTGAATATTTACTGCATATTAGAATTACAGTACCGGTAAAATTCAGTCTCAATAACAAACATCACCGTTTATAATTACGGCATATAATAATTACTGGGGTAAAATTAGGTCTAAAGCCAATATTAGCCTTAAGATTGACTGCATACAAGAATTACTAGAGTAAAATGTCTATTGCATACAAGAATTACTAGAGTAAAATGTCTATTGCATACAAGAATTACTAGGGTAAAATGTCTACTGCATACAAGAATTACTAGGGTAAAATGTCTACTGCATACAAGAATTACTAGGGTAAAATGTCTACTGCATACAAGAATTACTAGGGTAAAATGTCTACTAAGTTATAAGTCAGTCTTGATGAGTTATTTTCATTAGTTTCCCTACAATGATCTGCTACATTCTAACTGTATAACCTAAAACACATTATTGGTCAGTTATTACTTATTCTGCACTTACTGTTCAGGAAAGATGATACTTAAAGGGAGATCTCCACTTGTGGGATTTTTTTCTTGACCCCTTTCTCCCTCGTGTTTAGCCCCATTGCTTTTGATATTATAAAACGTTTGCCCCATTAGTTTAGCGATTTTAAGAACTTTCACCCCATATTAAGACCTTTCGTGCAATTCAGGTGTCGATTTTATCCTGGCGAGCGATAGCGAGCCTGTAAGTTAAGAGGAACCGGCCTTCGGCCGGGACATTTTTCTACCGAAAAATTTACAAATTTATCTTGAAAGGGACTCAAGGGGGTGTAATTTTAAGCTTGATGGTGGTCTAGGGAACAAACTAAATACCTCCCCTTAAGGGGGGTGACCTGTTTATGTTCTGTCCATTTCTCTCTTTCTCTGGCTTGTATCCATTTGGCCCCATTCAGCCTACTGTTTTAAGACGTTTATCCCCATCCAGGTGTCAAGTTTTTACTGGTGAGCGGTAGCGAGCCAGCATATTTTTTATTTTTGTTTGACAGCAGGCTAAATTTGTACATTTTTCGATAGAAAAATGTCCCCGGCGAAGCCGGATTTCTTCATATAATGCTGGTTCGCTATCGCTCGCCAGGAAGAAATCGACACCTAGATGGGGATAAACGTTTTAAATTAGTTGGCTGAATGGGGCCGAATGGATACAAGCCAGAGAAGAGAGAAAAGGACATAAATAACAAAAAGCAGGTCACCCCCCTTAAAATGTGTTTTCTTCTCATTAAGACCATTTTATCTAGCTGCACATTAGTTTTCTAGACCCCCTTCTCATTAATGGCTGACACTATTATTTTCTAGACCCCTAATGGCTCTTCTCATTAATGGCTGACACTATTAGTTTTCTAGACCCCCTTCTCATTAATGGCTGACACTATTAGTTTTCTAGACCACCTTCTCATTAATGGCTGACACTATTAGTTGTCTAGACCCCCTTCTCATTAATGGCTGACACTATTAGTTTTCTAGACCACCTTCTCATTAATGGCTGACACTATTAGTTTTCTAGACCACCTTCTCATTAATGGCTGACACTATTAGTTTTCTAGACCACCTTCTCATTAATGGCTGACACTATTAGTTTTCTAGACCCCTTTTTAATTACAGTTTTTTCTAGACCCCCTTCTCATTAATGGCTGACACTATTAGTTTTCTAGACCCCCTTCTCATTAATGGCTGACACTATTAGTTTTCTAGACCCCCTTCTCATTAATGGCTGACACTATTAGTTTTCTAGACCACCTTCTCATTAATGGCTGACACTATTAGTTTTCTAGATATGGCTCTACTCATTATATTATTAGTTTTCTAGACCCCCTTCTCATTAATGGATGACACTATTAGTTTTCTAGACCCCCTTCTCATTAATGGCTGACACTATTAGTTTTCTAGACCACCTTCTCATTAATGGCCGACACTATTAGTTTTCTAGACATTAATGGCTGACACTATTAGTTTTCTAGACCACCTTCTCATTAATGGCTGACACTATTAGTTTTCTAGACCCCCTTCTCATTAATGGCTGACACTATTAGTTTTCTAGACCACCTTCTCATTAATGGTTGACACTATTAGTTTTCTAGACCACCTTCTCATTAATGGCTGACACTATTAGTTGTCTAGACCCCCTTCTCATTAATGGCTGACACTATTAGTTTTCTAGACCACCTTCTCATTAATGGCTGACACTATTAGTTGTCTAGACCCCCTTCTCATTAATGGTTGACACTATTAGTTTTCTAGACCCCCTTCTCATTAATGGCTGACACTATTAGTTTTCTAGACCACCTTCTCATTTTAATGGCTTTAGTTTTCTAGACCCCCTTCTCATTAATGGCTGACACTATTAGTTTTCTAGACCCCCTTCTCATTAATGGCTGACACTATTAGTTTTCTAGACCCCCTTCTCATTAATGGCTGACACTATTAGTTTTCTAGACCACCTTCTCATTAATGGCTGACACTATTAGTTGTCTAGACCCCCTTCTCATTAATGGCTGACACTATTAGTTTTCTAGACCCCCTTCTCATTAATGGCTGACACTATTAGTTTTCTAGACCCCCTTCTCATTAATGGCTGACACTATTAGTTGTCTAGACCACCTTCTCATTAATGGCTGACACTATTAGTTTTCTAGACCACCTTCTCATTAATGGCTGACACTATTAGTTGTCTAGACCCCCTTCTCATTAATGGCTGACACTATTAATTTTCTAGACCACCTTCTCATTAATGGCTGACACTATTAGTTTTCTAGACCACCTTCTCATTAATGGCTGACACTATTAGTTTTCTAGACCACCTTCTCATTAATGGCTGACACTATTAGTTTTCTAGACCACCTTCTCATTAATGGCTGACACTATTAGTTTTCTAGACCACCTTCTCATTAATGGCTGACACTATTAGTTTTCTAGACCACCTTCTCATTAATGGCTGACACTATTAGTTTTCTAGACCACCTTCTCATTAATGGCTGACACTATTAGTTTTCTAGACCACCTTCTCATTAATGGCTGACACTATTAGTTTTCTAGACCACCTTCTCATTAATGGCTGACACTATTAGTTTTCTAGACCACCTTCTCATTAATGGCTGACACTATTAGTTGTCTAGACCACCTTCTCATTAATGGCTGACACTATTAGTTTTCTAGACCACCTTCTCATTAATGGCTGACACTATTAGTTTTCTAGACCCCCTTCTCATTAATGGCTGACACTATTAGTTTTCTAGACCCCCTTCTCATTAATGGCTGACACTATTAGTTTTCTAGACCCCCTTCTCATTAATGGCTGACACTATTAGTTTTCTAGACCACCTTCTCATTAATGGCCGACACTATTAGTTTTCTAGACCACCTTCTCATTAATGGCTGACACTATTAGTTTTCTAGACCACCTTCTCATTAATGGCTGACACTATTAGTTTTCTAGACCCCCTTCTCATTAATGGCTGACACTATTAGTTTTCTAGACCACCTTCTCATTAATGGCTGACACTATTAGTTTTCTAGACCACCTTCTCATTAATGGCTGACACTATTAGTTTTCTAGACCACCTTCTCATTAATGGCTGACACTATTAGTTTTCTAGACCACCTTCTCATTAATGGCTGACACTATTAGTTGTCTAGACCACCTTCTCATTAATGGCTGACACTATTAGTTTTCTAGACCACCTTCTCATTAATGGCTGACACTATTAGTTGTCTAGACCACCTTCTCATTAATGGCTGACACTATTAGTTTTCTAGACCACCTTCTCATTAATGGCTGACACTATTAGTTTTCTAGACCACCTTCTCATTAATGGCTGACACTATTAGTTTTCTAGACCACCTTCTCATTAATGGCTGACACTATTAGTTTTCTAGACCACCTTCTCATTAATGGCTGACACTATTAGTTTTCTAGACCCTCTAGACCACCTTCTCATTAATGGCTGACACTATTAGTTTTCTAGACCCCCTTCTCATTAATGGCTGACACTATTAGTTTTCTAGACCACCTTCTCATTAATGGCGGACACTATTAGTTTTCTAGACCCCCTTCTCATTAATGGCTGACACTATTAGTTTTCTAGACCCCCTTCTCATTAATGGCTGACACTATTAGTTTTCTAGACCCCCTTCTCATTAATGGCTGACACTATTAGTTTTCTAGACCACCTTCTCATTAATGACTGACACTATTAGTTTTCTAGACCCCCTTCTCATTAATGGCTGACACTATTAGTTTTCTAGACCCCCTTCTTATTAATGGCTGACACTATTAGTTTTCTAGACCACCTTCTCATTAATGGCTGACACTATTAGTTTTCTAGACCCCCTTCTCATTAATGGCTGACACTATTAGTTTTCTAGACCACCTTCTCATTAATGGCTGACACTATTAGTTTTCTAGACCACCTTCTCATTAATGGCTGACACTATTAGTTTTCTAGACCACCTTCTCATTAATGGCTGACACTATTAGTTTTCAGATGTGTAGACGTTCGCCACATTTGTTTGTTTGATTAGACAACCTTTGGCTCCATCTCTTTGTGAAATATGAAGACCTTTCGTGGCATTTAGGTGTTGATATGTTTCTGGCGACCGATAGCAAGCCTGAAATTTTGGAGGAATCGACCTTAGGCTGGGACATTTTTCTACCGAAAAATGTACAAATTAATCTCAAAGGTGGATGTTGAGGATGTTTTTTGTATAAGCTTGAGGGAGGCCTAGGGAGGAAATTAAGATACTAATAAATAAAAAACACCTATACTGTTTCTTTGCAAATGAAGGTACATTGCAAAGTTCCCATCAAGATTTCTCGGTTATTTTGAAGATTTTGTAGTGAAATATGGTGCTAATTATATAAACTTGGTCTAAATATGATGCAGAGACATACTAGTTTTATATATGTCCATTAAGTATCGAGAAATAAGCTGCTAAGGGATTCAATTTACCATCAGATGAAATTAAGGGGAGTTTTCTAGTTTGTTTCCTACTCCTCCAGCAATCTTAAAATTTCACCCCCTTGACTCCCAATCAAGATAAATTTGTACATTTTTCGGTAGAAACATTTCCTGGCCGAAGGCCGATTACTCTTAAATTACAGGCTCGCTATCGCTCGCCAGGATAAAATCGACACCTAAATGGCACGAAAGGTCTTAAAATTGACAGAATGGGGCGGAAATTCTTAAAAATCACCACACTAATGGGGCAAACGTCTTAAAATCTCAAAAGCAATGGGGCTAGACATGAGGGAGAAAGGGGTCAAGAAAAAAGTCCCTCAAGTGGAAATCCCCCCTTAAACAGAGTATACCGCCTTAGGATCTGCAGTATATCCCTTCAGAGACTTGCAGATCATAATTACTATATCTGGAACTCTCTCCCAGAATCAGTCTTTCCCTCTTCCTATGACTTAAATTGCTTCAAACTCCGTGTGTCCAGGCATTTTGGCTCGAACGTCCCTTGATTTTGGCCCTGTCACTCTTTCAACTATGGGGGAGGCACTCGCTCTAGGCAGTTCTGCCTTTTGCCTCCCTCAATCACATAGAAAAAAAAAAAAAAAAAATCAAGGGGAGACATTAATAATTTGTTTATTCATATATTTAGTAAATTTTAATTGTTTAGTTTCCTCCCTAGAGGTTTGCTATCGCTCGCCAGGAAGTAATCGACACTTACTGTATATGACACGAAAGGCCTTTACATCGCCAAACTAATGGGGCGAATCTAATGGGCCTAAACATGAGGGAGACACATACCTACCATGCAACATGAGGGAGACACATACCTACCATGCAACATGAGGGAGACACATACCTACCATGCAACATCAATATTGGATTATTAAGCAATAGTTTCGTAGGTTAGTGGTTCTAGGTTATATTCTACTTCACCATGCAAATAAAAAACACCACTAAATTGCTTTAATTAGATACCATATTATGCGATAATTGACATCTAACTTATATCACTGCAATAGGTAAAACAAGGGTACATAACTTCTAGTATTCGGCTGTATTATATTACTGATAAATTAGTTAATCACAATACATTTAGTTAATCACAATACATTTTCATTGTCTTTTATTTTGTTAGTATGATTAATGGTTAAGCAGGGAACTAGTTTGATTATCTTAGGATCCAAAAGAGGGGTTTTCTCGCTCATATTACATGCTTAGTCTAAAGTGCTAATACATAATTGTTAAGGGGAGGTATTTAGTTTGTTCCCTAGACCTCCATCAAGCTTAAAATGACACCCCCTTGAGTCCCTTTCAAGATAAATTTTTACATTTTTCGGCAGAAAAATTTCCCGGCCGAAGGCCGGTTCCTCTTAAATTACAGGCTCGCTATTGCTCGCCAGGATAAAATCGACACCTGAATTGCACGAAAGGTCTTAATATGGGGTGAAAGTTCTTAAAATCGCTAAACTAATGGGGCAAACGTTTTATAATATCAAAAGCAATGGGGCTAAGCATGAGGGAGAAAGGGGTCAAGAAAAAAATCCCTCAAGTAGAGACCTCCCCTTAAATCCACTAAGGTTGATACAATGGAAATATACACCACTCCAGCAACCCTTAAACGTTTCGCAGATACCCTGAAGAAGCTATCTGCGAAACGTTGTCAAATAATTATAGTGTTCCTCCTCGCATGGTGTTTATAATCATATCATTGTTAGTTACATATCTACATTAGCTCAATACTACAAGCAAAAGAAGGGATACATGCACACACACACACACACACGGCAGGGCAGCAACAATGAGCGTACAGGAATGCAAGCAACGCAAAATTCAAGCACCGAAAAACACCACGAAACGGCGCAAAAACTATTGCAAGCAAAGCGGCGACTGCAGAATTATAACCGACTAAAAATGACATTCAGTACTGGTGACGTCATATGACATTCAGTACTGGTGACGTCATAGTGATCGTGTTCTGGACACTATTAGACGTTGTTATTCAGCTTAGGATAGATCTGTGGTAGCTCAAAGGATTAAGGGGAGATCTCCACTTGAGGGATTTTTTTCTTGACCCCTTTCTTCCTCATGTTTAGCCCCATTGCTTTTGATATAAAACGTTTGCCCCATTATAGTTTACCGATTTTAAGAACTTTCACCCCATATTAAGACCTTTCGTGCAATTCAGGTGTCGATTTTATCCTGGCAAGCGATAGCGAGCCTGTAATTTAAGAGGAACCGGCTTTCAGCCGGGACATTTTTCTACCGAAAAATGTACAAATTTATCTTGAAAGGGGGTCTAGGGGGTGTAATTTTAAGATTGATGGAATTCTAGGGAACGAACTAAAAATCTCCCCTTAAATGAGATGGTCTGTAACCTCTTAATTATTGTGAGAGATCCTTCCTAAGCTGAATAAAATGATCAAATACAAAGGACGTCACCGGTTTCTGAATGGACTAAAACAGGTTGAAACGGAAACTTCAACATAGTCACCCCTTGAGGATTACGACGCGTTTTGACAGTTTCTTTTATATTTTCTGGCTATTATTAGACGATTTTATACAGCTTGCGAAGGATCTGTGGACATCAATAGGGTAAAGGCTATCTCATTTAAACCTCCGACTCCTATATATCCTTCCTAATCTTAATAAAATCGTTTAATAATAGCCAGAACATAGAAAACAACTGCGTCATCGTATCCTGAATGGGTTTAATACATGCCAGCTGATTCTACAGGTTTTGAAAAGACGTGGCGTGAATATAGGACAGGTGAAACAAGCAATACTTTTGATCACTTTAAAGCCTCGAAGCCAGGAAGATGACAGAGGAAATAGTATGGGGTGAGGAAGGGAGCTGGAGGAGGAGATGAAGGCGTAGAGGCTTTAAATGTGGTAACTTTTCACAAACGTATGTGGACAGTACTAAATAATTGTTCATATTCCTTTTTTTACATTTGACGAAATACAAAAGTTAGTCCCTCTTAACAAAGCTAACGAGAGAGAGAGAGAGAGAGAGAGAGAGAGAGAGAGAGAGAAGCAGTATGATAAAGCGAGATAGTGGTAAGCAGTGTAAATCGAGAGAAATAGAAAAAGAGAGAAGAGGTAAAGACACACGAAAGAGGCTAGACTAAAACCCAAGAAACAGAAACCGGTCATTCCCACCCACTACCCACAATCCACATCCCCTCCCCACCCACAATCCACATCCCCTCCTCACAATCCACAACCCCTCCCCACACCCATACATCTGTAAACTGCTGGGTAAACTTGTGCCTCCAAACCCCTCCCCACCACCCACACCCCACACCGCCCCCCTCCCCACCCACAACCCACAATCCCTACCCACCACCCACCTCCAACCTCCCACCCTCACGTCTGTAATCTGCTGGGTAAACTTGTGCCCCAAAACCCCTCCCCACCACCCACACCCCACACCTCCCCCCTCCCCACCCACCTCCAACCTCCCACCCTCACGTCTATAATCTGCTGGGTAAACTTGTGCCCCAAAACTCCTCCCCACCACCCACACCCCACAACCCACACCACACAATCCCCTCCCCACCCTCACGTCTATAATCCGCTGGGTAAACTTGTGCCTGGTGTAATTAATTTATGGAGGGGCTTGAGGCTAGGCTAAATCCCTCACAACACGAGTATACCCTCCCAGAACCTCCCTTAACAGCGGTCATTACATACCTTCACATTATTTTCAAATTATTTAGACAACCTTCGTTGAACTTTCCTAAACATCACTCATTGAAATACAACCCTCTTTAGTTTTCCCATACATCGTTCATTACATACTTTTATATTGTGTGAAAAGCCTGTTATCCTTGGGTAAATTGTGGGGGGGGGGAGTAAGTAGTGAGGAAAAGTTAGTTATATGAAGGATACATGCCTTTCATAATACGTGTTGATAGCCCCTAACGCACGAACAACTGTGACTTATGAAGTACACCCCCCCCCCTGAACCTACCCACACATAACTCATTAAATATATCTGTGGCTGCGCGCGCACAGACACCCAAACATGGATGTAAGAGTCGCCATCAGTTGTTTTGTGAAATATGCCGAACAGGAACCGCAGAGTTTATCACTAAGAGCTTAAAGCGCAGTCATTCGAACATTAATGCTTTGGCCATTTTCAACCGGCAATATTATTCCGTGTTTTTTTTTTTTTTCTTTTTGCAATGGTATGGACATTTAATATTCACAACAGCCGGGAAAGCGCTCATGGGGCTCATAGCTGCGTCACACGGATATTTTTTGGTCTAAAGGCGTGTAATTGTCTTTCTTTGTGACTGGATAATCTTTCTTTGTAACTAGATATCAATTGTGTGTCTATAATATTATCTCTCTCTCTCTCTCTCTTATGTGCAGGAGAGGATAAAAGCAAAGTACGTAGCCTACAGGAGGACAATAATATATGCCCAGCTTTGGGTTGTAAAACTAGATGACCTTCAACAGGTTGGAGGTGCAGGTGGATGAGTGGAGATGTGTTTGGGTTCCTTCACTCGCTCTCGCTCTCTCTCTCAACTATTTTTGTATTAATTATATACATACATATACAATGCCTAAAGCATTTACCTTTTGCGCGCGCGCGCGTAATGAATACATCCATTTCCCTATTGCGCTATTAAGCTAAGCAGATTTCCTATGAATTCGATGTCTTTGACACATAACACAATGTGAAAATTGCCAGGGATTCGATGAAAATATTCTAATAAAATGATCACAAATAACAAATATAATGCATTTGTACTCTATTTTGTTTCACCTTGTTGCTGGAATTTTGTTTCATAAGTTCTTGATAATTATCGCAAATTATGCTTTCACTGGATTTGGCTTCCTACATCTTCTAACTGATTTGTATATAGTTGTCAGTATGTAATGTTATGCTTCCGCTACCCTCATAATTATAATGATCGTCGTTATGTCCCTATACAATTATGATGTTAACGCACACTGTATTTATTATGATGTTAACGCACACTGTATTTATTATGATGTTAACGCACACTGTATTTATTTACAAAATGATTTATCCATCAGCCTACCTCATAGAAATGCATATATAGAAAGATAAATAGCATAAACTAAAGATAGAAAAATATGGCTGGATATATGAACGAAAATAGCGAAAAGCACAGTATTGCAAAGTAAGCATTAGAAGCGAGCATATGTGCACAAAATAATAAGAGGTTCAATTACTTACCTATTAAATAATGAGAGGTTCAATTACTTACCTATTAAATAATGAGAGGTTCAATTACTTACCTATTAAATAATGAGAGGTTCAATTACTTACCTATTAAATAATGAGAGGTTCAATTACTTACCTATTAAATAATCTCAAGTGGTGATGTTATAAGCGTTGGTTCATATCATAGACACCTGAATACAAGGCACATAAAGCAAAGCCAAAATATATACAAGAAAAACAAAAATATGCACAAATAACAACAAGCTCATGAATTCACTTACCTTGAAGCGTGCCTATTACATTCCAACAGTGACATATTTACGATGGCTACCAAATATGTAACTAAAGAAGCTTCCAACTAACTTAGGGGGAGGTTTTTAGTTTGTTTCCTACTCCTCCAACAATCTTAAAATGTCACCCCCTTGACCCCCTTTCAAGATAAATTTGTACATTTTTCGGTAGAAAAATTTCCCGGCCGAAGGCCGGTTACTCTTAAATTACAGGCTCGCTATCGCTCGCCAGGATAAAATCGACACCTAAATGGCACGAAAGGTCTTAAAATTGACAGAATGGAGCGGACATTCTTAAAATCGCCAAACTAATGGGGCAAACGTCTTAAAATCTCAAAAGCAATGGGGCTAGACATGAGGGAGAAAGGGGTCAAGAAAAAAATGGAAATCTGTCCTTAATGATTATCCTAAGGTGAAACGTGGAGCTGGTGAGGTTATTTGATATGGTGTAATTGGTGCTACATTAGTTGCGGTAACCCTAGTAAATAACTGATAAGTGATAATTAGCTAAATTTAACCATCCTCAAACCATATCTTCTAGTCCTAATCCAACCACGCGATCATTGTAGTGGTTTTGAAGTTAGTTGGTTTGTCTTCCTAGCGCAATGGATAAATGCACTGAATTTCGGTGTGAGCATCCTGGGTTCGAATCCCTGGACTGCCGCATGTATTTGTTGATTTCATTAATTGAGTTTAGGAGTAAAGTCGGTTGGTGGAGGTAACATAATAATATATAAATAATGAAATTCATATTTAACCCTTTGGCTGCGGGTGACGTTCTGGAATGTTTTGGCAAGTTACAGCAATTTCCAGGCTTTAAAAGCCTGTAAAAAACGTAAAAATCGAGTGTCAGTGGGCGGGAGCGTGAGGGGCCCACCTCCTCCCTCAGAGCAGCGAGTGGCTCACTGAGCTAGGCTGTGTCTCGCGCGGGTCTCTCTCTGTCTCTCTCAACAGTGTAGCCAAGCGAGCGAGTGATACCAAATAGCGGGTTTCCCGCGTTTTACTGGCACCACTGCGGGTGAACCAGACCACGTACGGGGCCCGTTCTGGTCTCATTTTGAAGCTATTTTCGCCTAGTTTTCGGCAGAATACAGTTCATTTAATGCAGATGCTTGATTTATCATTCAGGAGTGCCTGAATATGCCCTAAATAGCCCAAACATAGCCGCAACCAATGGGTTAAACCAATGAATAATTAACATGGCGGCGGCCTTGGGGGAGGGAAGTGTAGGGAACCACTCAGTATTAGAACTGATGATTATTGAATTAGATGCCATATAACTAATAAACTTGATACACATTAATCTACTAACTAAAGAACAATAAATCCAATATTTGTACTCACCAGGCGGCGTCCTTGTATTCCTGGGGGTAGGGGATGTGTAGGGAACCACACGATGATTGAGATGGTGGTGGTGGTGATTCCTTACGCTGGCAGCCAGACGAGATGTGAGAGTCACAGGGGGAGGAGCCAAGGAGGGCGGAGTCTGACCGTATCCAGCCACGCCCCCATACCAGCCATCTGCGGGGAAAGGATTGGTTGGTTAGGATAAGGGGAGGCGTCTATGGAAAGGGGTGGAGTCTTTGAAAGGGGGCGGAGTCTTGAGGAGAGGAAATTTAAGCCATATTTGTGTAGGCAGGTGCCATATACGAAAACATAAATATATAATAATTTTATATATATATATATATATATATATATATATATATATATATATATATATATATATATATATATATATATAGTCTCCCTCAGTCGTAAATTGTCATCCAGGACGAACCACAACTGCCACACATTAGGTTAGATTAGGTTAAACTGGATTTGGTTTGGTAAGGTCAGGAGACTGGAGATATTAGTTGGGGGTATCTAGGAGAGTGAATGCTTTGACTGGAAACCACACTTTGTAATCCTCAAAGTCAAGTCCTTCACAGGTTCAATTTATGATGATTAATCTATTCTCCAGTTCCTACTTCTTCATGTGCCTTTGCAATATAGCTTTGGTACACATGATAAACAAACCTTAAGAGAGCCCACCTCGCTTTGTTTCTCTCAATCTCTCTTTGGCTTGTATCCATTCGGCCCCATTCAGCCTACTGTTTTAAGACGTTTACCCCCATCCAGGTGTCAATATTTTCCTGGCGCGCGGTAGCGAGCCAGCATATATATATTTTTGTTTTGACAGCAAGCTAAATTTGTAAAATAAATGTCTCCGGCGAAGCCGGGTTTCTCCACACAATGCTGGCTCGGTATCGCTCGCCAGGAATAAATAAAGGAATAAATGAATTAGTAGAAAAGAAAAAAAAATTCCCCTTAAATGGACAATTTGGTTTTATAATTAATAAATATGGAATTCTATTCACAAGTCAGTATCCAAAATCATTATGAATTTTATAAAAGAGATTGCACATATATTTGTTCATATGGTTCTATTATTTAACAAACCTTATTAAAATATATATAATTTACAAAACTAAGTGAATGTGGTACTAGCACATTCGTTTAAAGTTTTGCATGTAAATATATTCTAGTCTGGCAGGATCCGCATCTAAATCATTAGATTCATGATCAAGCACTGTTGTTACTAAACCAATATTGGATTTGGATTTTCTAATCATCAGATCATGAAGGAGCGGGTTCGATCCTGCCAGTATAGAACAAACTATAATAATATACAGTATAGGCCTACTGTATATGTACATAATTTGTGATAATAAAGCCGGTATCACACGAGAGCTTTTATAGTCAACATTCGATGATCAACATTTTTCTTGCAACATTTCTGGAGTATTTTACACTGGTATCGGAAACTAGACTGATGCTAGATGAATTTAGGTAGCATAAATCTATTAAATGATTACCTCATAAGCTGCCAGACCAGTGTTAAGGATAAATGTTGAGTGAAAAAGCGCTCGTGTGATACCGACTTAATTAACATGCGATATATATTTACACTACACACGAAACATTCGATAGTTAAAAGAAGATAACATCAAGAAACAAGCATACAAAACAATAATTTAAAAAAAAGAGATTGCATAAGATATCATGCCGTCACATGCAATATCGTTCAACAATACCAAACCACTTCGGGAGTTGATCTGTGGTTCTATCTAATTATTCTAATAAAACAATAACTTTTCAGTCTTATTAATTGGCAACCTCTTTTCGCAGTTTCTGGTGGCACATTTACATTCAAACTAGACACTAGATTTAAAGTATAGTTTAGATTGCAGGAAAACTAAGAAAACCCCTATAATTCGCGCCTCTAACGTTTCGGGCTATGCAATACTAAAAGTTCTATAACGCTCGAAACCTTATAGATGAAATATTGTAACAAAAAAAATCATGTGCTTTCCTGTCCATCTAATCTATAATCAGTAGTACACAAGATGAATGGATTATTGTTTCATGAGAACTGTTTTCCCTTTCTCCCTTCTATTATGTAAAAGACAAGGTAGGTACTGTGTATTGAGATTTGTAGTTGAATTCATATACACATGGAGTTCAGTAGGTGCCAAATCAAAACTGCAAGGAGAGTGGACTGTAAATAGATCATGCTGACTACACCTTAATCACTTCAGTATGTCATGACCCCTTCATTAATCGTATTTTGGCTATCTTAAAGCATATTTAATCAGCTCATGGAGAACGTCTAAGGGCCAAAGGGGTAAACATGTTCTTATGAAACCCTCTAGCTCCTACAGGTTGAAACCCTCTAGCTCCTACAGGTTCTTCTTAAGCTGAATGCAATCGTCTAATGATATCCAGAACGAAAACAATAAGGAAGCGTCATGGTATACTGAAGGAATCAAGTTACCAAACAAGTCTAAATATCCCCCGACGGCCATCTTGTCTCATATTTTACCTTGAATGCCCCAGATAGGATGGGGTAACCTATGCTCTTTCGGGAACCTCACAGCCAAACTCTCAAACATTCTCCCGGTGGCATTGTTGGCGTTTGTGTCAAAGAACGAGGGTGTATGCCAAGACAGCGCCGTGGCACCCTGTTCTGTCGGGTGCATAGGGAACCCCCCGATCGCCCCCACGGCACCGGGGGGGTTTGTTGGGGGTCTTGCGGCGTCTGAGGGTGGGGGTCTATGGCCTGCAATGGGACCGATGACTGGGTTGTCTGTGTGTGAGGTGTGGGGGTCTGTGGTTAGCTGGGAGACATTGGAGTTATGGAGAAGAGGAGGAGGAATAATAAGCAAGCAAACACGAGTAAGGACAAAGTGATATATTAGGGGAAAATACAAAATTAAGGGGTTATAGGAATAGGCAAGCAAAGACGAGTAGGCGCAACGTGATATGTTAGGGGAAAAGAAAAATGAAGGCGTTATAGCAAAAGTTTAAGGAATGGATAGGTAAGTGAAAGAAACATAAAGCATTGGAAGAGATGGAAAGGGAGCTGAAGGAGTGAAACGCAGGTAAATGAAGAGAAGGTAAGGAATTTTAAGAGAAAGGTAAACTGATAAAGGAAAATAAGAGAAGCAACGAGGAAAAAGCAAATCAGTCGAATATTTAACCCCTTCAGCACCGTGACGCAATTTTCATCTTATTTCGGTTACCATTATAATCTCTCCTTTAGCTTGTAATCTACAGACTCAAAGGTGTGAATACGATCTCAATAAACCGTCTGAACATACGTCTTTCTTAAACTGCATAAAATCGTCTAACTTTAGCCAGAATCAAAGGTAAGAAGGCGTCACTGTGCCGAATGGGTTAAACGGAGAATGCAGAGCTACCAAGGGGGGAGCATCAAAGCGTCAAAAACTGATCCTATCATTTCATCAAATCTGCAAAAAGCTATCAATACATCAACTTTTCCAGATGTCTTCATTTTGTCAAAAAACATTTTTTCCATAGATCATATCAATGTGTTAGGTTAGGTTAGGTTAGGTAAACAAAAATGATGATATGATATCATCCAGTCAGTTTCAGCCTTTTGTCAAATTGAAAAGGTCCAACTTTTTTGATGCTTTGAAAATATTGGGTTTTTGATGTATTGATAGGGCTGACACCCTTGGAATAGTTTTGACGCTTTGCAGGCGCCCCCTACCAAGGCAATCAGACTCGGAGGAAAACACAGAGGACCAGGGTAGTCACGAACATCTTTAGAATGGCCTTATCAAACGTTCGTACTTACAAGAATATGAGCACGTTTGGATAAGAAAACAAAACACAGAGGACCAGGGTAGTCACGAACATCTTTAGAATGGCCTTATCAAACGTTCGTACTTACAAGAATATGAGCACGTTTGGATAAGAAAACAAAATAATATACAAATATAAAATCGTGAATATCCTGGTCATACGAATTCTTTACCAGAAAATTGAAAATATAGAAATGCAATTAAAGAAATTAAAGGCCCACTGACACAATACAAGAAACTTTACGAATTATATTACATTTAGATACAACAATTTAGGATGTATTTCTTTTATAGCCACATACAAATTATATTAGCTAATATAATAGCACAAATGATTTTACTAGTTAATCTGGCAACTGCAACATGACGCCATGATTAGATAAATAATGATAAACTTTAACAGGAATACAGTGATAGATAGGCTACACAAACTTAAATCATTTGAAAGTTCAAGATTCATACTTTCCTTTCAATATGGTCTATCAATTAATTTGCTTAGTATAATAATTGTTGTGAATCCTGGCTTGCGACCAAATTGATGTAGTATTGATTTTGTGTTGTCAGTACTAAACTACCTGCATATATATATATATATATATTGAGGCCACCTTTTTAGGTATTTACACATAGTACAACTCCTAATCAGTTTATTAACGAAAAAAACCGAATCCTGATATCAATGAGCCTATTGATAAGAGTGAACAGTTAAAGGAGATCAAGGAAAACATTAGAACATGCTATAGCAGAAAAATAATACCAAATCAGTGCCAGAAAGCATTAGGAAATGAGGCAAATGGAGTAATGTTCAATAATTAGATAAATTATAATACATGGACTTTTACACATAAGCGGAAATAAAGCGCTTAGAAAATCAAGTATAAAATTGAAATACATTTATTGCATGCGTATATATAAATACTAAAGTTTGTTCAATAATTTGTGAGTCAAATTTACTCCAAAATATATGATAGAAAACAAAATTATTAAAAGTTTTATCTTGGAATTATATAAACTCAAAGATTAAATTAATAAGTTACGACTTTTGATTATAACTGTACATTCAACTCCAAAGTTTATTATTTGAAATGTTAATGGTTATTATTTGAATAAGGCAGCATTTGCAAAGTCACCTGAGAGATGTCAATAAGCCTTTAACCCCTTCAACACGATGACGTAATAGGCACCATATTTTAGTTACCATTAGACGATTTTCTTCAGCATATAATCTACCTCTAGGACTCAATGGGGTAAATACCATTTTGGCAAACATAGATCTCTCTTAAATTGCATAAAATCGTCTATTTTAGCCCGAAAGTAAGGTATAAAAGGCGTCATCGGTGCTGAAGGTGTTAAACCAGGAAGACAGAAGGAGCAAGGCGTGTGGGTCTGTCAGTACTGTGGGTCTGGGGCAAGTGGGCAATGAATGAGTCGATAAACGTTGACACCCAAAGGAATACACTACCGCAACAGGTAGGAAAACATTAAGGTGGGGATGGTTCGCTTTTCTGCCCCCCCCCCCCCCCCCCCCCCCTCCTTCTCCCTCATGTTTAGCCCCGTTAGTTTTCAGATTTTAAGACGTTCGGTTCATTAGATTGGCGATTTTTCTATCGAAATATGTACACATTTTTCTTGAAGGGGGTCTTTGGGTGTTTTTTTTTTTTTTTAAAGCTTAAGGGAGGCCCAGGGAAGAAACTAAGTAAATAGCAAAAATATAATTATATAAATAAACAAATAAATACGCCCATCCCCCTGTTAAGAGGACTAAGAACATTTGCAAATCCCAGACAAATATGAAACAAAATACACATTAACACTTTAATATGTATACATTGAATTTTAATCTTCCATCAGCCGAAATAATCCGACTATAGAAGAAAGAACAACAATACAAATAAAGATAAACACCTCATTGTTAGTGGTAGTGGGGATAATGAGAACACAATCAAACCCCAAAGCATAAAAGACCACAACAATTAGGAAAAGGTAAGAATGCCTGAAGAACACGGGGACAAATATGACACAAAATAGGAAAGGTAGGACAAAATGGACTCAAACTTTCAAGAACGCCTGAAGATCGTAGAACAAATGAAACAAAAGGTTACTTAATACAGACATCAGAGGCTATCAACCCTTCTGGATTATTAAGCCAGCACATTGTAAGTCAAGAATAGCGTCATGACTGGAGACCCTTTTCGAGAACTCCAGTCCCTTTAAATTAGTCCCAGACCAGATGGCTGGAGTAAAGTAGGAAAGAAGAGCAATTGGACAGAGAAAGAACAAGTTGAGAAGTGAGAAGTACAGTAGAAGAATGAAAGTCAATAAGTAAATATTAAACAAATAAGAATAATGCTGAACACTTACATTGTTGTGGGTGTTGAGGGAAGTGGGGCATCAAGTCTCGGGCGTGGGGGTGGAGGTCTGGGCGGTCCTTGTTGTCCAGGAAGGCTTTGGCGAAGGGGTTGTACTTGATTTTCAGCCTTGTGACCTGCATTACAAAAACAGAGAGAAAATGGTTGAGTATGTGTATTATCACCTGTTGGAAAGAATTAAGTACATATAGAATGATATATATTTAAAGATAAACAAATAACACGTTCCTTGTTGTCCAGGAAGGCTTTGGCGAAGGTGTTATACTTGATAAGATAGGATACGTAATTTTGAGAAGAAAAGATAGGCAACACTTTCTTTGTTGTCCAGGAAAGCTTTGGCATAGGGGTGGTACTTGATCCTGCATTAGAGAGACACAATACAGAAACTATGAGTAAGACCATTCCGTCAGCAGGGGTTAGGGCAAAACAAGGCAAAACGCTCTACAGTATAGTATCTTGGTGTGCTTGATCTCCAGTGTTGTGACTTGTAAGCAACAGAAAGAAGAGTAAGTTTATAATGTTTAAGCAGGTCAAAACGGCAAAAAGCCTATGGGTTACAATGAACTATACTGTACCATAGATGTAAGAGGCAAACAAAGAGAAGGAAGGATACGCAAGTGCCACGAAAGAGACAGATGGATATACGAAGTGCCAATAAAAATCAAAACAAAGGAAGGATACGAAATTGCAAATGAAGATCAAAAGAGAGGGAGAAGAAGGCTATACTAGTGCCAATAAGGATCAACACAAAGGAAGGATACGAAAGTGCCAATACAGATAAAAACAAAAGGGAGGAAGGATACGTAAGTGCCAAGAAAGAGACATATGGATATACAAAGTGCCAATAAAAATAAAAACAAATGAAGGATATGAAAGTGCCAAAAATATCAAAACACAAGGATACGAAATTGCAAATAAAGATCAAAAGAGAGGGAGAAAAAGGATATACTTAGTGCCCATAAAAAAGAATAAAAAATAAAAAATACAAGAAAAAAGGAAATGTCAGCAAAGACGAAAACAAAGAGGGAGGGCGGAAGGGTGCGGGTGCCATATAGTGTTATCATAATCCCAGAGTCAATAAGGCGGTAGTGGTCCAATCACGCCCAAAATACCGTGCCTTACCCCTCCCTATCTTCCCACCTTGTAAGTTATGTTTCTAGGTAAACAAGGTATAATATATATATAGAAAACCTTATAATTGATGAAACAAAGAGTATATATTCAAGGTTTATCTAGGTCCTCTAGGAGTATTACAAAGGATATAAAACAGCGAAGACGTGCCAATTACCACTATCTTCCCACCTTGTAAGTAATGTCTCTAGGTAAACAAGGAACAATATATATAGAAAACCTTATAATTGGCGAAACAAAGCGAATAGATTCAAGGTTTATCTAGGAGTTTTTTCGTATGCTAACAGAGGAATTAAAGCAGCGAAGACCTAACCTGACTTTCGATCTAGCCTGTACCTTCTACGCTATGGGGATCATGTCAACAATATCGGCCTTTCTTTCATCTTTTCCTCACATATGCCGACGGCCTTCTTGACCCTTAACCCCTTCACCACCATTACGCAAATTTCATCATATTCTGGTTACCATCAGACGATTTTCTTAGTTTATAATCTACCTGAAGGACTCATAGGGGTAATTACGATCTCAATAAACCTTCATAATAACATAGGTCCTTCTTAAAGTGCATAAAATCGTCTAATTATAGCCAGCATTAAAAATAAAAAGACGTCATGGTGTTGAAAGGGATGAACACGAACCTCACGAACGATATGTTCTGGTATAACTGTGTTGGTGGTGTAATGGGTTAGATGCTTATGTTCTTGGTGTGGTGTCCTGAGTTCGAATCCCGGGAGGACCATATGCTTTCATTAGTTTATTCAAATACATTGGGGTTTGTAATTGATGATTAATGTTAAGAACGGGGTGTTACTTAATATATGTTATCGTCAACACTGGTCTGGCAGCTTATGTGTTCAAGTATTCAAGGGGCTAGTGGTTGTTTTTTTGGTCTATTAATATTAATTGTCTTGTCCTCGTTTGGTTTGTATATTTTGCAAGTTTTACATTAATGCATTAATTTACTGTTTAGTTTCCTCGCTAGACCTCCCCCCCCCCCCCCCCCGAGACCCCCATTAAGATTTTTTTTAAAAGACCTCCGTCTACGTATTGTGAAAAACCTGTTAATCCTCCGGCAAATTACGGGGTGAGTGAGTGAAGAGAGAGACATTAAGATAGATTTGTACATTTTTCGGTAGCAAAATGTCCCGGCCGAAGGCCGAATTCTTTCTCAACGATTGTCTAGGCACTTTCGCATTATGATCTGAAACTAGATGAAAGGTAAATTATGTTAGGTAGTTTAATTTGTATGTATGTATGTATGTATGTATGTATAAACTCAGGCCCAATGCCACTGTTTATTATTATTATTTTAGTTTAATTTGTATGATACTTATAATTATAAACAGCCAGACTATTATTTTGTCTATATTAATTAACGGACAAATCGCTCGGGTGACATCACCTTGTGCCATATGATGTCCTAAGCAACTTCTTGACAATCGATTACAAATTTTGGTAGAAGTTAACCCGGTTGATATCCAACATTAATATGAAATTAATTTATACACATATACTGAGTACTTACTGACTTATCTAGGTGGTAGTGGTGACAACAGAAGACAACAAAATCGAAATGCCCGCTAAGGACAGGCTTCTATAGAGCTTAAGGGGAGGTATTTAGTTTATTCCCTAGACCTCCATCAAGCTTAAAATTAAACCTTCTTGACCCCCTTTCAAGATAAATTTGTAAATTTTTCGGTAGAAAAATGTCCCGGCCGAAGGCCGATTCCTCTTAAGTTACAGGCTCGCTATCGCTCGCCAGGAAAAAATCGACACCTAAATGGCACGAAGTCTTAAAATTGACAGAAATGGGGCGAAAGTTATTGAAATCGCCAAACTAATGGGGCAAACGTCTTAAAATTTCAACAGCAATGGGGCTAAACATGAGGGAGAAGGAAGTTCGAAAAAAAAATCCCTCAAGTGGAAACCTCCCCTTAAAAGAACACTCCCAAGAACCCCCTTCCAGATAAATTTGTGAATTTTTCGGCAGGTTCCCCCTAATCTATTTTTATATAGGACTATTTCACTCCCAACGAAAGTAATGAAAGCATGTGATCCACCGGGACTGGAACCTGGGTTACCACACAAATATTTACCATTACACCATCAAGACAGACTCGTTATCGATCGCCAGGAAAAAATCGACACCTAAATGACACGACAGGTCTTCATACTGACAAAGAAATAGGGCGAAATGTCTTAAAATCGCCAAACTAATGGAGCGATCGTCTTAAAATCTCAAAATGAATGGTACTAATCATGAGAGAAGGATTTCCACAAGACCCCACCCCTTAAATTAGAGTTCTCAAGCGTAAATCGATCAAGTGCAAATATGCCAGGTTAAAAAAAAAAAAAAAAAAAAAAAAAAAAAAAAAAAAGTTAAGAATGACGAACCCTAACCTCAGTAACTCAAAATTAACTGGAGTAAATAAGCTGTAAATGTCCACACCGATTCCCTGGCTGACACTTCCCAAATGGTGTTTATATTCATTATGTCAACTTTTCAAATTTAATTGAACATTAGCTCAATAAAAAGTCGACTTTTCAGTCATAGAGGTTAGGGGGTCACGTTTTCTAGCCTACTTATGTATAATTAATAGACACTGTTAAATAATAAAGCGAGTAACTACCTCCTCATTCTGGTAGATACTACTAATAAGCATAGTATTTATTCTAGCTGAGGGTAAATTGACATGTTCTCATCTTGATAATTCAGCTATTACGAAGATTCTGTACCGAAATATGCTGTTAATTATGAATACTCGGCATGCGTATGAGATCAATGTTTAATAGATTATTTTTTTGTTTTCATTTAGTATCGGTAAATTGGCTACTAAGGATTCAGTTTGCTATCAGCTGGAAACAAATAGACTAGGCTATAGTACCTAGCTGATAGATAGATAGATAGATAGATAGACCTACCTCTTCATTCTGGTTGGATGGATGGCTTAAGGAAAGTAAGAAAAGTATATTGTACAATGTTGGGGGGAGGAGTGGGGGAGGGATTGCAAGAATATGGGTGGGGGGGGGGGGGGGGGGCTCTCTGGTGGGTTGTTGGGATTGGATTCTAGATGTAGTTAAAGAGAGAAACAGAAATACAGTAAGAGTAAGAAAGATTTCTAAGATCAACCAGAATACTCCATTATTACATTCACGTGGGCGGTGAATAATAGTAATAATAATAATGATTGAGTACTTACCTCTTCATTCTGATAGGCGGTGACAGCGATGAACTGGCACTCAGGGAAGGGCACCACACAGATGGGCTGCTGATCCACGGCGCCCACTCGGAACACGTGAAGGCGGGGCTCGTACTTGTGGAGGCTGTTTAACATGATTTGCTGAAAGGAATGAAAGGGAGATTATTAGGCTATCATACGTCATAGATACAAAATGGTGATAGAAGGGGAAGGATCGTTAGAGAGATCGTTAGATATACAAACAGAGGCACGAATTAAAAATAGTAGGCCTATAAATTATCGACTTAAACGTGCATCCGGAATTCAGACTTGGAAGACGAAAACAGAGGGATATGATGTTATTTTACGACATAGCTAACTACAATATAATGATGTGTGGAATAGCTACAGGATAAACATTAACCATTTCAAGCACTGATAATGCATTGCTTTTCGGTTTTCTAGCTATAATTAGAAACGGAGATTAGTAGGTAATCATTCGTCATAGATAATTGAAGATGATAGGTGTATAGTTAGACAACTCGATAGGCTAGACACATACAAAGATAGTCCCTAATTAACATGATTTGATGGAAGGGATGAAAGTAGATCACTAGTCTATCATACGTCATAGATAAAAAGAAGGTGATCGAAGAAGTATAGTTAGATAGCTCGGTAGACACATACAGAGATATGCACAATTATAAATAGTAGGCCTTCATAGAATTGAAAGTGCAACCCTCTTCATTCCATATCTCCTTTCTTTCTATTTTTGTTTTCCCTCTAGGTGCCCTTCTCTCCTTCTTCCCTCCTCCTACCTCTCTACCTTGTTTTATCATCTCCCTTCTTATCTGTCCTCTCCTAATCTTCTTCTTTTCCTCCTTCTTATATTCTCTCTCTCTCTCTCTCCGTGCCTATCATCTCCACCATCCTCTCTAAATTAGTGAACTCAAGCCCTAAATAATGACTCCTCCAACGCGAGGGGAAAAACGGCCCAAGTATTTATTATTTCCAAAATTTTATGGCGCGCTATAAAAGTGGGGCATCCTCATGGGCTCTAAGCAGCGTAGAAAATGGGAGTTGGGCATGGTTTGGGGGGAGAGGGGGGACTATTATTAAACTTTATGACACTTCCTACCCTCTGGTCTCAATAGGTGCATTTCCCCTCGGCCAAAATAGCTATTATTATCCTGAACTTTCTCTTTCTTTTCTGTTTGTTTTGTGTCCACAATTAGTTGGTAGGCTACAATATAAATTTCGGGCAACCACATAAATCAATGCACGAACTTATTAGCCTATTTAACAGTCAATAAACCCAGAATGGCAAGCAAAGATTCACCCCTTCACCACCACTACGTAATGTTCATCACATTCTGGTCACCATTCCACGATTTGCTTACGTTTATAATATTCCTATAAAACTCAAATAGGTAAACACGATCTCAATAAACCCTCTTGATAACAGATGTCCTTCTTAAACTGCATAATATCATGTAATTTAGGCAGAATCAAAGATAAACAGGCGTCATGGTGATTCACGATCTATGCAGAATTACCTCTCTTAATATGTGTATACAATATGTAACTTAATAATCAACATTGACTTTCATACATCCATGAGTTACTTTTGTTTGTTCTCTCTAAAACATATAATGCTAGATGATCTACCCCAAAGCACAAAGGTATATACCAACAATAATACGCAATGAGGCACATGTGTCTCGTGCGTGTGGGTTAAGGGGGGTCACCGGCTTTTGTTTATCTTTCTCTCCTTTTCTCTCCTTCCCTGGCTTGTATCCATTCGGCCCCATTCAGCCAACTGTTTTAAGACGTTTATCTCCATCCAGGTGTCGATTTCTTCCTGGCGAGCCAGCATTGTATGGAGAAATCCGGCTTCGCCGGAGAAATTTTTCTATCGAAAAATGTACAAATTTAGCTTGCTATCAAAACAAAAATATATGTATGCTGGCTCGCTACCGCTCGACAGGAAAATATTGACACCTGGATGGGGGTAAACGTCTTAAAACAGTAGGCTGAATGGGGCCGAATGGATACAAGCCAAAGAGAGAGGGAAAGAACGAGAAGAAAAGCGAGGTGGGCTCCCTTAACCATAGGGGTAGTAAACAATGATAGTGGTGGCGGCACACACGGAGGGATGGAAACTGAGTAGTGTTGACAGTTAATTATGCAAGGTGAAAACGGAGATAACTTTACACTAGTCAGACTCGGAGGGATGGAAACTGAGTAGTGTGACAGTTAATTATGCAAGGTGAAAACGGAGATAACTTTACACTAGTCAGACTCGGAGGGATGGAAACTTAGTAGTGTTGAAAGTGAATGATGCTAGTTGAAAACAATGATATCTTTACACTAGTAAGACACGGGGGGATGTGAAACTAAATAGTGTTGAAAGTGAATTATGCAAGGTGAAAACGGAGATAACTTTACACTAGTCAGACTCGGAGGGATGGAAACTGAGTATGTTGAACGGGAATTATGCAAGGTGAAACAAGAGATAACTTTACTCAGGAGTCTAGTCAGAAACACGTGTTTCTAGGTCTAGGTTTTGGTAATGGTAGTGGTAAGAAAATATGGTAAACAGTGAGGCATATATAGTTGCATGTGAATATTATGCAAAGGGAAAGGTGAACAGGAGTTATGTTTATATGAGTTGTCTTTGGTAATAGATGGGTAGTAGTAGTAGTAGTAGTAGAGGGGTAATAGTGGTGGTAGTAATAGTAGTATAAGGGTGGTAGTGGGGTAGAAGTGGGGTGGTAGTAGTGCTAGTAGTATTAGTAGAGGAGTAGACAGTGTAGTAATGGTGGTAGTGGTAGTAATAGTAACAGAAGGGGGGGTAGTGGGGTAGTAATAGTGTTAGTAAAAATAGAAGAAGGGTGGTAGTGGTGGTTGTAAGGTGGTAGTTGTGGTAGTGGGGTAGTTGTGGTAGTGGGGTAGAAGTGAGGTGGTGATAGTAATAGTAGAAGAAAGGGGGAAGTGAGGTGGTAGTGGTGGTGGTGGTAGTAGTGGTAGTAAACAGTGGTGGTGGTAGTAGTGGTAGTAATAGTATAAGAATGGTGGTAGTGATAGTAGTGGGGTGGTATCAGTGGTAACCTAGTAGTGGTAGAGTGGTAGTAAACAGTGGTGGTGGCACACTTGAAGGCCAAGGTCCAGTGTGGTGGTGGTCATTTATGGCACCCGTCACTGACCACGGGGTGCCATCCTCATACCATAAATGTTCACAGATGGGAAAGGAGGAAGGAGGGGAGAGGGGGGAAGAAAGAAACGGGAAATACGGACGGAAGAAAGACGGGAGAGAAGGAAATAACCAAGGGAGCAAGGGATAACGGGAAATAAGGACGAAAGAACGACGGGAGAGAAAAAAATACACGAGGGTGCAAGGGAGAATCGGATATAAGGACGGAAGAAGGATGGGAGAGAAGGAAATAAACGAAGGAGCAAGGGAGAAAATGACGGAAGAAAGACCTACCTGAATTAATATAAACACCATATGAGGAGGAGCACTTTATTGACAACGTTTCACATATAGCTTCATCAGGCCAATGATATAATTGGCTTGATGAAGCTATATGCGAAACGTTGTCAATAAAGCGCTCCTCCTTACATGGTCTTTATATTCATTGTCTACGTTTCAAAAAAAAAAAAAATTGTGTGTGTGTGTGTGTGTGTGTGTGTATCAAAGACCCACCTGCCCGCCCGGAAGAGTGATGCTGGTGGTATTAAATCTAAAAGCTAATGGGGCTAAGCACGAGGAAGAAGGGAGACCAGAAAAACGACCCATCTCCTCTTCACCTGACCTGACTTGACCTACCTGTCCGCCCGGGAGAGTGATGTTGGTGGTCTTGTTGGTGAGTTTGACCTTGGCGAAGTTGACCGTCTCCTTCATCCAGTGGGAGCCGAAGTTGGGGGAGTCGGTGTGTATGTACATGGGGTTCTTGGGGGGCGCCTCTGGTTTGCCCCCTGCCGCCCAATCACCGTTCACGAATTTCCATCTGCGTGAGAGAACGAAAAAGAGTTAGGGATTAGAGAACGTGAGATAGAATGAAGAGTTAGAGATTAGAGAAAGTAAGAGTATTAGAAATAAAAGAAAGCGAGAGAGCTCCCCCCAATCCCCGTTCACGAATTTCCATCTGTGTGTGAGAGAGAGAATGAAAGAGACAGTGATTAGAGAAAGTGAGTGTGGAAAATAACAGTGAAAGAGAGACATAAATGGAGTCAGCTCGCCCAATTCTTGTTGTGAGAATATTAAAAAATAGAGAAAGTGAGATGGGGTGATTACATGATAGGGAAAGAAGAGATACAGAGGGAGTCGGCATTGAGTTAATAAGAGGCGCTTCTGGTGTGAGAGAGAGAGAGAGAGAGAGAGAGAGAGAGAGAGAGAGAGAGAGAGAGAGAGAGCCAGCATGCAAGATAAGAAGCAGATTAGGCTACGATAAGAGCTTAAGGGGAGAAGAATGAGACAGCTGGGAACGCTTCAGCAATGTGATTCTAAAATATTCTCTCTCTCTCTTTCTCTCTCACTAATGGTTGAAATACGAAGCAGCGAATCCCACTAGCGTAATAATATCTGTACATTATCTCTCTCTCCTTCACTCCCCCCCCCCTCTCTCTCTCTCTCTCTCTCTCTCTCTCTCTATATATATATATATATATATATATATATATATATATATATATATCCCTATCTATCTCTCTCTCACTATATACACATTTAAGAACAGCAACTTCAAAATTACACTAGCGAAATAATTGTTGTCCTTTCTTCCCATTCATCTCTTTCTCTCTCTAGTCACCAATACAACACGCAAACTACGAAGCTGTGATAATTAATCTGGACTTCATTAGTAACCACACACAAACACATGCACACACACATACCACCCACACCCACTCTCACTCAAAATATACGCAAATAAACAAACACACACACACTCAAAACACATATTACCCACATACACTCTCAAAACACACACACACACACACACACACATTTGTTTAGATACAAACACTAAGACAGACACTCAAAACACATATTACCCCCCACCCCCCCCCCACACACACACCCACACACAAAGCACACACCCAATAAAAACAATTTCCACTACTAACCTGTGATTGTTGATCTGGACGAACTCTAGCACGAGGGAGTACATGGATTGTGGCTCCAGATCGAACACATTCACCTTCACCACTGGGAACATGCGCCTGGAAGACAACGGGAGAGGGGATGGTTATTTACGGGAGAGGGGGTGGTTATTTACGGGAGAGGGGATGGTTATTTACGGGAGAGGGGATGGTTATTTACGGGAGAGGGGATGGTTATTTACGGGAGAGGGGGTGAATATTTAAGGGAGAGGGGATGGTTATTTACGGGAGAGGGGGTGGTTATTTACGGGAGAGGGGATGGTTATTTACGGGAGAGGGGATGGTTATTTACGGAAGAGGGGTTGGTTATTTACGGGAGAGGGGGTTGATATTTACGGGAGAGGGGATGGTTATTTACGGGAGAGGGGATGGTTATTTACGGGAGAGGGGATGGTTATTTACGGGAGAGGGGATGGTTATTTACGGGAGAGGGGATGGTTATTTAAGGGAGAGGGGATGGTTATTTACGGGAGAGGGGGTGGTTATTTACGGGAGAGGGGGTTGTTATTTACGGAAGAGGGGATGGTTATTTACGGGAGAGGGGGTGGATATTTACGGGAGAGGGGATGGTTATTTACGGGAGAGGAGGTTGTTATTTACGAGAGAGGGGATGGTTATTTACGGGAGAGGGGATGGTTATTTACGGGAGAGGGGATGGTTATTTACGGGAGAGGGGATGGTTATTTACGGGAGAGGGGGTGGTTATTTACGGGAGAGGGGATGGTTATTTACGGGAGAGGGGATGGTTATTTACGGGAGAGGGGATGGTTATTTACGGGAGAGGGGATGGTTATTTACGGGAGAGAGGATGGTTATTCACGGGAGAGGAGATGGTTATTTACGGGAGAGGGGATGGTTATTTACGGGAGAGGGGATGGTTATTTACGGTTGAGGGGATGGTTATTTACGGGAGAGGGGATGGTTATTTACGGGAGAGAGGATGGTTATTTACGGGAGAGGGGATGGTTATTTACGGGAGAGGGGATGGTTATTTACGGGAGAGGGGATGGTTATTTACGGGAGAGGGGATGGTTATTTACGGGAGAGGGGATGGTTATTTACGGGAGGGGGGGTGGTTATTTAGGGGAGGGGGGGTTGTTATTTACGGGAGAGGGGATGGTTATTTTACTATTTACGGGAGAGGGGGTGGTTATTTACGGGAGAGGGGGTGGTTATTTACGGGAGAGGGGATGGTTATTTACGGGAGAGGAGATGGTTATTTCAGGGAGAGGAGATGGTTATTTCAGGGAAAGTGGATGGTTATTTACGGGAGAGGGGGTGGTTATTTACGGGAGAGGGGTGGTTATTTCAGGGAAAGGGGATGGTTATTTACGGGAGAGGGGATGGTTATTTACGGGAGAGGGGGTGGTTATTTATGGGAGAGGGGATGGTTATTTACGGGAGAGGGGATGGTTATTTACGGGAGAGGGGATGGTTATTTCAGGGAAAGGGGATGGTTATTTACGGGAGAGGGGACGGTTATTTACGGGAGAGGGGGGTGGTTATTTACGGGAGAGGGGATGGTTATTTCAGGGAAAGGGGATGGTTATTTACGGGAGAGGGGTTGGTTATTTAAGGGAGAGGGGGTGGTTATTTACGGGAGGGGATGGTTATTTACGGGAGAGGGGGTGGTTATTTACGGGAGAGGGGGTGGTTATTTACGGGAGAGGGGGTGGTTATTTACGGGAGAGGGGGTGGTTATTTATGGGAGAGGGGATGGTTATTTACGGGAGAGGGGGTGGTTATTTACGGGAGAGGGGGTGGTTATTTACGGGAGAGGGGATGGTTATTTCAGGGAAAGGGGATGGTTATTTCAAGGAAAGGGGAGATGGTAGACAAATATCCCGGCCGATTACAGGCTCACTATCGTTCGCCAGGAAACAAATCGACACCTATATAGCACGAAAGGTCTTAATATTGACAAAGAAATGGGGCGAAAGGGGGCATACATATTAACCCTTTCACGCATTCATGACGCAGAAGTTGCCAGATTAGCAATAAGAAATAGAGTTCTCTCACTTATAATTACCTCTCCAAAATTATTTTTCTGCCCACAGCTAACTCATAGACAACTGCAGAGGTTGAAGTAACTAAACTAAAGGTTTCTAAATACCCCTGATGGTAACAAAGGCTTTAAGGTATCCCCAATAGGCTCAAAATCGCGTCATATGCGTGAAAGGGTTAAAATCTGAAAACTAATGGGGCTAAACATGAGGGAGAAGGTCTAGAAAATCAACCCATCTCCCCTTAACCCACCCTGTACCGGTGACGTTCTTTTAATTATATTCTGACAACTATTAGACACTTGTATTCAGTTTTAAAAGCATCTGTGGTAGCTAAAAGGATCAACTGAGAGAGCTTGTAGCCTTTTAATGGTTACAGGTCCTTTCTAAGCTTTTAAAAATCATCCAATAGTTGCCAGAACATAATGAAAAGGACGTCACCGGTACTGTATGGGTTAATGCCTTCTGTACCAGCGACGTCTTATATTTTTGTCTAGCTATATTTATACGATTTTGTGCAGCTTCACTAGTGTGTGGTATATACAGTATATATATATATATATATATATAAATACTGTATGTGTGTGTCCATTGCTAGCCAATATAATATGAAGGATGGCGTCACCCTACACTAATAGTGCAAATATCCTACATAACAATACACATATTAATCTAATGAAATTAGCAATCATTCAAAATTGTAAGGAAGGCATGATCTTCTTATTAAGTAACATGAACGAAAGCCACTTAATAATTGAACGCCCTGCGTCACGCAAGGTTTAAACAGTTGCACTACTCCTTTGTCTGTAATACAATTTTTCGTTATGCTCTGAAAAAAGCTGGATATTATAATTATAAACATTATTATCTATCTAATGCATCTATTGTAGAGTTCGCCACCTACAAGTGGCACCAATGAGCGCGCCGCCCTTAGGTATTTTGTATAAGATATATTCCCCTACAAAGGTTGCCGACCAATCCCATCCACCACTGATTGTTATATAGTTTTCTCCCCTATATGGGTTGCCGACCATGGCTGACTAGTCTAATCCACTCGGATTTTATAAGGTTGTCTCCTCCAAGGTCCATAGATACATTATACAACTTGGTCTCCCCTAGATGGGTTGCAGACTATAGCTGACGATCCCCATCCACCTGCTCCGACATAATCAATAGTTCCTAAACAACCTCGATCATAAACCCATATACAATAAGGATAATTAGTCAATTTACTATTAATATAGCCAATCATTCATTATACTGCTTTTTATAGCCTTCTTTATGTCAAGTGTACATCCCACCCTCTACCACAGTGACATGTCCAGAACCTGTCTCTTAATATACAGTATGTGGAAATCTTTCCTTACCCAGTATTTACCCTTAACCTTGGCAAGAATCAGTCAATATTAGTCCACTCACTCTCCTTTGCAATCCTCCGTAATTCATTGATCTTGAGGCCCGTCAAATAATTAAAAAAATAAAAATAAAAAACATCGTCTCCGTGTCTAATTCGTTCAACGGAAAGTGTACTGTACACCTATGGACTAAAGTAGTGACCCACCTTCGTAACTTCATATACATTTAATTTGTCATATGCCCATCTTGATTACGAAGATTTTGTAGTGAAATATGCAGTTACTGATATGACATGAATATAGGAAAGGCAAGACAAACATCTAACTTTGATATATTTTATCCCTCATTATCAATCATGAAAATTACGTTAAACCATTGTATGTATTGTATGTATATGAAACCATGGTATTTATAAAGTGAAGACACATATAGCAGTTAATTTGTTCTCTCCATTCAGTACGGACTAATCAGCTGCTAAAAAAATCAAATTACCGTCAGCAAAAAAAATAAAAAAAATAAAACAAACAAATATATATATATATATATATATATATATATATATATATATATATATATATATATATATATATATATATATATGAGTTTGGTAATACCGGTATATATATATAAATAAAAAATAAATAAAATAAAACGGACTTTAGAATTCCTCACTCCAATTGTTCTATGATAGGGTACACACAAGCTAAACCACATGTACATAGAAGTAGGCCTTAAACCACATGCGTACTAAATCCCCTTTACTTACAGTTTAATTCACAACGTATTAACAAACTCTTTTGGATTCGCTTTGTGTAGGCTACAGTTGCTCATATGAATTCGTAATCACTCCGTGATTTAATGGGAGTAATTATAGTATGATTGATATACAAAAGTCAACTATACTATATATATATATATATATATATATATATATATATATATATATATATTCATACTATAATTACTCTTATTTTATCACGGAGCAAGTGCGAATTCATATGAGCAATTGTACACAAGACGAATCCAAAAGAGTTCAAGCATAATCCAGGAGGGTGTGTGTGGAGGGTAGGGGGGGGGGGGGAATGGGGGCGGCAAACTACAAAGGTGTGTGGTTTTATTGCACTCTCTCTCTCTCTCTTTCTCTCTTGTGGCCCGGCGCTGTGCTATTAGTCTTGTTATAAAACCTACCTCTCCGCTCTCTCTCTCGATAGGTAAAGTTCAGAGTAGCTTTAATATATGACAAGTTCCAATAAGCTAAGGTAGTGGGAGGTACAACAAATAATGTATGTAGCTCAATCGCCTTATATTTCAGAATGAATACTTTAAAATGCTCATGTTTTTCAGCATGATCTCTCTCATAACTTTTTAGTCTGTCATAATTATATCACTCATCTATCTCTAAGTTTTGATATAGGTTCCTGTTATAATAGTATACTCTCTCTCTCTCTCTCTCTCTCTCTACCACCACCACCACCATCAGTTAACACCTCCCTATCGATTGATGCCTTACACGGATCAGTATTGGCTCAATTTATGGCCAAGATTTCCCCCAAAGAGATACTGATGCATTCAAGGTGGTTGTTGAAAAAATACGATGCGAAAAAATCGAATTCGAATTCTAAAAATAAAGTATTATTATTTTTACTTTGTGTTGTTGTGGTTTCATAATAATTTTAATCAATTATAATAATAATCATCATCTTCATTACAGATCTCAGGCCTTCTTTAAATTTTCGGCGTTTTTTGTTTTTGTCGAAATAACGTTACCGAAATTTAAGTGACTGAGTTATCGATATAATTATACTTTAAGTAATAAAACATATTATTTACTAATAAATAAAGAAAACATCAACATTCTAATGTTTATAGAGTATAATTATATATCGAAAGTGAAAATTGAACACGTTTTTCTCATACAACTTTATGGTATTTTCGCATTGGACTCGACAATTATGCCCTATACTGAATTAATATGTTTTAAGAAACGGAAATAGCATATAACTTTAATTCAGAATATGCCAGCTCACAATTGCTTAAAAGAATGTCGGAGAAAGCACTCGTGTGACACCATCTTAGCAGTAGGCGTACTGTCGTGTTAGAAAGTTGTGATACCTCTCAATAATTCCAATAAACCTCACAAAAAACTATGCCACTAATATTGAATGGTAAAACTAATACTAACTTACAACTAGAGACGATCAAATAAGGTTGTGAAGGTGTTTGACCTCGACTAAGCCACACAAGGACTATGTATCCTTTTCCTAAAGCGTATATCCGCCTTTTCTCATCGACAAATACGAAAATATCGAAACAAATATTTGTCAATCAATCAGTCAGTCAATTCAGCTTTATGTTATACAATGCATATATTGTTGGATGCAGAGAAAGACAATTATTTCAAATTATAATATAATTGCCATCGTGAATGATCGAGAAAAAAAAATGAAAATAATATAAAAGTTGTTGTGAAGGTGTGCCTATTAATTTCGAAACACATCAAGTTCATGGGGTGTGTGGAGGGTACTATTTTGGGAGTGTACACGAATATCAAACCGAACTTGACAATAATCTCGATCCCTGACCTCTCTGTAACTCAAAAGGGCCTAGAGTAAACTGGCTTTAAATATCCACACCTATTTCCTGGTGGACTCTTCCCAAATGAATTCAAGGTGAGGACTTGGAACTTCAGCTGTACCCAACTGTACCCAAATATTAACATAACAATTGATGAAGAGACTCCGTCACACGCACACGCACACACACACACACAGAGGTCAGGTAAACAGAGCTTTCGTTTGCATCACAATTCTAACACGAGAGCACAAAGGGCATTGATTTGAAGATATCTTTATGCTATTTGGCTATCATACTTTTCGAAATACATTTCAGGGGTTTCGTTGGTCATAAAAGATATGAGAGAGAGAGAGAGAGAGAGAGAGAGAGAGAGAGAGAGAGAGAGAGAGAGAGAGAGAGAGAGAGAGAGAGAGAGAGAGAGAGAGAGAGAGAGAGAGAGAGAGAGAGAGAGAGAGAGAGAGAGAGGGGGGGAGAGGGGGGGGGGGGGGGGGGGGGGGGGGGGGGGGGGGTGTAAGAGCCGTTCAGTGTCTAACTATAAAATATCAAATTAACTATTGTGAATTAGCAGTACCGAACGAAGTGCATTAATCGAGGGTTAAAATAACCAAGCCACATTCATGTTGACACTAATAAATATAATTAGCAAGAGCTAGTCATCCAAATTAGTTAATAGCAATAAATAGCTACAATTATAATGTAAAACTTGCAAAATAAACAAACTAAAACAGGGATGATACAAGACAAATGCCAAAAAACTAATCAAAATCGCTATGTGGAAACAACACTTAATAAAATACAATGTTGAAATAAATTGTCAGAAACTAGCTCCTAATAACTAAATATTAGAAATAACTAGTAACTAAACTCGAGTCCATAATTAATACCCAATCACTATAGTTAAGAGTTCGTAGCTATTAATATAATCAAATATAGACTATAGTACATAGCTATAAATACTCCAATAATGATCAGTAATTGGCTACTAATATCTAAGTTAGTGCTGATACTAAACACTACCGTCTATTCGTTTTAAGCTGGTGAGAAATTGGCTTGTTCCCATCTTAATTATTCAACTATTACAACGTTTTTATAGCCAAATGTGCTGTTAATTACGAAAACCTGGCAATAACATGATGCAGAGACATAATAGCTATATATTGTTCCATTAATTATCGAAAAATGAGCTGCTAAGGGAGTAAAATATTCGCCAAGCTAAGCTAAATCGAGTACAATTAGGTATATACTGTATATGCACCACACTTGACTCAGGGTCGGTCTAAGCTCACCCCACCAATACATTATCTATTATCCCCTTCTGTACCGGGGACGTGTTTTATAAATAGTGTTTATGTATTTAGATGATTTTATTCAGTTATACAGGGGCCTCAAGCAAGTAACAGGATTCTAACTATCACACTCAACCCCACTTACAACCACAGATCTCAAGCAAGTAACATGATTCTAACTATCACACTCAACCCAACTTACAACCACAGATCTCAAGCAAGTAACAGGATTCTAACTATCACACTCAACCCAACTTACAACCACAGATCTCAAGCAAGTAACAGGATTCTAACTATCACACTCAACCCAACTTACAACCACAGATCTCAAGCAAGTAACAGGATTCTAACTATCACACTCAACCTAACTTACAACCACAGATCTCAAGCAAGTAACAGGATTCTAACTATCACACTCAACCCAACTTACAACCACAGATCTCAAGAAAGTAACAGGATTCTAACTATCACACTCAACCCAACTTACAACATAAGAACATAAGAACATAAGAAAATGGGAGTCTGCAGAAAGCCGATTGGCCTAAGCAAGGCAGATCCCTGTCCCACACAACCCCAATTCAATTACAAAGCCCAATTATAGGCTTCACACTCTAATACCCTGAGGATCATCTTACCAAAACGGTTAGAGATTAACGCAGGATTATGGAGGTCTGCAGAGCGCTGATTGGCCCAACCCGGCTGATCCCCCTTCACACCCAACCCTTCTCGTCCATATGCTTATCTAATTTTATCTTAAAGCTCCCTACAGTTTTAGATCCCACTATAGCACTTGGTAGTCCATTCCACCCATCTACAACTCTGTTACCAAACCAATACTTGCCTATATATTTTCTGAAACGAAATTTATCTAATTTGAAACCATTGGTACGAGTTCTTTCGCTATCACTGAGCTTTAGTACATTTGCCATGTCCCCTTTGTTAATCCCACTAACCCACTTGAACACCTCTATCATATCCCCTCTAACTCTGCGTCTCTCTAACGAATGTAAACCTAATTTCTTCAACCTTTCTTCATACGAAAGATTTCTAATATTATGGATCATTTTTGTCATTCTACGCTGTACTCTCTCCAATGAATCTATGTCCATTCTGTAATAAGGACACCAAAATTGGACAGCATAATCCATGTGGGGTCTCACTAATGACAAGTAAAGTTTTAAGATAACATCAGCAGTTCTGTTACTCACACTCCTAGAGATGAACCCGAGAATCCTGTTTGCCTTATTACGAACGCTTATACACTGTTTTCTAGGCTTCAAATCATTGCTAACAAACACACCTAGATCTTTCTCGCAGTCTGAATTTTCTAATTCTAAATTAGCTAGTTTATATTTAAAATTTGTTTGCATCTTCCCTATCTTTAATACCTTGCATTTGTCAATGTTAAACTTCATCTGCCAATTTACTGACCATTCATGTAAGGTATCTAGATCCCTTTGGAGGCACTCTATATCGCTATCTGAATCAATTGATCTCCCTATTTTAGTATCGTCTGCGAATTTACTTATCCTACTAGTTATACCTAAATCTAGGTCATTTATGTATATAAGAAACAACAGGGGACCTAATACCGATCCCTGGGGGACACCACTTTTGACTGCTCCCCATTCTGACTTGGTACCATTTATGCTGACTCTCTGCTTCCTACCAATTAGCCATGACCTAATCCATCCTAACAACGCCCCACCTATTCCATGTGCCTCAACCTTTCTCATCAATCTCTCATGAGGGACTCTGTCGAAAGCTTTACTGAAATCTAAATATATAATATCATATGACTTGTCATTATCTACTGCTTCATATACCTCTGAGAAAAAACTAAGCAAATTAGTAAGGCAAGACCGTCCCTGAGTGAATCCATGCTGAGAAGAATTGATTAAGTTAAATGTTTCTAAGTGGTTTCTCATTTTCCTAGCAATAATTGACTCTAGTAGTTTTCCTATGATTGAAGTGAGACTAATGGGACGGTAATTGGATGCTATTGATTTATCACCTTTTTTGAAGATCGGAACTACATTTGCAAGCTTCCAAGCTTCTGGAACTATACCTGTTTCTAATGACTTGTTAAATAGAAATGTTAATGGATAACTTAACTCATCTCTGCATTCTTTTAATACTCTAGCATATACCTCATCATGCTAGCATATACAACCACAGATCTCAAGCAAGTAACAGGATTCTAACTATCACACTCAACCCAACTTACAACCACAGATCTCAAGCAAGTAACAGGATTCTAACTATCACACTCAACCCAACTTACAACCACAGATCTCAAGCAAGTAACAGGATTCTAACTATCACACTCAACCCAACTTACAACCACAGATCTCAAGCAAGTAACAGGATTCTAACTATCACACTCAACCCAACTTACAACCACAGATCTCAAGCAAGTAACAGGATTCTAACTCACACTCAACCCAACTTACAACCACAGATCTCAAGCAAATAACAGGATTCTAACTATCACACTCAACCCAACTTACAACCACAGATCTCAAGCAAGTAACAGGATTCTAACTATCACACTCAACCCAACTTACAACCACAGATCTCAAGCAAGTAACAGGATTCTAACTATCACACTCAACCCAACTTACAACCACAGATCTCAAGCAAGTAACAGGATTCTAACTATCACACTCAACCCAACTTACAACCACAGATCTCAAGCAAGTAACAGAATTCTAACTATCACACTCAAACTAACTTACAACCACAGATCTCAAGCAAGTAACAGGATTCTAACTATCTCACTCAACTTACTACCACAGACCCTTCACAAACTGCACAAAATCGTCTTAATAAAGGTAGAATATAATACAACAGATGTCGCCGGTACAGAAGGGGATATAAAGAGCTTGATTATCCCCAAACAACCAAGTGCTGGAGGTGCTATAAAGGAGAGTGTGTTGTGAGCGTGGACAAGGATATTACATTAGGGGAAGCTGCCTCATGAAACATTAATACATATCTTTTAAGGCAGAAGTATTGAGTGTTTTATTTATTAATATTATTGCTGCTGTTGTTCTTTTAGTGGTAATTGTTTAGTTTATGTCCTCCTAAAGAAAATGGATTTTTGAGCACAGACTAAACCAAATGTTCACTACTGTATTTACATAGCTGGTCATTAAATTAACCTAAATAAACCTAACCTAACCTAACCTAACCTAAGGTAACCTGGGCATCCTGGGGGCTGCTGCCCCCAGACCCCCGCTGGTCTTGGGTTGAAAAGTGATAAAAAACACATATCTCTTACCTCATTATTCAAAGTTTTGTATTTGGTTTAATATACACTTCCCAGGTCATTTGAACAGTTCTATTGCTACTATATATCATATAATACACCATAGAATACGTTTTTAATAACTAGAAAAAGAGGACATAAACTAAACAATTACGCTTTTAGTTTCTGACGCAAGGTCATCCTTGAGATCAAATAAGGAAACAATAACAAATAAACATAACAATAAAATAACCAATTAACGAAGTGTGAGAAAAATAGTGTGGTAAGAATATACAAAAATATAAATACAAACTGTGAAGATCAATATATAAAACACTAAAGCTTGAACCAGATACCTACATTAGTGTAAGGCGCCTCCAGATATCTAAGGATCAGAACGTTGAGTCTATATTGGACCTATTATGAAAAAAGTGGGTAGGGCGTTGTAAATCTAGGTGGTGGTGCATATAATCTGCTTCCAAATGAAGCCACTACTTTTAAGCTCCTTGGTGGCCTAGTGGTTAAGGTGTTGGAGTGCCTGGGTTCGAGCCCTGCTTGGGTCATATAACTAAAATATTAAATTGAACGAAAGACTTAAGAATCGAGTGATAATTTACGAAAGACTACTTGTTATTACCCAGTTTCCAATAGCTAGCAATATATTTCTACGCAAAATATTTGTTAAGTCATTACACTACCAAATCACCTTGTTACCTCCCCCCCCCCTCCCTCAAAATGGAAAACTTCGTAATGTAGTTACAGAGGTTATAATATACCTACAGTAACCTACTCATCGTACAGAGGTTATAATATACCTACAGTAACCTACTCATCGTACAGAGGTTATAATATACCTACAGTAACCTACTCATCGTACAGAGGTTATAATATACATACAGTAACCTACTCATCGTACAGAGGTTATAATATACCTACAGTAACCTACTCATCGTACAGAGGTTATAATATACATACAGTAACCTACTCATCGTAGAGGTTATAATATACCTACAGTAACCTACTCATCGTACAGAGGTTATAATATACATACAGTAACCTACTCATCATACAGAGGTTATAATATACCTACAGTAACCTACTCATCGTTCAGAGGTTATAATATACCTACAGTAACCTACTCATCGTTCAGAGGTTATAATATACCTACAGTAACCTACTCATCGTACAGAGGTTATAATATACCTACAGTAACCTACTCATCGTACAGAGGTTATAATATAGCTACAGTAACCTACTCATCGTTCAGAGGTTATAATATACCTACAGTAACCTACTCATCATACAGAGGTTATAATATACCTACAGTAACCTACTCATCGTACAGAGGTTATAATATACATACAGTAACCTACTCATCGTACAGAGGTTATAATATAGCTACAGTAACCTACTCATCGTTCAGAGGTTATAATATACCTACAGTAACCTACTCATCCAGAGTTAACAAGTTAGCTTAGACTAGGTTAGGACTGCATGCTGGCACTCGCTTAGTTGACACTGGTTGAGAGTTATTGGTTGATGGTGTACTGGTTGAAATGGCTTCCCGGACAACTAAAAAAGTTGACCAAAGCCAATGTCAAGTTAAAGTCCCAACCTAACGTGACCTAACCTAAGAGAATTGGTCGAGTTAGCACTGGTTGAGATCTACTGGTTGAAATAGTCTACTGGTTGAGTTGTCCTTAAACCACTTTAAGAATATAATCGTATTGGCATCCCTGTTCTCCAGAGTGGTCCAGTATAATGCCCTTTTGGGGAGAAGAGGCGAGGTTTTTATGGGTGGTGAATTTAAGTGGGTGTCTGGACGAGTTTAATTGGGATACACTTATGTGTTTATTTTTACATGTGTGGATCTTCTCTTGTTCTCGGGCTTACACACTTAAACACACACACACACACACACACACACACACAAATACTCTCTCTCTCTCTCTCCGTTCCTTCAAACTTCCCTTATTATCGGGTTAGCTACCTCTATTGAGTTAAATCATGAACACTTCGCTGGGAACGCAAGGTCTGTGCGGCCAATATATATATATATATATATATATATATATATATATATATATATATATATATATATATACCGGGTATATATGTATATCTCTCTGTGAAGGTGCCCTAAGACTTTTAATCGTAAATGCAAAACTTCTTGTCCTATATGTAGTGAACAAGAAATAATGTCCTCGTTTCGATAATTAACAAGTATTATAATTCTATGGTAGATCATGTTAAAATTTTATTGTTGCTGTCAATAGTAAAACATAAAGCTAGCACAGAACATAACAACAAGGTGTTAGGCACTAACTCTAAATTAGAAGAGATTGGATTCTGGCTTGGTAATGGATGTGTTGAACCCAAGTCAACCTAACTTAAGCTTCAATAAGACATTCAAAAAGATCAATTTTGATTAAAAGAGGCTGGATAGTTTAAAACCACTTGAATGGGATTGCATATGGGATTGAATGTACAATAATTGATTTTGTTTTAACTTCGATAAGGATGCATCAGTGTTTTATCGCGAACATCCTTTGAGGGATAAAGTTGTCCAGTAATCTATATTTTATTAATTTCACCACAACACCAAACACCTCCAATGAAATTAATGAAAGCATACATGTAATCCACCGGGATTCGAACCTGGGGTATCACACACAACTTTTAAACACTCTAACCATAACAATAGACATATAGTTAGTAAGATCAGAACAAATATATTTACGTGAAAGCACAACGAATCACTTGTGCAAGAACAGTTTAACTAAGAGGTATAGTGTATAATAATGAGGAGATTCCTAAGCTTAAAAAATCTACGGAGTAGGTAACCCATATTTCATTGAGTAAATCATAATCTTAGCCGCACTCCTTAATATTCCAATTCAAGACACTAGTAGCATTGTTGATATCTTATACGTGCAAACAAAACATAGAGGAAATACTTTACTATGCAAACATTGACATTGAAACAAAACAGAAGAACACAATAAAATGGGTGTGTCGATAATTATACTTCGAACTGTGTTAACCCCCCCCCCCCCACACTCACACACACACACATCTAAAATATATAATGGTGTACAAAGCAAACCTTTACATAAAAACAACAAAGGACTGGAGTTCTCGAAAAGGGGCTCTAATCCTGACGCTATTCTTGACTTACAGTGTGCTGGCTTAATACTTTCATTGATTTCACTAGTTAGGTTTATTTGTAAATTAATTGGAGAGTGAAAACAAATATGAATACAGTATATAAACCAGAAAGGTTGATAGCCTCTGAAGTCCTATTCTAACTAACTAACTAAAAAAACAAAACAACATAATATTAAACCGAGTACTCACCTCCCAGATTTGGTGACGATCATTTCATTGGTGAGGAGGGTAAATCGCGTCCACAGCTCCCTGTCCTCGAGCTCTACGTTGGGGGAGGAGTGCCGGGGTTTCATGTCGCCCTCCCGCTTCAGCATACCGCGTCACGGCTCTACGCAAAGAGAGAATATGGAGGAATTAGTTTGCGCGATTTGGGAATATAGCTGGATGAGGTGCGCGATTTAGGAATGTTGGTGTGTGTCTGGCGTGATTTAGGAATGCTGTTGTGTGCGATATTTAGAGGGTTTATCGAGATCGCATTTACCCCTTTGAGTCGAAAATGTTAATTATAAGCTATACAAAATCTAATGGTAAACAGAATATGATAAAAATTACGTCATGGTGCTGAAGGGGTTAAGGGGGTAGTGCTTGTTTTTTGGTCTATATACATATACTGAATATATATATATATATGGTATATATTTTTTGTCTTTTTTTGTTTCCTCGCTAGACCTCCATCAAGCTTAGAAAAACACCCGCTAGACCCCCTTTCATGATAAATTTGTACATTTTTCGGCAGAAAAATTTACCGGCCGAAGGCCGCTTCCTTCTAAGATTAGAGTCCCGCTATCGCTCGCCAGGAAAAAATCAACACCTAAAGGCACGAAGTGTTAATATTGATACCCAAAAAATGAGGCGAAAGGTCTCAAAATCGCCAAACTAACGGCACGAAAATCTTAAACCCTCAAAACTAATATGCTAAACATGAGGGAGAAGGGGGTCTAGAAAAAGCGAGTAGTACCCCCTTAAAGTTCACGAGACGCTTAACCCTACCTGATGCAAGGAGGTCCTTTAGAACCACCCTGTTTCATTCCACTAGTTTGGTTACTTATCTACTTTGTGTTTTCTTAAATCAGGGTGTCAAAGCAGAGATATTTTGTATGAAGATTTGAATGAATATGAGAACAAAAATACAAGAAAACAATCATTAAATAGCGAGGTTTTGGGCATTGTATCATAACTTGCAAAGACATAATTTGAACTATAAACCATAATTTGAACTATAAACCATAATTTGAACTATAAACCATAATTTGTGTACACGTGTACACTAATAAAGAATACAAGGAATGGAATTGGCTTTTGTTTGACACCCTGTTTTCTTTAATCTACTGTTTATAGCTTGAAGGGGGTCTGGGGCACTTTTGTTTTCTTTCATAAGTACATATAAGTTAATTTCAAGTCAGTGTTTTCTCTTGATGCTCAATACCTTAAATGTATCCAACAGTTGTGCCCCAGCTGTAAAGGCGATTGTTCATTATACTAAAATAAGTTATTACAAATAGTTTCTGCTAGAATTTAATTAAACCACAATAAAAATATCCCTGTAACAATAAAAGCATGACAAATATATGTGCGCAAATGAACCCACTATAGTAAACAATAAAATATACCGGATATATAAATAAATACTGCATACTCCAAACACTGTAGCGTTTATTATCTATCACTATTGTAAAGATGGGTCACTATCGGGTGTGTACCGCCGACGGATTCCCAGCCTCCCGCTAATCTAGGAGTTTCGCGAGTATTTAGCGGTCCGTTCGATGGACAGTGGGGAGAGAGGTGTGTATGTATTTATAGTATGATGGATGGAGAGAGGGAAAAAAAGGCGAAGGGAGGAGGGAAGAAGAATAGAGAGGAAAAGAGGAAAGTAGAAGAATTAGGGATGAAAAGCGTAAAACATGCAAAACAAACTAAAACTCAATACAAAGAATAAACATAACATCAAAATCATTGTTAAAATAACGCAATGAAGAATTAGCAAAACAGTATTATGAAATAAATATAACAAAGAGGAGTAGACAGAAGATGGGGGTGGAGGGAACAGACAAGGGGGGGGGGGGGGGAGGAGGGATAACAAGGAAAAGAGACGGAATGGAAAAAAAAGGTAAGACAGGAGATATGAAAGAAGGAAGAAAGGAGAGGGGTAGAAACTTAAAGATCTTGAAATAACACTGCGGATTTCCAACCTCCCGCTAATCTGACGGTTTTCACGAGTATCAAATGAACCGTGTGATGGGCAGTGAGGAGAAAGTACCGATAAGAAATTACAATAGAAGAAGAAAAATAGGAAAGGGAGAAGAAGAAAGAAAGAAGAAAAAAACGATACAATGAGAGGAGGGTGAGGGAGGGGAGAGCAAAGAATAGGGGAAATATATATGAGAAAAAGACGGAAGAAATAATAGGTAATAAAATGAGAATAAAAAGATAGGAGTGAAACTAGCGAAGCTGGACCACTGGAGAACAAGACTAAAAGGGAACTGGTTTGCGATCCGGGTGATCGATGACTGGAATCCACTCCCAGATGGGATAGTAACTGCGCCCACGATAGCCACATTTAAATCACAGTACGATAGACACATGGCTATAGAGAACATTTTGGCTGATCTATCTTAAAGGTGGGGACCACACAAGAAGTCAAATTCTTATTTCCCCACTACCAATTCATAGGTAAGCATTCATAGGTAAGCAAAGACAAAAATATATAAGGCGTAAACATTGTACATTTCTAGTTTAAAATACTCCTGTGAACTGTAATAACATCGCATGTCCAAAGTCCATTACGTGCATATAGTAACCTAGAAATAATTATAACGATGACATTTGTTGGCATAATTTATGGAAATGGACGTGCCCAGTATTTTCCCGTCCGTCTTACGAATATGTATATCCTCTATTAACGCCCGTTTTCGGTTATTTTCGTTCGTATTTTTGTAAATTATTATAGCATTTCGTCATTCTCTTAATAGGTTGCATTAAACTGCTTGATAAAATAACTGACAAAAATTACTGATTGTTGAGCGCCACTCTCTTTACATTAGCCATCAATTTGATCGTGCCGTATAGGTCTGCCATTCCCTATACGCCATTGCTTTGTATGTCATTAGCGCCGCAAATTGAATGATTTTGCATTAGATTATATTGGTTACAAAAGGGTGGAAGCAAGAAAGGCGGCCATCTTAGAACAGTGGAGAACTAGTTTATTTCACTTTTCCATTATAGTGTATTACTATTTTGTCATCCACTATATCAACGGTAAGAGCAGCGGGGATCTGGGGGCGGAAGCTCCCTTGTTAGATTAGGTTAATGACAAAATATGGTTTTGAGGGGGCGTGTCTTAACATTGTTGGATAATGGATAAACATGCAACTGTAGTAGGACTTATACCTCAAATAACACTGAAAATAATGTAAACTAAAACAAATAAAAACATATTTGTGAGCTAATCTTAATATTGACCGACTTATGTTTACCTTTAAGTGCTGTTCAAGTATTTATGACCACGACTGTACATTTTAAACCGTGCATAATTAGTCAGTACTAATTAAACCACAGTTGCATACTAAGTTCGTTTCATCCGTTTTTAACTGAAGTAGATATTTACAAGTTCACGATTATTGTATCAATGCAAATTTCAATTAACATTATAACGATTGGAAAACTATCAAAATAAATAAACAATTATTTTTATTAAATTTAAATTCAATGTTGGTAATTTAATAACTAAACAACCCCATTTTTGTGAAGATATTAATGGCATAGGCCTATGCACTATCCTCACCATTTTATTAGTACTTAAATTCAAATTTTGGCAATTTTGTATTCAAAATATACAAATTCATTATTTATATTTCTCCAGATATATTAATGGGTTAAAAGTAATTAAAATCTTGTATATATCAATAACTACATAAATAATATATTTGCATACATTAAAAACGTCATACTATCAAATACTTACAATAGGGGAGTTATAATCCTTGGAAGCAAGACGACGAAATTCACTATTTATGCCAACACAATTAAGACAAAATTTTCAAATGCCTTAGAAACCGAAAGATATATTTAATACACAAAATCCCACACTTAGCACTCTCAGAAATAAGTGTTTGTGAGAGCAAGCACTGATCACCACTGAACTCAACCCAATACTGACAACTTGAAGTCCTGATAGTGGAACGAACCCCAAGATGCGCTATTTAACATGGCGTTGTTCAGTTGTTTCATTCAGGAGAAGATCTTTGTTGACATACTCGGAGCTCCGGCCAATCAGCGCGCAGAACCCGTTTGTGACGTCAGGAGGACTTGGGTTCTGATTGGTTTAGAGGTCGCCAGTTCCTACGTTTAGCTCCGCCCATATCACCCTTCTAAACTCCTCCTTTCCTTCCCCTCCGCGTAACGTCTGCCCCTCCCCCTTCCTTCCTCCCCTCTCCCCCCTCATTTTATGGCACTTTACCAAGGAGAAAGATTTAACTATGCATAAACAATAAAATCAAATTACTATAATACTTATTAATTATACAAATCCGAATGTACAGGTGTAGTAATTATATCCAAAGAAAGAGAGAGCGAGAGAGTCTTGGCATACGTAATATACTCGGTAATTCCCTTTGACTCAAACGTAATGACAGCTGAGACATGACTGACATAAATACAGCACAGGGCGAGCCAAACGTAATGGCAGCCGAGACATCACTTATTAGCGCCACTGTACAGAAGGGGTCAAATTCAAGGAGGAAAAGGTCTCATGTCATACCAGCTTGATAATTACTCGACAAAAGGGTGCTAGGGAATTGGGCCATTACCTCATTCGCAAGGTGCCAGCGGAAACAGGTACTGGTGGTGGTGGGGATTGGGTTTGGACTTTTAGCGCTGGGAGTGAGGTATCCGCGATTTTGGGGTGTCCGTTTCCTTAATTTGCGAGAGATTTCCTGTGTATATGGGAGATTAGGGATCTCTCTCTCTCTCTCTCTCTCTCTCTCTCTCTCTCTCTCTCTTTCTTCCACGATTGTGATATCTTGTCAATTCTTCGTTTATTTTCATACGATTTCTATAATTTCAATCTTTAATCTGTTTAATACTTCATTCATTCTTCAACTCAATATTTTTTGTGAAATAACTCAGTTTCCGATTTCCAAGTTACAGTGTATGATATTTACAAACTCTTCAATATTTACTTCTCTGCCTTATACAGTATACGCTATGTCAGGTTTTCCCCATTCCTTGAGCAGCCAGTCTCTCTCTCTCTCTCTCTCAACATATATTTACAACCTGACACATTCGCACACCCTCTGTCAAACAAATCACCTATCTTATTGTATCACATTCTTTCGATAAATTCTCACCATATCAAATTTCCTTCTCCTTCCTTCCTTCTCTCTCTCTCTCTCTCTCTCTCTCTCTCTCTCTCTCTCTCTCTCTCTCTCTCTCCACTTCCTCTCTTGTACAGCCAGAATCAACACGGGTGGGAGTTAACAATGGCAGATAACAGGAGATAAGCTTTATCAAATCCACACCGCCATGTTACAACCATTATTATCTCCATTATATAGATCTCAATTACGGGGACTCGGCCTCAATATGTATTATGCCTTGTAACAGTTAAAAGTCGGCCAAATAGCAACATTGTCATTTAAGGGGAAGCAGACCTTTTTTTTTTGGACCTAATGTTTAGCCCCACTAGTTTTGAGATTATAAGACGTTCGGCCCAATAAGAGGAACCGGCCGTCGGTCGGGAAAAATTTCTACCGAAAAATTTACAAATTTATCTTGAAGCGGGGTCCAGGGGGTGTTTTTCTAAACTTGATGGAGGTCTAGGGAGGAACTAAAAAAATATATGAATTAAACGACGAAATAAACGGTCTGCCTCCCCTTAATAATAAGACTATATTTTTAAATAAAGCATTAGTCCATGGCAAATATCAACATTGTGATTTAAAAATACATATGACTAGGCTATATTTAAAAAAAAAAAATAGTATATGGCAATGCTCAACATTGTGATATAAACATAAGGCTATATTTTTAAACAAAACCTTTGTACATGGCAAATATCAACATAGTGGTTTAAACATAAGACTATATGTGCAAACAATGACTTAGTATATGGCAAACATCAACATTCTGAATAGAAAATACAAATACATGTAGTTGTTAAACAAAGCCTTATTACATGACAAATATCAATATTGTGGTTTAACAGTATAGACAACCATAGCTTTAAACACGACCTTGGTGAACCTTTCCATGGTAATATTTTAGTCACATAGATAAACATACCAACTTACTATAGTCTATTGTTTTCCAGCTGAGGGTAAATTGTCATGTTTCTATCTTTGTTACTCAGCTATAAGGTACATTTTGTAGCGAAATATGATGTTAATTATGAAAACTTGGCATTAATACGACACACAGCCATAGTAGTTTCATATATTTCCATTAAGTATCGAGAAATCAGCTACTAAGGGATTCAAGAGAGAGAGAGAGAGCGTTATAAAGCTTTTACGATTATGTATATTAATTAGAGAGAGAGAGGGGGAGGGGGTTATACAGCTGTTATGATTATGTATATTAATGAGAGAGAGAGAGAGGGAGTTATAAAGCTGTTACGATTATGTATTTTAATGAGAGAGAGAGAGAGAGACAGAGAGAGAGAAGCTATCTATCTCATTAACCGCCTTACAGATGAACTAGCCTAACTATTATACTGTAGGGACCTATAAAGCAGTTTCCAGTGTGGCAGGTAACCCTTTGAAGTGGAGCAGTCAAAGCGGTATATACGTCTCTTTGAAGTGGAGCATTCAAAGCGGTATATACGTCCCTTTGAAGTGGAGCAGTCAAAGCGGTATATACGTCTCTTTGAAGTGGAGCAGTCAAAGCGGTATATACGTCTCTTTCAACTCGCCGCGTTAAGGGGGGTGACCTGGTTTTTGTTATTTCTGTCCTTTTCTATCTTTCTCTGGCTTGTATCCATTTGGCCCCATTCAGCCTACTGTTTTAAGACGTTTATCCCCATCCAGGTGTCAATTTTTTACTGGTGAGCGGTAGCGAGCCAGCATATTTTTTATTTTTGTTTGACAGCAGGCTAAATTTGTAAATTTTCGATAGAAAAATGTCTCCGGCGAAGCCGGATTTCTTCATATAATGCTGGCTCGCTATCGCTCGCCAGGAAGAAATCGACACCTAGATGGGGATAAACGTCTTAAAACAGTAGGCTGAATGGGGCCAAATGGATACAAGCCAGAGAAAGAGAGAAAAGGACAGAAATAACAAAAAGCAGGTCACCCCCCTTAACTACTATCGCACTTCCGCTCCTTCGCCACAACCACGTATTTTGTATTAGACTCTGGCTAACATGAGACGATTTTATGGAGCTTAAGGAGGACCTATGTTATTCCGAGGGTATATTGAGATCGCATTTACCCCCTCCGAGTCCTAGAGGTAGATTACAAGCTGACAATATCGTCTAATGGTGAGCAGAATATGATGCTGAAGGGGTTAAGCAATATGATGATGAAGGGGTTAAGCAATTGATGATGAAGGGGTTAAGCAATTGATGATGAAGGGGTTAAGCAATTGATGATGAAGGGGTTAAGTAATATGATGCTGAAGGGGTTAAGCAATATGATGATGAAGGGGTTAAGCAATTGATGATGAAGGGGTTAAGCAATTGATGATGAAGGGGTTAAGCAATATGATGATGAAGGGGTTAAGCAATTGATGAAGGGGTTAAGCAATATGATGATGAAGGGGTTAAGCAATTGATGATGAAGGGGTTAAGCAATATGATGCTGATGGGGTTAAGCAATTGATGATGAAGGGGTTAAGCAATTGATGATGAAGGGGTTAAGCAATTGATGATGAAGGGGTTAAGCAATTGATGATGAAGGGGTTAAGCAATTGATGATGAAGGGGTTAAGCAATTGATGATGAAGGGGTTAAGCAATATGATGATGAAGGGGTTAAGCAATATGATGATGAAGGGGTTAAGCAATTGATGATGAAGGGGTTAAGCAATTGATGATGAAGGGGTTAAGCAATTGATGATGAAGGGGTTAAGCAATATGATGATGAAGGGGTTAAGCAATTGATGATGAAGGGGTTAAGCAATTGATGATGAAGGGGTTAAGCAATTAATGATGAAGGGGTTAAGCAATATGATGATGAAGCAATTGATGATGAAGGGGGTTAAGCAATTGATGATGAAGGGGTTAAGCAATATGATGATGAAGGGGTTAAGCAATTGATGATGAAGGGGTTAAGCAATTGATGATGAAGGGGTTAAGCAATTGATGATGAAGGGGTTAAGCAATATGATGCTGATGGGGTTAAGCAATTGATGATGAAGGGGTTAAGCAATTGATGATGAAGGGGTTAAGCAATTGATGATGAAGGGGTTAAGCAATTGATGATGAAGGGGTTAAGCAATTGATGATGAAGGGGTTAAGCAATATGATGCTGATGGGGTTAAGCAATATGATGATGAAGAGGTTAAGCAATATGATGCTGAAGGGGTTAAGCAATTGATGATGAAGGGGTTAAGCAATTGATGATGAAGGGGTTAAGCAATTGATGATGAAGGGGTTAAGCAATTGATGATGAAGGGGTTAAGCAATTGATGACGAAGGGGTTAAGCAATATGATGATTAAGGGGTTAAGCAATTGATGATGAAGGGTTAAGCAATATGATGATGAAGGGGTTAAGCAATATGATGCTGAAGGGGTTAAGCAATATGATGATGAAGGGGTTAAGCAATTGATGATGAAGGGGTTAAGCAATATGATGCTGATGGGGTTAAGCAATATGATGATGAAGGGTTAAGCAATTGATGATGAAGGGGTTAAGCAATTGATGATGAAGGGGTTAAGCAATATGATGCTGATGGGGTTAAGCAATATGATGATGAAGGGGTTAAGCAATTGATGATGAAGGGGTTAAGCAATATGATGCTGAAGGGGTTAAGCAATTGATGATGAAGGGGTTAAGCAATTGATGATGAAGGGGTTAAGCAATTGATGATGAAGGGGTTAAGCAATTGATGATGAAGGGGTTAAGCAATTGATGATGAAGGGGTTAAGCAATATGATGCTGAAGGGGTTAAGCAATATGATGATGAAGGGGTTAAGCAATATGATGATGAAGGGGTTAAGCAATTGATGATGAAGGGGTTAAGCAATTGATGATGAAGGGGTTAAGCAATATGATGCTGAAGGGGTTAAGCAATATGATGATGAAGGGTTAAGCAATTGATGATGAAGGGGTTAAGCAATTCATACATAAACTATCTAGACTTGCTCAGCGTATAATTAAACCCCTTCCACCTTGAACTACATAGCTATGCTCATGTGATGCAGGTTACACTACCGTACTTAATTTTGAAAATATACATTAACACGTAGGCTAGAATTTAAAGTATTTGTTAAAACACGTAAATTGAACGTTTGATGTAGGCCTATGTTTAAATAATTGAACGTTTGATGTAGGCCTATGTTTAAATAATTGAACGTTTGATGTAGGCCTGTTTAAATAATTGAACGTTTGATGTAGGCCTATGTTTAAATAATTTCATGCAATCGAAACCCGGGGTAGTTAACTTCATCACAGATGTATATAATAAACGCAATTATTTACAGCGTAGAAAGGACCTAGGTGCGCTAACTTGTCTTCAGCATCTTGGTAGCACTAAGCAATTATATCCAGCATCGGAAGGATCAAAGCGCGCTAACTGCTCTTCATCTCGCTAAATTAATACGGTCAAAAGACACCGCGTCCCAAGATCAAAGGGCGCCCGCCTTCCTTCCTGCCAGGTGGGGGTCAGATCATGGTCAGGCAAGGTAGAATGACCCTCTTAGTCCCTCCCCGTGACCCCTATTAAGGGGAGATGTCCACTTGAGGGATTTTTTTCTTGACTCCTTTCTCCCCATTGTTTTTCTAATTTTAAGACGTTTGTCCCAATATTTTGACTATTTTAAGAACTTTCAACCCATTTCTGTCAATTTTAAGACCTTTCGTGCCATTTAGGCGTTGATTTTATCCTGGCGAGCGATAGCGAGCCTGTAATTTAAGAGGAAATGGCTTTCAGCCGGGACATTTATCTACCGAAAAATGTATAAATTTATCTTGAAAGGGGCTCAAGGGGGTGTAATTTTAAGCTTGATGGATATCTAGGGACCAAACTAAAAACCTCCCCTTAACCCTATGTTGACCCTTGACCTGGGCTGATGGGGCGTGTGGCTTAGCAAGACGACACTATATGGCCATCCTGTCTCGACGTGGCTCTAAGGGAGGTCACCTACTGTTTTGTATCTTGCTCTCCTTTTCTCTCTTTCTCTGGCTTGTATCCATTCGCTCCCATTCAGCCAACTGTTTTAAGACGTTTATCCCCATCCAGGTGTCGATTTCTTCCTGGCGAGCGATAGCGAGCCAGCATTGTATGGAGAAATCCGGTTTCGCCGGAGACATTTTTCTATCGAAAAATTTACAAATTTAGCTTGCTGTTCAAACAATATATATATATATATATATATATATATATATATATATATATATATATATATATATACATACAGATATATATATATATATATATATATATATATATATTATATATATATATATATATATATATATATATATATATATATATATATATATATATATATATATATATATATATATATATATATATATATATATATATGCTGGCTCGCTACCGCTCGCCCGGAAAATATTGACACCTGGATGGGGTAAACGTCTTAAAACAGTTGGCTGAATGGGGCCAAGTGGATACAAGCCAAAGAGAGAGGGAGAGAAAGATAAAACAAGCGAGGTGGGCTCCCTTCAGGAGAGTATAATATCGGTTGGCCAAGTAAGCCATGTCACCGCTTTCATTACGTTTTGCTCGCTGTGTGATGTATTAATGTCTGTCAGATGTTGAATAGGGTGAGTAAAGATAGGAACATGTTTGTATCTGTGTGATGTATTAATGTCTGTCAGATGTTGAATAGGGTGAGTAAAGATAGGAACATGTTTGTATCTGTGTGATGTATTAATGTCTGTCAGATGTTGAATAGGGTGAGTAAAGATAGGAACATGTTTGTATCTGTGTGATGTTGAATAGGGTGAGTAAAGATAGGAACATGTTTGTATCTGTGTGATGTATTAATGTCTGTCAGATGTTGAATAGGGTGAGTAAAGATAGGAACATGTTTGTATCTGTGTGATGTATTAATGTCTGTCAGATGTTGAATAGGGTGAGTAAAGATAGGAACATGTTTGTATCTGTTTGTATCTGTGTGATGTATTAATGTCTGTCAGATGTTGAATAGGGTGAGTAAAGATAGGAACATGTTTGTATCTGTGTGATGTATTAATGTCTGTCAGATGTTGAATAGGGTGAGTAAAGATAGGAACATGTTTGTATATCTCACTCGAAACGATGAATTAAAGCTTAGATAATGCTGATACCAATTATTGATCGAAATATACTTGGTGCCGCGACATCACTTATTTGGGCAACTGTACGCATGCTACACCCTGTTCATCTTAGGTAGGCTACAAACCCCCACCCCAACCTCTCATAACTCAAAAACGACTAACGTAATCAAGCTAATAATGCTACCATTTGGGAAGAGTCAGCCAGGGAAGAGGGGTGGAAATTAACAGCCCATTTGTTCCAGCCCTTTTCGAGTTACAAGGGATATAAGTCAGGATTTCTGGCCTACCTCTGATGGAAGGACTATAGTGTAGTAGATGTATACACTTTGGCTCAAGGGTTAAGGGGAGATTTCCACTTGAGGGATTTTTTACTGAACTCCTTTCTCATTCAGCTTTAGCCCCATTGCTTTTGAGATTTTAAGACGTTCGCCCCATTAGTTTGGCGATTTTAAGAACTTTCGCCCCATTTCTGTCAATTTTAAGACCTTTCGTGCCATTTAGGTGTCGATTCTTTCCTGGCGAGCGCTAGCGAGCCTGTAATTTAAGAGGAAATGGCCTTCGGCCGGGACATTTTTCTACCGAAAAATGTACAAATTTATCTTGAAAGGGGGTTAAGGGGGTGTACTTTCAAGCTTAACGGAAGTCTAGGAAACACACTAAAAACCCTCCCCTTTTAACTGTATAAAATATAATAACATAAATGATTAGTAATATTGGTCTTGTCTGTAAGTATCTATGACGTCATATTCGCCTTATTCGGGCTACTTTTAGACGCTTTTATTAATGTCAGCTCCTTCGGCATCCAGGACGCTATTATCGCCTTATTCGAGCTAATAATAGACGATTTTATGCAGTTTTAGGAGGGGTATCTCGTAATCAATTGTCCACCTTATTCTGGTTAATATTAAATGATTTTATGCAACTTAGGAAACGTTGTCTCGTAATCTATTTTTCACCACATCCTGGGTGACATTAGACGATTTTAGACAATTTAGGAAGGGTATCTAGGTATTTATTTTGACCTTATTCGGGCTAGCATTAGACGTTTTTATGCAACTTAAGGAGGATCTCTAAGACTCAGAAGGATATAAATGATCTTAATACGTTCTCAAGCCCCCTTCTTCTTCATAAATTGATTAAGTTGTGTCGAATTTTGTCCCTGGCGAACGATAGTGAGCCTGTGATTTTGAAAGAACCGGCCTCGAAAACTGTAAAACTAATCTAGAAGAGGGATCTAATTTTTTTTTATTGAGGTCTAGGGAGGAAACTAAAAAAAAAAAAAAAACAAAAAAAAAATTAATGAAATAATCGACCGAAAAATAACCCCTTCCCCCTTAACCTCCGTCTGAACCGGCGATGTCGAATTCATTTCATTCTAGCTATATTTGGACGATTTTCTGCAGCTTAAGAAGGATCTATGGTGGTAAAAAGGGTTAAGTGAGGTAGTTCGAAGCCTGTTAATTGGTAGAGACCCTTTGTAAACTGAATAAAATCGTCTAATAATAATAGCCAGAGTAAAGCTAAAGGTACATCGCCGGTACAGAAGGGGGTAAACAAGACCCCAAACTACATCGCCGGTACAGAAGGGGGTAAACAAGACTCCAAACTACATCGCCGGTACAGAAGGGGGTAAACAAGACTCCAAACTACATCGCCGGTACAGAAGGGGGTAAACAAGACCCCAAACTACATCGCCGGTACAGAAGGGGGTAAACAAGACCCCAAACTACATCGCTCTTCTGTTTAAGGGGGGTGACCTGTTTTGGTTCTGTCCTTTTCTATCTTTCTCTGGCTTGTATCCATTTGGCCCCATTCAGCCTACTGTTTTAAGACGTTTATCCCCATCTAGGTGTCGATTTATCGCTCGCCAGCATTATATGAAGAAATCCGGCATCGCCGGAGAAATTTGTCTATCGAAAAATTTACAAATTTAGCCTGCTGTCAAACAAAAATAAAAAATATGCTGGCTCGCTACCGCTCACCAGCAGGCTGAATGGGGCCAAATGGATACAAGGCAGAGAAAGATAGAAAAGGAAAGAACAAAAACAGGTCACCCCCCTTAACAAGACCCCAATCTACATCGCTCTTCCCTTCAAGCTGCACCTCTGTCTATTTACTCATACCTGCCTAGCTATCAATGTATTTACCTACCTACCTTGTCGTCTATTTACTTACCTACTTACCTATTTTAACCCTTTCTGTACCGGCGACGTCTTGTTAACTTTATTCTGGCTACTATTAGACGATTTCATTCAGTTTAAGGAGGGCCTCCAGCAAATATTAGGGTTTGACACATCTTAATTAACCCTTACAACTACCACAAATTATTAACTTTGTTCTGGCTACTATAAGACGATTGTATTCAGTTTAAGAGGGGCCTCTAGTCATTATCAGGCTTTGAAATATCTTCATTAACCCTTATAACTACCACAGATCCTTCTTAACCCGGGAAAGGCATGCATCCTCATAAGAGGCTTGGTGGGCAAAGGTCCTCATAAGATCCAAGGCCTAAAAAAAAGCCTTTTAAAACATCCCAGTGGCACTCAAAACAAAGCAATATATGATTAGGTGAGATAATTCCCCTCCATTACTTGCTACCATTCCTACATATTTATGGTAAAATTACGATTTTCGTCGGGAATAAACCAAAATACCTCCACATAGCGGAACGTTTCAAATACCATACTCTAGTCTTAGCCGGGTTAAGCTGCACAAAATTGTTTAAATATAGCTAGATAAAAATATATTATAGGTCGCCGGTACAGAAGGGGTTAATAGCAAGGTGTGACTATATATACTTGAACTCGTTAACCCTTTCAGGATACGAGAATGCATTTCATTTGTATTTCATGGCCATTTATTAGACGATTTAATTAAGCTTAGGAAGAACATATGGAAGGCAGAGGGTTAATTGGGATAGTCTATACCCTTTTAATTCCCACAGATCCGTCCTAAGTTGCATAACATCGTCTAATGATACCCAGACTAAATTGTCAGAACGTGTCATAATGCTTACAGGTTTAATTAGCACCCCGGTACCTGAATTTGAATACCTTAAGGGGAGGTTCTCATAGATCAGTCTTCTAATCGATGGAATAAGCTTCATAGCCCTAGCTTGTACTCTTTGCCTTCGCTTTATATATTTCTTGAGAGCTGGAGATCTGGATTAAACAACTTAATTCAGGAAAGGCCGTATCAGAGTGTTGTAAAGTGTGAGGACTATCTCAATATTTCTGTACTCGAATTGACTCTTAATATAGCCCAATAATTGCGGAGCTTTCTTCTCTACTTCAATGCACTGCTTGGAAAACTTTAGGTCACTGCTGATCAGAACACCCAAATCCTTTTCCAAGTCAGTCACTTCCAGAGGCATTCCCAATAGCGAATAGCCTGACTTGGGGTTTGCTTGTCCGATATGCATCACCTTGCACTTTCCCAAGTTTCAAGGCATCTGCCATGTCTCCGACCATTGTTATGGCTCTACTTTTGTTATACTCATTCAGCATTTCATGGAGAAATTCCAGCAAAGACGTGATCAGCGTAGCCTGAATTAAAGTTGGGAATCTGTAATTAAATCGTGTGTGTGTGTGTGTGTGTGTGTGAGAGAGAGAGAGAGAGAGAGAGAGAGAGAGAGAGAGAGAGAGAGAGAGAGAGAGAGAGAGAGAGAGAGAGGGGGGGGAGGGGGTGAGGGAGAGGAAGGAGGAAGGGGGGGAGGGGGGGTCTCGTAAGGATCTAATAGGAACTGCAAACACAACCTCGGTCCACACAAATCCCCCTTACCACCACATCTCTCTCTCTCTCTCTCTTACTTACTTCGACATTCTCTTTATCAGTTATCAGTTATCTCTCTCTCTCTCTCTCTCTCCTTTTATTCCTCCAATATCCTCTCTTTCTTTTTCTAGCAATCTCTTTATCTAGATCTTTCAATTGCCATCTTGCTCTCTCTCTCTATCTTCTGTTCTCTTGTATTCTGCCACTACCCTCTCTTTCTCTTTTTCTAGACCATTCATCCCCCCCCCCCCCCTCTCTCTCTCGCTAGACCCATCATTCCCCTCTTCTCTTCACTTTGCCGTTTTTTTATTCCTCCAGCATTCTCTCCTTATCTTGTAATGTTATGACGTGGCATAGTCAGTGTGTCAGAGTGTCGGCGGATCGAGCCCGCACTGTCAAAATTATATTGGTAGATGTCAAGCCCGGGCAACTTGATCTAGCGATTCGTGACAAACGCCTAATGTTCATGGCCTAATCCTTTTTTACTTTCGTACTTTCTTATATATAAATATATAATTATATATATATATATATATATATATATATATATTTTTTCCCCCTATACCAAGATATTAGAAAATATGAGTGACCTGTTCATGCAACCATATATAGATTTTTTTTTTTTTTTTTTTTTAGAAAGTACGAAAGTAAAAAAGGATTAGGCCTATACACGAATTTTGGAAACGAAGAGAAATAGAAAATGAGAGAAATAAAGCTCAACGGCAGATATTGACAAACTATAGTCTATTCGCTGTAAGTAGGCGAGAAATCATGACCTCTATCCTCTGTGACTCAAGAAGGGCTAGAGCAAATTGGCTGTAAATTTCCACATCTATTCCTTGACTGATTCTTTCCATATTTGCTCGATTTCTCTAGTCGTTTTTGAGTTACAGAGGTTAGAGGTCATGATTTATCGCCTACTTACAGCGAATAGAGTACAGTACAGTATCAAAATGAGTAACCAATAGGGGGAACCGTAGTAAAGGTTTAACTCCCGAACAAGCACCGAACCGAACCGACCCTAAATGGCACGAAAGGTCTTAACTTTGACATAAATGGGGCGAAAGTTCTTAAAATCACCAAACTAATGGGGCGAACGTCTTAAAATCTCAAAAGCAATAGAGCGAAACATGAGGGAGAAAGGGGTCCAGAAAAAATATCTCAAGTGGAAATCTCCCCTTAAATTAAACTCCAAAATATAAGATGGTTAAAATGAACTCCAAAAAGTTGATAACAGAATAGAAACATCATTTGAGGAGGAACATATAATTAATTAACGTTTCCCAGACAGTTTCTTCAGATAACGAAGAGGTTATCTGCGAAACGGGCCTTGGAACTTTACATCAATTAACTAATAAACACTATATAATATATTAGATGGTAATTTATAATGAATTCATATATATGGAAAATTAAATAATGTTTAGAGTAATGTAAGTAAATATATTAATACATTAGTGAATAATATATTTAAATCGCTCATATACCGTCAACTATTAAGTAGATAACAATATATTTTAACGATGTGTAAAACTATATGTTTTAAAGGCCAAACATTACATTACATTACAAACATATATATTTAATGTTATGAAAACTATTATACACCAATGAATCAGTACTATCACACACCAATATATCAGTATATATATTTATATAAGTCTATTTATAGCTTACTTCAATGGTTCAAACATAAAAGGTTAAATTTTGCAGCATAATTAAAGTCAATGGTGTAATGGTTAAGGTGGCAAAAATCTGTGTGCGATAACCCGGATTCGAATCCCGGCGGATCATATATACTTTAATTAATTTCATTGGGGGTGTTTGGTGTTGTGGTGAAATTAATAAAATATAGATTAATTACTTCGTGTAAAGCTTCAGCACTAAGAAGCAAAGACGCAACTAAAACCTTGAGAGTTGCTTCGTAACATAAGTAGTCAAAATCAACATTCATTAAAAATATTGCTTATAATCTGTGTAAATACTCCGTTACTAGGTCTACTGATCTTCCTCGACAGCATTCATACGAGTCAAATAGAGATGAGTTGCTGTATTTATTTCGCGTATAAGGGGAGAATTAACATTATTATTAGTAGTAGTAGTAGCTTCCGAATCCCATATATATATATATATATAATAATCAAATGCCCCGGCCAAGGCCCGATTCGTTCTAAATAGTCAAATTCCAAACCTTTCGTGTCATTTAGGTATCCATATTTTTCCTGGTGGGCGATAACGAGCCTGCAATTTAGGAGGCGGGGCATAATTCTATTGAAAAATGTACACATTTATCTGGAATGAGGGTCTCTAGAGTGCTAAGAAAACTAACAATAAGAAATAATTGAATAACTATATAAATTATATATTTACGAACCCTTAATTTGTAATTTGGGATAGTCCCTCCTTTTCCAATCGATAACTGTCAACAAAAAACAGCTTCATACGGATCATAGGGTCTGTTTTTTTTTTTTTTTCTATATTCCAACTTACTTCCTCTCGGGCATAGGCTGAGAGCCTTAACATTCACCGCTTTACAATGAACAGTGAAGCCCGTGAGGTCTTGTTCCAGTCTAGGGAGTGAGACATGTGAAGCACGTAGAGTACAACGAGCACCTACCATCCTGCCTTCACATGAGGCACGGTGCTCACTCATGGCCCGAAACGACCCCATCTCTGAAGCCACCTCGTTCCCGTGCTTCACTGTCTCACCCCCTACACTCGGACTCTCACACTTACACACACACAACGCCACCTGTTGAGCAGATAACTCACCAGGCACCCCTATAGCATATTTTGAATATGGGAATATTCATACAGTGCTATTTAACCAGGGAACAATGAGGGTATTTTATTGACGTTTCGGTGGGCTTGTGGTAATGCACTGATACTAGGTACAGCCCAAATTCCATTCCAATAATATCTTCCCATTGATACATCGGGATTTGAACCCGGGACCTTTGGATTACCAGGCCAGTGGCAAGACCACTCCACCACTGTTGTTGCTTGCTATCCTTTGTAAGCTTGGTAATCCTTTTTTAAGGGGGGTCACTTTTTTTTTTATATTTCTCTCCTTTTCTCGGACTTGCATCCATTTGGCTCCATTCAGCCAACTGTTTTAAGACGTTCATCCCCATCCAGGTGTCAATTCTTCCTGGCGAGCCAGCATTGTATGGAGAAATCTGGCTTCGCCGGAGACATTCTTCTATCGAAAAATGTACAAATTTAGCTTGCTGTAAAACAAACATATATATATATGCTGGCTCGCCAGGATAATATTGACACCTGGATGGGGGTAAACGTCTTAAAACAGTAGGTTGAATGTGTTGCAAAGGATACAAGCCAAAGAGAGGGAGAGAAAGAGACAAAAAGCGAGGTGGGCTCCCTTAAACTATTACAATTGGTCAACTTCCTTTATAATCAACCACATACCACGTCTGTCATTCTTCCACCACTTCCTTCCTCTACACTAACACAAAATTATATCCTCTCATGGCTCTCTCTCTCTCTTACTTGCACAAGGTTTACACATTTTCTCCCTGAAGTTATGTTCTCCCTCTCTCTCTCTTGCACACACACACACACACTCTCTCTCTTATTTACACAAGGTTTACAAATTTCCTCCCTTAAGGGAGCCCACCTCGTTTTTTTCTCTCTTTCTTTGTATCTCTCTTTGGCTTCTATCCATTCGGCCCCATTCAGCCTACTGTTTTAAGACGTTTACCCCATCCTGGCGAGCGGTAGCGAGCCAGCATATATATATATATATTATTTTTGTTTACAGCAAGCTAAATTTGTACATTTTTCGATAGAAAAATTTCTCCGGCAAAGCCGGATTTCTCCATACAATGCTGGCTCGCTATCGCTCGCCAAGAAGAAATCGAGACTTGGATGGGAATAAACGTCTTAAAACAGTTGGCTGAATGGGGCCGAATGGATACAAGCCAGAGAAAAGGAGAGAAAGAGAAAAAAAGCAGGTGACCCCCCTTAACTGTTTAGCTATACTCTCTCTCTCTCTCTCTCTCTCTCACTCACTCTCTCTCTCTCTCTCTCTCTCTCTCGTGTACAAGGTTTACAAAATGAATGTCCTCCCTTTGCCTAACTGTTTATGCTCTCCCTCGTTCTTTTGCACTCTCTCTCTCTCTCTCTGTCTTGTATTGGCAAGTATTAAAATCAACAAACTAATGGGCCTAACGTCTAAAATATCTGAAAACTAATGGGGCTAAACATGAGGGAGAAGGGAGACCAGAAAAATCAACCATCTCCCCTTAAGGCTTAAAGGGAGGTTTTTAGTTAGTTCGCTAGACTTCCATCAAGCTTGAAATTACACCCCCTTGACCCCCTTTCAAGATAAATTTGTACATTTTTCGGTAGAAAAATGTCCCGGCTGAAAGCCGGTTCCTCTTAAATTACAGGCTCGCTATCGCTCGCCAAGATAAAATCGACACCTAAATGGCACGAAATGTCTTAAAATTGACAGAAATGGGTTGAAAGTTCTTAAAATCGTCAAAATAATGGGGCAAACGTCTTATAATTAGAAAAACAATGGGGCTAAACATGAGGGAGAAAGGAGTCAAGAAAGACATCCCTCAAGTGGAAATCTCCCCTTAAAGTGATTTTAGTGTATCACCTATCATACATGTAAAACTAACTTTGATATCCTCAGTCCTTTAACATTAGTATTTCTTATAACCGCAAATTGTTACCAATTAATGAAATCGTAGTCTTTAATTTTCGAGAATATAGACCAGCACTCTTCATATAAACGATAAAATAATTGAAATCTATATAAATATATAACTATTATATAATTTATCCTAATGCAACAATGTCTAATGGTAACACAAATAATTATATATATATATATATATATAGTTATAATTATGAATAACAGTTGACAAATATAATGGGAATGGTCTCAAATAACTGAATTTGTTTTTCAAGCTGTTATGAGCATTTAAGGATGTAGAGTGCTTGGTTTTTGGTCTATATTATGTATTTATTGATTTTTGAGTTTCCTCGCTAGACCTCCATCAAGCTTAGAAAAAAACACCCCCTAAACTCCCTTTCAAGATAAATGTGTACATTTTTCGGTAGGAGAATGTCCCGGCCGAAGGTTGATTGCTTTTAAAATTAGAGGCTCGCTTTCGCTCGCCAGGAAAAATCGACACCTAAAGGGCACGAAAGGTAGGCCTATTAATATTGATAACAAAAATTAGGCGAAAGGTCTCAAAATCGCCAAACTAACGGAACGAACGTCTTAAAACCTCAAAACTAATATGCTAAACATGAGGGAGAGAGGGGGGGTCCAGAAAAAGCGAGTACTACCCCCTTAACACTATCTGGTCTGACTGGATCATGAATAGCATTGAACCCTACCTGGTCTGACGTCTGGTGGGTTATCATCAAATTGTGTATAACTATTATCCTTCCGCATATTTATGTTTATTAGTTAGTTAAGGGGAGGGTTTTAGTTTGGTCCCTAGATATCTTTCAAGCTTAAAATTACATCCCCTTGAGCCCCTTTCAAGATAAATTTGTACATTTTTCGGTAGAAAAATGTCCCGGCTGAAAGCCGGTTCCTCTTAAATTACAGGCTCGCTATCGCTCGCCAGGATAATATCGACACCTAAATGGCACGAAAGGTCTTAAAATTGATAGAAATGAGTTGAACGTTCTTAAAATCCTCAAAATAATGGGGCGAACGTCTTAACATTAGAAAACAATGGGGCTAAACATGAGGAAGAAAGGAGTCATGAAAAAAATCCCTCAAGTGGAAATCTCCCCTTAACCTCGTCTGTACCGGTGACGTCTATTTAATTATAATTTAATTTAGACGATAATATTGAGTTTAAAAAGGGCCTCAAGCACGTAACAGGCTACGAACTAACTCACTTAACCCTTGCTGCTTCCACAGATCCTTCTTAAACTGCAAAAAATCTTCTAAATATAGCTAGACTAGAATGAAAAAGACGTCACCGGTACAGAAAGGGGTTAACATAGGACATCAGAGGCTATCAACCTTTCTGGATTATTTAGCCAGCACACTGTAAGTCAAGAATAGCGTCAGGACTAGAGAAACTTTTCGATAAATCCAGTAATTTGTGATAGTCCCTCTTTACAATTGATAACTATCAACAAACAGCCTCAAACGGATCATAGGGTCTGTTGTTGCTTGCTATCCTTTTGTAATTTTTGGTAATCCTGTTTTAATCTATTACATTTGCTCAACCTTCCTTTATAATCAACCACATAACACGTCTGTCATTCTTCCACCATGTCCTTCCTCTACACTAAGACAAATATCCTGTGTTTTTCATCATGGCTCTCTTTCTCTCTTATTTGCACAAGGTTTACAATTTTCCTCCCCTAACTGTTTAGCTATGTTCACCTCTCTCTTGCACTCTCTCTCTCTCTCTCTCTCTCTCTCTCTCTCTCATTTACACAAGGTTTACAAATTTCCTCCCTTAACTGTTTAGCTATGTTCACCTCTCTCTTTCTCTCTCTATCTATCTCTCTCTCTCTCTTGTATTTGCAAGTCTTAAAAACAACCAACTAATGGGCCGGACGTCTAAAATATCTGAAAACTAATGGGGGCCAAACATGAGAGAGAAGGGGAACCAGAAAAATCAACCATCTCCCCTTAAAGTCATCATATATCTAGTCTCGCCTTTCTTATATTCACGTAATTTCATAAATATAAAAAAAAAAAATTGATTTCCTCAGTCCTTTAAGATAAGTACTTCTTAGAATTAAAAGTTACTATGACATCTCTGCTAATATCATTTTTCGTAAACCTGGAACAGCAATCGACATATATATACGCTATAATGAATTGTATCTACGTAAATGTATTACAATTATATAATTATCCTAATGCTACAAATTTGTCTAATGGTATCACAAATAATTACATACTATAAATATATATATAACAACTGACCAATATAATGAGGGTAGGATGTTGGTGTTAATAATAATGTTTCGATAATAATGATGCAAAGAGTTAAAGAAAAGAAAGTGAAAAATAATGGTCTCCAATAACTGGATTGTGTTCGAGCTATGACAATAATTTAAGGGAAGATGAGCCGCTTTTCTGGTCCCCTTTCTTCCTCGTGTTATGCCCCATTTGTTTTAAGAGATTTTAACACCTTTTATCCCATTTGGTTGTCAATTTTAAGATTGTTCGTGCCATTTAGGTGTCGATTTTTCCTGGCGAGCGATAGCGAGCCTGGAATTTAAAGAGGGGCCGGTACACATTTCTACCGAAAAATGTAAAAATTTATCTTAAAGGGGGTCTAGGGAGTGTTTTTCTAAGCTTGATGGATGTTAAGAGAGGAAACTAAGAAGTAAAGGAATAAATGAACTACTACACCAAACAAACGGCTCATCTCCCCTTAACACTGGTCTAACTGGATCATGTAAAGCATTTAACACTACCTGGTCTGACGTCTTGGGATGTGGGTTATCATCAAATGTATAGCTATTATCTGTACACATATTTATGTTTATTAGCCAGTTAAAAAAAAAGGAAAAAAACAAGAGAAAAAGAAAAATAGGAAAAGTGGGGATTGGGCCTGAGCATATAGATAGATAGATAGATAGTTAATATATAATAGATAGTTCAAAGGGGACTTCAGAGGCTATCAACCCTTCTGAATTATTTAGCCAGCACACTGTAAGTCAAGAATAGCGTCAAGACTGGAGGCCCTTCTCGAGAACTCCAGTCCCTTGGTTAAGTTTATATTACTCTAGACAATTATAGGAACATGGCTGAACTATCATTGCAAATAAAAGTAATCTGCAAGTGATTTATGGAAGTTTTTTCTTTGCAGCATATAAACATAAGAAGTTAGGATACGGCTTTTGTAATGTGACTCTACAACCATGGTCAATAATCATGCTACAAATAATGATCTACTTTGGTTTAACTAATTTGTGTTTGTATTGAAAACATTCGCGTCAAAACAAAATATATAGGTGACACTACAAATGTCTCTTCACAACTACAAATTAAATTGAAGTTCGATATTGTGAAGTCGTTGTATTACTTATGAATGGATTATTATCGATTATGGATTATTATCGATTATTATGGATTATGAATGGATTATTATGGATTATTATGGATTATTATGGATTATGAATGGATTATTATGGATTATGAATGGATTATTATGGATTATTATGGATTATGAATGGATTATTATGGATTATGAATGGATTATTATGGATTATTAATGGATTATTATGGATTATTATGGATTATTATGGATTATTATGGATTATTACTTATGAATGGGTTATGATATTAGTTGTATCCACGTGTAAGCTACTTTTGACATTTTTAATTAAGGGGAGGCAGACCGTTTTTCTGGACCCCCTTCTCCCTATAGCCATGCTAGTTTTGAGATTATAAGACGTTCGGCCCATTAGTTTGGCGATTTTAACATCTTTCGCCCCATTTCGTTGTCAATTTTAAGACCTTTCGTGCCATTTAGGTGTCTATTTTTTTCCTGGCGTGCGATAGCGAGCCTGCAATTTTAAGAGGAACCGGCCTTCGGCCAGTACATTTTTCTACCGAAAAATTTACAAATTTATCTTGAAGGGGGTTCTAGGGGGTGTTTTTCTAAGCTTGATTTAGGTCTAGGGAGGAAACTAAAAACACATATGAATGCATTAATTAATAGACCAAACAAACGGCCAGTCTCCCCCTAAAAAGTTGTAGCTAGCAATACAAAACAAGTATGCAATAGTGGAGGTGTTGTATCCATTACGAATAGGTGATCCTGCGTTATATAGTCAATTCGAGTTACACCTAGACATAGAAGTCAAGTTAGTTAGTGTGGAGCTCATGGCTATTCACATTACTTTACAGAAATTATTGACTATATAAGATTTGTTCGTGTGTATTTTTTTGGAATTTCGGGTTCCAACTAGATATTTTAATGGCGATGATATATTTTTTTTCCTGGACCCCCTTCTCCCTCATGCTTAGCCCCTTTAGTTTTCAGATTGTAAGACGTGATCAGCCCATTAGTTTGGCGATGTTAAGACCTTTCGCCCCATTTCGTTGTCAATATTAAGACTGTTCGTGTCATTTTATCTTGGCGAGCAATAGCGAGGCTATAATTTAGGAGAAACCAGCCTTTGGCCGGGACGAAAAATGTACAAATTTTTCTTGAAGGGGGATCCTGGTGTTGTATTTTTAAGTTTGATGAAAGGTTTAGGGAGGAACCTAGAACAAATATTAAATACATGACAAAAAATCGACCAAAAAATGAACCATCTCCCCTTAAGTATGAAGACGTAGAAAATGTGATATGACCTCTGACCCAAGGTTAAGAGATACAACCATTAGTTGTATCTCTTAACCTTGCTCTGACCCAGCCTGTAGATCGCAGTTGACCTCTGTTCCTGTATCAACAAGTATATGCCATCACGCGTAGCCTACCTCGTCTATCTCGCTACTATACCTAGAGTCCAAACGTTAGCGCAGCAACTCTAGTGCGACATGAACGATATAATATAAATATCCCATTCACGTCTTTTGAACTTTATTATGGCTACTACTATATGACGATTATATTCAGCTTAGGAAGGACGTCCACCCATGAAAAGGCTACCGACTATATATATTCAACCTTTCAGCTGCCATATATCCTTCCGAAGCTTAAGGGGAGATCTCCACTTGAGGGATTTTTTTCTTGACCCCTTTCTCCCTCATGTTTAGCCCCATTGCTTTAGAGATTTTAAGATGTTCTCCCCATTAGTTTGGCGATTTTAAGAACTTTCACCCCATTTATGTCACTTTTAAGACCTTTCGTGCCATTTAGGTGTCGATTTTTTCCTGGCGAGCGATAGCGAGCCTGTAATTTAAGAGGAATCGGCCTTCGGCCGGGAAATTTTTCTACCGAAAAATGTACAAATTTATTTTGAAAGGGGGTCTAGGGGGTGTAATTTTAATATTGATGAAAAAGTAGGGAACAAACTAAATACCTCCCCTTAATAGAATCGTCTAAATGTAGCTGAAATCAAATTAAAAATACGTCGCCAGTACAGAATGGGATATATATATATATATATATATATATATATATATATATATATATATATATATATATATATATATATATATATATATATATATATATATATATATATATATATATATATACAAACCGATCTACATATTTGTTTATCTCTTTAGGTGTAGGTGTGTCTTAGGGGGGGGGGGGGGGGGGGTAGGGGGGGAGGTACTCGCAGGTGAGAGGGGTGATACCTGAGACTGATTGTTCCCGTGGTCCGACACTCGACCTCTACTCCGGCACTGATTGACTTGCTAATCCCAACCATATCCCCTTCTCGCTGATTGGGAAATGATAGAATCAGGAAATACCAAGAAACACACCTACACAAACACATGATAACTATCTATCTATCTATCTATCTACCTCTCTATCTATCTATCTACCTATCTATCTATCTATCTATCTATCTACCTCTCTACCTATCTATCTATCTATCTACCTCTCTACCTATCTCTCTATCTACAGTATCTACTCATTTTTCTATCTATCTATCTATCTATTATCTATCTATCTATCTATCTATCTATCTATCTACCTCTCTACCTATCTCTCTATCTACAGTATCTACTAATTTGTCTATCTACCTATCTATCTATTTATCTATCTATCTATCTATATATCTATCTACCTCTCTACCTATCTCTCTATCTACAGTATCTACTCATTTGTCTATTTATCTATTATCTATCTATCTACCTCTCTACCTATCTCTCTATCTACAGTATCTACTCATTTGTCTATCTACCTATCTATCTATTTATCTATCTATCTATCTATATATCTATCTACCTCTCTACCTATCTCTCTATCTACAGTATCTACTCATTTGTCTATCTACCTATCTATGTATCTATCTATGTATCTATCTATCTATCTACCTCTCTACCTACAGTATCTACTCATTTGTCTATCTATCTATCTATCTATCTATCTCTCTATCTATCTACCTCTCTACCTATCTCTCTATCTACAGTATCTACTCATTTGTCTATCCATCTACTGATCTCCCTAACCACCCTTCTTTCTATCCATTGTATCACCTGTTCTTCCACCTTGCAGACAAGGAGGCAAACAATTAATGCTATATATGTTTTGTGTACAGTACAACCGTATTTATAAAACTACCATTTTCCTTCGCAGCGCCGTTAAGGGGATATTTCCACTTGAGGGATTTTTTTTCTTGACTCCTTTCTCCCTCATTGTTTTTTCTAATTTTAAGACGTTTGCCCCATTATTTTGACGATTTTAAGAACTTTCAACCCATTTCTGTCAATTTTAAGACCTTTCGTGCCATTTAGGTGTCGATTTGATCCTGGCGAGCGATAGCGAGCCTGTAATTTAAGAGGAACCGGCTTTCAGCCGGGACATTTTTCTACCGAAAAATGTACACATTTATCTTGAAAGGGGCTCATGGAAGTGTAATCTTAAGCTTGATGGATGTCTAGGGAACAAAGTAAATACCTTGACTTAAGAGATGATATGACTTGAAAATGACGTTACCTTTATCAATAAGAATGGTAATCCGTGTACTCTCAATAAGAATGGTAATCCGTGTACTCTCAATAAGAATGGTAATCCGTGTACTCTCAATAAGAATGGTAATCCGTGTACTCTCAATAAGAATGGTAATCCGTGTACTCTCAATAAGAATGGTAATCCGTGTACTCTCAATAAGAATGGTAATCCGTGTACTCTCAATAAGAATGGTAATCCGTGTACTCTCAATAAGAATGGTAATCCGTGTACTCTCAATAAGAATGGTAATCCGTGTACTCTCAATAAGAATGGTAATCCGTGTACTCTCAATAAGAATGGTAATCCGTGTACTCTCAATAAGAATGGTAATCCGTGTACTCTCAATAAGAATGGTAATCCGTGTACTCTCAACAACACTCATTCTCACAGTATGCATTCGTTATTACGTGCTGTGAAGGGGATGCATTGTTTGAGGGGAGTCACCGGCTTTTTTATCTTTCTCTCCCTTTCTCTCGTTCCCTGGCTTGTATCCATTCGGCCCCATTCAGCCTACTGTTTTAAGACGTTTATCCCCATCCCCAGGTGTCGATTTCTTCCTGGCGAGCGATAGCGAGCCAGCATTGTATGGAGAAATCCGGCTTCGCCGGAAACATTTTTCTATCGAAAAATTTACAAATTTAGCTTGCTGTCAAAACAAAAATATATATATGCTGGCTCGCTACCACTCGCCAGGAAAATATTGACATCTGGATGGGGATAAACGTCTTAAAACAGTAGGCTGAATGGGGCCGAATGGATACAAGCCAAAGAGAGAGGGAGAGAAAGAGAAAAAAAAAGCGAGGTGCGCAAATGTTACATCAAAACACAGACGGCATATTATAGACCCTGTGTCAGAGTGCTTCCTACACGCTTAACCCCTTCACCACCATGACGCCTTTTTAACTTTAATTTGGGCTAATAGTAGATGATGTTATGCAGTTTAAGGGGAGGTATTTAGTTTGTTCCCTAGACCTCCATCAAGCTTAAAATTACACCCCCTTGAGTCCCTTTCAAGATAAATTTGTACATTTTTCGGTAGAAAAATTTCCCGGCCAAAGGCCGGTTCCTCTTAAATTACAGGCTCGCTATCGATCGCCAGGATAAAATCGACACCTGAATGGCACGAAAGGTCTTAATATGGGGTGAAAGTTCTTAAAATTGCTAAACTAATGGGGCAAACGTTTTATAATATCAAAAGCAATGGGGCTAAACATGAGGGAGAAAGGGGTCAAGAAAAAGTGTCCCTCAAGTGGAGATCTCCCCTTAAGAAGGACCTATGGTAATACGGGGGTTTATTGATTGTAAACTAAAGAAAATCGTCTAATGGTAACCAGAGTATACAGACAATTACACAATGGTGGTAAATGGGTTAAATGTGTGTGTGTGTGTGTGTGTGTGTGTGTGTGTGTGTGTGTGTGTGTGTGTGTGTGTGTGTAAAATCAAAGCCCCCCCCCCCCAATAGATTTCAACACAGTGTGAAGTAATGATCCCAAAGAATAAAACCCTGTTGCCTTAGGATATGCAGTTGCTCCATGCATGATACTCAATTGGCTCAAATATTTGTTATTACCCCATTAAACGCTTTCTCTATTTAGTCTATTGTACCACGATGATTGTACCACAGTCTCCATTCATACACAGTGCTCTCTCTCACTCTCTCTCTCTCTCAAATTGGATATATTTCGTTTCAGGAAAGATAAGAGGCAAATGCTGGTTTGGTAACAGTTGTAAATATGTGGAATAGGCTACCTAACGCCATAGTAGGATCAAGAACGGTAGAGAGCTTCAATATAAAATTATGTCGACATATGGACGAGATGGGTTTGGTGTGAGAGGGATCTGCCTTGTATGGGCCAATCGGCTTTCTGCAAACTCACATTTTCTTATAATCTCTCTCTCTCTCTCTCTCTCTCTCTCTCTCTCTCTCTCTCTCTCTCTCTCTCTCTCTCTCTCTCTCTCTCTCTCTCTCTCTCTCTCTCTCTCTTCTCTCTCTCTCTCTCTCTCTCTCTCTCTCTCTCTCTCTCTCTCTCTCTCTCTCTCTCTCTCTCTCATAAACCTTGGATCTCTTCATGCCAGACCAAAATATTCTTACGAAATATAACAAATCCTGCCAACCAACCTTTCCCATTTTTTCGGCTTCCTCCTCCCCCAAAACATTTCCTCTATTATAATGTCTTCCCCACTAACAGAACTTTACATGACAAACACCAGCTTTATGACTCTCTCTCTCTTCTTCTTCTTCTTCTTCTTCTTTGCTATCCTTTCCTTCCACTGTTCCTTACTCTTGGGTCAGCCATCTCTACGATAATTAAGTCCTGACCACCTCGCTGGGATCGTAAGATCTGTGTGGTCAGTGTATCTATATAAATCTATCTCTCTCTCTCTCTCTCTCTCGCATTTGAAATTATAACGAATCCGACCAATCAAAGTGAAAACAATCGATAGCCAACATTATCATTTACAGATTTTCTAATAGGCCTAGTCTCTCTGAATACAACATAAATTAAACTCTCTCTCTCTCTCTTCATTCATGCATTCATTCATGAGATGAAGTGGTAGTATTTTACATATTTCAGCTAATAACAAAAGCATGTATGAAATTGTGTTTGTGTGTGACTATTTGCAGACTGTGTGTGTATACATGATTGTAATTATGCATGTGTGTGTGTGTGTGTGTGTGTGTCTGTGTTAGTGTATGCATGTGTATGTATGCGAGTATGTGCTTCTTTGATTATATGCTTTTGTATATAAGAATGCCAGTGTGTGTGTGCGTGTGTGTGTGTGTGTTGAATGACTATAGCCTTACACATTTCACCTTCATATAATAAGATAATGAGAGAGAGGTCCAGCAATAAACCACACACACACACACACACACACACACACACACACACACACACACACACACACACACACAGCGCAATATCCGAAGTTGTACCTCTGAAGAAATCTTTGGGAAAATCCAAAATGCACATCCTGGAGTGAAGGTGTGTTTTGATTACTTTTACAAATAAAAAATAACCCTCTCAGTACCGGTGCCGTCCTTTTAACCTCATTCTGGCTACTAGTACACGATTTTACTCGATTTAACCCTTAAAGAGCGGCGCTCGACTAAAGTCGTGCACCAATTTGCAGCAAGTTGGGAGCATTATTAAGGCTTTTAAAAGGTTAAAATCGAGTGCAAATGGCCAGGAGCGCAGCAGGCCACATGTCCGACACCCAGGGTTTACCGCCACCCACTGACTCATGCTCCCTGTGTTCTCGAGAGGCCGGCAGTGTAGCCAGTAGTGAGCATAGCTGGGAAAAATATACCGCTATACGCTAAACTCCCATGTTGGTGGCACCACTGCATGAGAACGACGAGTGCTACGTAGCTCGTTCTGGTCTCATTTTGAAGCTTTTAGCGCCTAGTTTTTTGCTGAATACATTTCTTTTCATGCAGATATTTGATTGATCATTCAGGAGGGCCTGAATATGCCCAAAATAGCCCAAAACACCCCACTAGACAAGGGTTAAATAGGGCTTCCAGCAATTAACAGGCTTTGAACCATACCCCTTTCACTTCGTTCTGGCTACTATTAGATGATATTATTCGGCTTTAAAGAGGGCCTCCAGCAATTAACAGACTTCGCACTACCTCACTTAACCCTTTTTACTACCACAGAAAACACAACACAAAATCGTCTGAATATAGCTAGAATAAAATGAAAAAGACGTTGCCGGTACAGAAGAGGATAGGGAAGCTTGTTATTATGACCGTGCCTATATGTACCCGACCCACATCCAATTTAACTTAAAGTCATAACATTAGCCTAATTTGGAGAACTAATAATAAATACATGATAGCTAATAATCTGTCGTAATGGTAAGAGCGAGTAAATTCTGTATGATATATCTTGGGTTCGATTCTTGCGAGGATCACATGCTTTTATTAATTTCATTTGGGGGGTTATTGGTGTTAAGAACGATGCTAACACTAATAAAATACTACATAGATAGATAGAGTGTTAGAGGCATTCATTTAATTTTGAGAGCTAGAATGTTGTACGCCACTAATGAGGATACACAACCAAAATAATGTAGTGTATTAATAACAAAGTAACTTGAAAGTACTATTAACCAAACCATAATAACAATGGACAGCGTTAATTATCAAACCTTTCCTTCTGGTTGTTGGGAGTGTCTCTTTCTTGATCATACTAATTAATCAATTTGAAGAGATCATGTTAAATATTGTCTTAGTTAAAAGTTCTCAGTATATGAATTTTGAATCACCATAACTCTTCCACTAATGACGTAATAATTGCTACATTGATTAACTAACTATTAACAGCTATCTCTTACGACTATCGTAGATCGTCGAAAGCTGCAAGACATAATATTATTATTTGTTCATCATAATGGTTGTCACTTAACCCCTTCTGTACCGGTGCTGTATATAACATTTATTCTGGCTACTATTAGACGATTGTATTCAGTTTAAAATGGGCCTCTAACAACTGACGGGCTTCGAACTATCTTACTTAACCATTTTTACTACCTCAGATCCTTCTTAAACTACAATAAATCGTCTAAATACAGCAAGAATATTTGTTAAAGACGTCGCCGGTACAGAAATTATAATTCTTAATGAAATGAAGTCAGTGTCGGTGAGCTTTTAATTATAACAGCAAAATAACAACACCTATTTCGTATATAGTTGCCTTCCTGTCCATGACTTAATTTGGTCTCCCTTAAGGGTTAATATTGCACAACCAATTCCTAATATACGAATTAACTAAAAGAATGAAACTTATGTGCAAGGTGAAAGCCCGTCTAGAATAGAGGGGTAGGGGGGAACCGGTGGGACGCCATGATCCCCCACTTATTGTTAGCTTTGTTTACATTGTGTGTTCCGACTTCCGGCTATGGCTTCGGATAAGACGGGAGGATGGGGAGTGGGTAGGCGTATCTCTCTCGCTATCTATAATTTACACACATTTCCATACACTTATGGAAAGTGTAAGTGTAAAGTGTAAGTGTATTTCCATACACTTACACACACACACACACACACAAACAGTCACTCATTCATTTATCTTTCTCTCTCCCTTAGGTGCGAATGGTAAAATTAACCTGATCTTAGACAATACCAACTGAATTATAAACCATATTGGAATGGGAGTATCTTTGGTTTGCTTTGGTTTGCGCTTCGTATGCCAAAACATTCACTTTATTGCTATTAACAATTTAGATACACCATAAACAACAGCAAGGGTATATTCCGGACAATTAGGTTAGCATCATAACACATCTAGCATTGTAATTAATGTGGTATTCCCAACAATAAACTAGCTAACGATACAAAAATATGGGCACAGATACAATACAACTGACGAGAATAGGAAACCAAAGTACTGCAGGAAAAAAATATATAAATACGACATAAAATAATCGAAAAACAAAGGATATACACGAAGCAATTACAAGACTAAAAAGAACACTAACACTATACAATAATAACTGTACTCCACCCAGGCTATTTTGGCCAACAATTGCAACACTGCTGACAGTTAGGAGCCCACGTCGGGTTGCGTGGCTAAGTATATGAATATTATATTTTGTATCATTAATTTCCAATTGATTATTTTCAGAATAGGGATACAAAATAACTGGTTCCTTATAATACCAATACCAGTATGTTTGTCTAAAGATGATTCTAAGAAGAAAATAATACGCATTCCTTGTTTTTGTCCACTTTTGTCCATGTTTGTTGTTTCTATTAAGGGGAGATTTCCACTTGAGGGATGTTTTTCTTGACTCCTTTCTCCCTCATGTTCAGCCCCATTGTTTTTCTAATTTTAAGACGTTTGCCCCATTATTTTGGCGATTTTAAGAACTTTCAACCCATTTCTGTCAATTTTAAGACATTTCGTGCCATTTAGGTGTCGATTTTATCCTGGCGAGCGATAGCGAGCCTGTAATTTAAGAGGAACCGGCTTTCAGCCGGGACATTTTTCTACCGAAAAATGTACAAATTTATCTTGAAAGGGGGTCAAGGGGGGTGTAATTTCAAGCTTGATCGAAGTCTAGCGAACTAACTAAAAACCTCCCCTTAACAAAGAAAGACTCCAGCGTTGATAATCCTTACATCAATCTTAACAGTATGTCCAGAAGACAAGAGACATACTTCGTTATGCTATAAGATTCTTATTTTCCGTTAGATTGAGTTTAATATGAGAAAGTACCTGGCAGCAATGTTGCCAAATTAGGCCAGGCTAGTCTGAACAGGGTATAAAACACTTACCCTGGGGTCGCCTGAATTCGAACACAAGAAATCAAAAGAGAATGAAAGAAAATATAAGAAATACTAATAATACCCAAAACCAAGCACACCAAAGAACCAGAGGAGTAAGGAAACTGAAAAGAAACTAAATCAAAATAATTTGTCACGTAAATATAAACACAAGAAAACAAAAGAAACAACTTGAAAAAACCCCGAATGAGAACAAAACTAAAGTTATTCAAAAGAAGAACACTCACCCGTCAGCCGAAGCCGCCGCCGCCACCAGCCTCCGAACACGCCCGGCCATGACACCGCCACCCAGACTTCCCCAAGCGGCACACTAGGAGGGAGAAACAAGATGGCGACTTTATGGCTTCATGACGAGTCTAGTTTGTTTATGTAGATGTGGGGTCGGTGGAGAAATACCTGATGATTTTATATTATCCTCATAAATTAAGGTGTGTTGTTCTTGTTGTTGTTCTTGTCGTTGTTATTAATGTCATTGTTATTAATATCATAGGTTATAGTATTTCTTGTTATTCTTCTTCTTATTCTTATATTTCTATTATTAATGTATTACTTTCATTACTATTTATAATTGTAGGCCTATTATTATTATTGTTATTATTATTATTATTATTGTTATTATTATTATAATAATACATCATGATGATTATTATTATTATTATTATTATTATTTGGACCCAAGATTACGTTATATGACTTGCACAATTAACTTATGCAAATGCAAAGACAGAAACAACACATTATTTTAAAATAAATTCATGAAACCCTTTCAATACCGGTAACATATTATTAATTATATTTTGGTAAATATTATAAGATTGTATTCTGCTTAGGAAGGACGTCTACCAAGTAAAAGGCTATCTCGATTTCGATTCATCCTTTTAGCTACCATAATATTAGAAGAACATAAGAAAACGGGAGTCTGCAGAAAGCCGATTGGCCCACACAAGGCAGATCCCTCTCATAATCTCATAAAATCGTCTAAATGGAGCTGAAATCAAGTTTAAAAGACGTCATCAGTACTAAAATAAAAGAGCTAAAGAACATACACATTACATACACATTTTAGAAGAACATTGCATAGTAGAGAACACGACATATGAATGGCTAAGGTGTGTTGATATACGTGAGATGCACAAAATATTCCTACTGAAATCATCATTACTATAATACAACAAAATAACAACACTCGGTAAAAACACACCGAGACTAATCAAGGTCATGGGAATCCTAGAAAAATAATTTGCCTGGTGTTGCAGCGGAAATAAATAAATATATAAATTAATACAATACAAATAAATCATTTGTATGTATGTACCAAATGAAAGAACTGATATATTTTCACAATTAACCACTTGTGAGTTTCAGGCTTTAAGGAAGTTGGAGTAACACCGATATAAAAAAATAAATGCAAGAATAATGTAGGTTTCAGATGGATTGAAAGTATGAATAATTTGGTTTATGTGTTTATAGATGTATCACAGCTGGTAATTCTGCTTAAGATTGATGTCTAGCCTACACCTCCAACTTCCTTATAGCCTGAAACTCCTAAATGGTCTATTCATATTATTCATGATAATTTATTTCACGATAAAACATAGACAAGTAAATGCACCCGATATATATATATATATGTGTGTGTGTGTGTGTGAGCCCAGATGGAAATGTACTTGAGAGTTTAACTTCACTTGTTTCACCTTTCCTATATTCACGTCATTTATATCATGTCCACACGACCTTTGTTTATAAAAGTACATAAACGAAGCGAAAGATTTACATAACTATTGTTTACTTGGCATTACGCACGCTGAATATACAATAATGTTTAGAGGTAAATATGCATACGTGGGATTGGGACGACTAAAATATTTGTGCAGCTGATAAATTACCAAGAGTGTGTACAGTACATTTAGTATTACGAACAAAACAGAGAGAGAGAGAGAGAGAGAGAGCCCAATAATCAAACCCCAATATATCCACCGTACCCCATGCACTCAACAAGTTTACCTATTGTTGATACAAGGAATACTGAGAAACTGAAGGAAGTTTGAATTATTGTCGTGTAAAGCCAATCCTGCTATGGGGTTAGCATTGGCATATGTACTTTATTGTCGATTATCTATTATCAATTTGATGGGTATGTGCCTGACTATATACAATATAAGTATACATACATAGATACTTTGATGGGGGAAAAGAAATACTTCAGCTATGCGTTTGAGCTCATAAATGGCGTCGTATGAAAATATGTCCAACCTCTTAAATTCGGGGGGGAGTTGGTGAGTGGGTTGAGGGAGGGAGGGGGATGACGTCACTGACATCTCTAGGAAGTCCAGCCTCTTGATATTGACGCACACCGACTGTAACTTCACTCTCAGAAATTAAATACGCATTGCCGTAAGCCGGGATTCCATACGCAGTTCTAAAATCACTTCTGCTGGTTTGTGATAGTTTGTAATTCTTTTAGTCTTCGAGGACGCATTTTCACCAAATTCAAGGAAACACATATACTAAACCTCATAGGCTAATCTGGCAGATATGAAAATGAAAACAAAAATATAAAAACGAATGGAGAGAGAGAGAGAGAGAGAGAGAGAGAGAGAGAGAGAGAGAGAGAGTGAGAGGGGGGGATTACAAACAAGGAGAGAGGAAGTAGAAATTAAATCTGTGTAGCCACTCCCAATTTCCTGGTCCCATTAGACTAACACAGGTGAGGCAATTAAAGAAAGTAGGTGTGTGTGAGAGAGAGAGAGAGAGGGGGGGGGGGGGGATTACAAACAAGGAGAGAGGAAGTAGAAATTAAATCTGTGTAGCCACTCCCAATTTCCTGGTCCCATTAGACTAACACAGGTGAGGCAATTAAAGAAAGTAGGTGTGAGAGAGAGAGAGAGAGAGAGAGAGAGAGAGAGAGAGAGAGAGAGAGAGAGAGAGAGAGAGAGAGAGAGAGAGAGAGAGAGAGAGAGAGAGAGAGAGAGGGGGGGGGGGGGTTACAATGAAAAGTGCAAGCTAAGCTAGCACCAAGTCCTCGCACACTTTGACAATGAACAAACTTCCTAATATTGATTAAGTATTGCCTTTTGTTCAGTGTATGTTCTTACTGGGTCAAATTGAACATCATTCTATAATAAATTGACAGTGCAAAGTTGGCTAATAAATAAATAAAATGCACGTATATGAAACCAATTATTAACTACTAATGTTGCCAAAGTGGTGAGAATCCGTAGCCTGGTTCTGGATTCACCCCCCCCCCCCCCCCCCACACACACACGCACTAAAATTCAATAAGATCTAAAACTTACGTTAACATATTGATATACAAAATTAAACTTGAATTATAAGCTACTGTGAGATGCGTAACAAAGCAAGACAAGTCAACTAGGCGAAGTACTAACGAAATGTTACTAATAATAATTGTTTTGGTGAAGGGCAGATGATGAGAAAGGAGGCAAAACAAAAAGGTTATAAAAATCGCCAGTCCACGTAGGAAACAGGACAGCAACCAGAGAACTTGACTGCTCTGTTATTTTCTCTCTCTCTCTCTCTCTGCAATAGGAAAACTTGAGTACTGTGGATATCTTAGAGTTGGATTATTGGTCTCTCTCTCTCTCTCACACACACACACACACACACACTCAGACCGACCTGCCCTCCCTCCCCCATTAGAGTCCATACATCCTGCCCCTAGCAATTAGCGTCTCCTTACACCGTGTTTTCTTCTCCAGGGGCAGCGGAAAGAACACTCCCCAATCCAGGTGCGGCCAAACAAACAATTATCCCGGGCTATAGTTCTGGAGGAGTGTATAGTTACAGATTCCTGACCCCACTACTCTCCCCCCACCTCACCCTTACACACACACACACACACACACACACACACACACACACACTCTCTCTCTCCCTCCTCTGTATTTCACCTATTTGTTCCTTAAGGGGAGATGAGTCGTTTTGTTCTGGTCCCCCTTCTTCCTCATGTTTAGCCCCATTAGTTTTGAGATTTTTAGACGCTCGCCCCGTTAGTTTGTCGATCTTAAGACCTTTCGCCCCCCTTTTTCATTAATGTCATTTAGGTGTCGATCTTTTCGTGGCAAGCGATAGCGAGCCTGTAATTTAGGAGAAACTGGCCTTGCCGGAACATTTTTCTACCGAACAATGTACACATATATCTTGAAGGAGAATCCTGGAGTTGTATTTTTAATTTTGACGGAGGTCTAGGGAGGAAACTAGGAATATAATATACAGTATAAATGAAAAATAATCGACCAACAAATGAACCATCCCCCCCTTAAACACCTCCGCAAGACGACACCGACATCGATCCCTCAATTACTGACCAGAAACTTTTAAAGAAGCCCGGCAGAGAGAGAGAGAGAGTTTGGAAAGGTGAGAAGGAACTGGAAGAAAATGGGGAGAGGGGAGAGTGTGAGGGGAAGGAATAGACAAAGTTTATATACATACTATCTTGGTGCGTATATACTTTGGGAATAGGCAGGGTGGGTAACAGCAGGGAGATTGGAAGTAAGGGAGAATTTGGAAAAGTGCGAAGGGGCTGGGAGAAAATGGGGAGAGGGGATAGTGTGGGGGGAAAGAAATAGGTGGGATGGGAAAGAGATTATGAAAGGTGAGAAGTGGCTGGAAGAAAATGGGGAGAGGAATGGGTAGGGTAGTAAAAAGCAGGGAGATTGGAAGAAAGGAAGTGGAGATAATGGGGGAAAGGAATAGGTGAGGTGGGTAAGAGAGATTTTGGAAAGGTAAGAAGGGGCTGGGAGGGAATAGGGGGAAAAATAGGTGAAGAAAAGGTGAAGAGGTCTAAAGAAGGATAGGAAGGAGGAATAGACAGAAGGGGGAAAGGGAGATGCAGGGGATATTGGATGGTGGATAGGCGAATGGAAACTAAACGAGAAGGGGATGGGAGAAATTGAGAAGAGGGGAGAATGGGGGAGAGAGAAAATTAGTGGGGTGGGTGGGTAGGAGACTTGGAAGGGTTGGTAGGGGAATACGGGGATCGGGGAGGGAAGGGGTTGAGGAAAGGTGGGAGTAAAAGAAGAAGGAGGATAGGAAGGCTGGACTAAGGAGTGAGGGAGGGAAAGTTCGAGAGGAATGGGGAGGAAAGTGTTGGGGAAATGTGGAGGTAAAAAAGAAGGGCAGGGAAGAAGAGGGGAGAAAGGATTACTAATAGGGGAGGGTAGGGGAGAATAGGTGGTGAAGTGGGTATTGGGAGGCATGTAGTTAGAAGGTAATTGGTGTATTGACATAGATAGGAGGATGCAGGATGGTTGGGGATAGAAAAACATTGGGGTTAGGTTCAGTTTGAGAGGAAATATTATCGATGAAATAATATATGGAGAGAGAGAGAGATATGTACATAGATTTACATAGATACACTGGCACACAGACCTTACGATCCAAATGAGGTGGTCAGGACTTAATTCTAGTAGAGATGGCATATCAGAGAGAGAGAGAGAGAAAATATGAGTGCGTGAGTAAGTGAGAGGAAGGCACAGGAGATAAATAAGGGAAAGGATTAAACCAATTGTCGCCCCGCTTAGTGTCCCATTACAGCCATTCCACAGACCCAGATCTTGTGACTGTACACGGATACACCTGCCTTAACTCAGGCCAAGGCTATATGTTAATCGTTTTTTAACACCAGGAATCGTCAAACTAACCTAGTTTAATTGCTGCCAAGGGTTAACTGGTATGTTTCCGTTTAGATCACTCTGCTAAAATGAATAATGGTGAGAGGAGAGAGTGTAGGAAAGGAATAGGTTGGTATGAGATATTTTGGAAAGGTGAGAATGGGCTGGGAGATAATGGGGAGAGAACAAAATAGATGGAGATATTGGGGGAAGATATCTCTGCTAAAATTAAAATCTTGTAGTCAAATGTTAAATATTTAGATGCAGGCATTGTAACTTAATGATTCTCCATTTGGCCAAATTATCGAGAAAAAACACAAACACTAGAAAGGGATTCGGCTTTCCGCCAAGCGAAATAGAATAGACTATAAGGTCTTTTAAGAATCGAAGGGGTAAGAACAATCTCGTTTCGACTCCAATGAGGTCTTTTTAGACTATAATATAATTGTTTAGTAAATGTAATGTAGGCTAATCATTTATGGATATATCTCACATGTTTTTTATGGTGCTAATATATTATTATTATTTAGAGAGCAAGCGGGAGCCCCCTTCATTTGGGGGGGGGGGGCCCCCCCCTCTCTCTCTTGTGAGAGGGCATACGTTAACGACTTTGTTTGATATGTAGACGTAATTAGTCAGTCCCATGGTTAGCTTTACTATCCTGTAGGATATTATACCCGATTGGAGTGTATAGTTACCCTAGAAAATACACAAAATCCTCAAAATCACCCCTACATGTTCTCACAGTTTCGATATCACACCTTCCACTACCAGGAACTTTCTAATTTGGCTAATGACCACTACTATTTAGTTATCAGTGGGGTACACACACACAAACCTGCTAAGCTCGCCTGGAAGAGGGAGGGGGGAAAACTATATAATTTACTTAAAAGTTGCAGTGTTTTGGCTATTTCATTGGGGGGGGGGGTAATTAATCGATACGTTCTTTTCTCTCTCTGTCTGTGTGGGGGTTTATCAATTCGGCCCCATTCAGCCTACTGTTTTAAGACGTTTATCCCCATCCAAGTGTCGATTTTATTCCTGGCGAGCGGCAGCGAGCCAGCATATAGGCTATATATATGTCTTAAAACAAATTGACAGCAGGCTAAATTTGTACATTTTTCGATAGAAAACTGTCTCAGGCGAAGCCGGATTTCTTCATACAATGCTGGCTCGCTATCGCTTGCCAGGAAGAAATCGACATCTGAATGGGTATAAACGTCTTAAAACAGTAGGCTGAATGAGGCCGAACGGATGCAAGCCAGAGCAAGAGAGAACATGAGAGAAACAAAAGCAGGTCACCCCCCTCCAAGGCTGGCTAATGACGTCCCAGTATTTAGTTATCAGAAGAGGTAAACTCACACGAACCTGCTATAGCAATACGAGGAGGGGTGAGAGGAAAGATGGTGAAAGAATGAGAGAGTTGGTTCATTAATTTAGTTCTTTTCTCTATTTGTCAGTTTCTAGTTAGCCAGTTAGTTAATATAAACATAGGCTACTTTATCCGATCTTATAGTTAACCTAGAATCACAATCACTCCTTATATGGTACCGTATCGCACCTTCCACCCTTAGAAACTTCTGCTCAACTTAGTTTGGATGTTAATAACACAATCCCTTTTCAGTCACGCTGTTAGTTGAATTTAGCATAGCCTACCTTACCTAATTGTATGGCTATCCTAGAATCGATGTATTCCAAGTAGGGCAGAACATCGTGGCATATGACCACCCATTACCAAAAAAAAAATCGAACAATAGAGCTACAATTTTCAACTTATAAGAGGGATCAACCAGGAAAAAAGTGTGGACATTTACTTCCCGTTTACGATGACCACCACCATTTAGTGATCGATCAGAAGGGGTACACATGCATCAACCTGCTAAACCCGACAGAAAAGGAGTGAGATGAGAGATGGTGAGAGAGAAAGAGAGGTTAGTTAAGGAGGGATGGGCGTTTTTCTTTGCTTATTAGCCTAATGTATCTTTTAAATATATTTTTAGTTTCCTCCCTAGACCTCCATCAAGCTTAAAAAGACACTCCCAAGACACTCCTTCAAGATATACTTGAAATTTTTTCGATAGAAAATTACAGGCTTGCTATAGCTCGCCAGGAAAAAACTACACCTAAATGACACGAAAAGTCTTAATATTGAAAAATAAATGGGGCGAAAGGTCTGAAAATCGCCAAATTTATGGGCCGAACATCTTAAAATCTGAAAACTAATGGGGCTAAACATGAGGGAGGGGTACAGAAAAACGAATCATCTCCCCTTAATTAGTTTTTCACTCTATCAGTCAGATTTTAGTCCGTTAAGGGGAGGTATTTAGTTTCTTCCCTAGAACTCCATCAAGCTTAAAATTACACCTCCTAGACCCCCTTTCAAGATAAATTTGTACATTTTTCGGTAGAAAAATGTCCCGGCCGAAGACCGGTTCCTCTCAAATTACAGGCTCGCTATCGCTCGCCAGGAAAAAATCGACACCTAAATGGCACGAAAGTTCTTAAAATTGACAGAAATGGGGCGAAAGTTCTTAAAATCGCCAAACTAAAGGGGGCGAGCATCTTAAAATCTAAAAAGCAATGGGGCTAAACATGAGAGAGAAAGGGGTCCAGAAACAAATCCCTCAAGTGGAAATCTCCCCTTAATCCGTCAGTCAGTATGGGGAAGAGAATGAAGGTAGTGAAAAGATTCCTGGAGCAGGTGTGGCAGAAGAGAAAACGGAATATAATAGAATAGGGTGAGGGGGGAGAAGGTGACCAGAGTGGGGGAGGAAGAAAAATGAGATTAAATAGTAGAGAGGGGAAAAGTTAAATTAAGGTAAGGAGAGAACAAGATATTGGGGGGTGGAGGAGGGGGTAAAATAAGGAGAGGAGAGTTCTGCTTAAGCTATATACTTAATTTGTTTTCTTTAACTATCCTTTCTACGACTACATAATATTATTTTCTAAACAAATTCTTAAATCTAGCTCTAGCTGTTTCTGGAGAAGTCACCGGTGCATAGGTGAGCTGGCTTGGAAAGGGACAGCAACTCCACAAAAAGAAGAAGAAGAAGTTAGTTACTCTACAGTATATATATTATAGTACTTTACCTGATGTTATTTATAACCTTACTTGTCTAGCCTATCATTGCATCATATACCTTCATTACAGTACAGGTGTCGAGTTTTTTCTTGGCGAGCGATAGTGACCCTGTAATTTTGGAAGAACCTACCGAAAAATGTACAAATTATCCTAGATGGGGGATCTAAAGGATGTTTTTTTTTTTTTTTAAAGTTTGATGGAGGTCTAGGGAGGAAACTAGAAAACTAATTAATGCAAAAATCGATCAAAAAGTGAACCATCCCCCTCTGATCGATCGTATTGCTAACCCATAACCTTACTTGCCTATCATTACAATCACCCCCTATTCGCTCCGACGACACTCACACACACATTCCCACCACACTCCATTGTTCCCACACTTTACAGTACCGGTATATCACACTCTCCACCTAGAAGGACTTGCTAAACTGGCTAATGACCACCACCATTTAGTTATCAGAAGGGGTACCCTACACACGCACGAACATGCTAAATCCGACAGTAAGGAGGTGAAACGGAAGAGATCCGTGAAAGTTAGTATGTTAGACAACCTATAGTCGGTTTCATTTCATCTGACGGTAAATTGAATCCCTTAGCAGCTAATTTCTCGATACTTAATGGAATAATATGAAACTATTTTGTCTCTGTTTAATATTAAGACCAAGTTTATACAATTGACACCATATTTCACTACAAAATCTTCAAAATAACTGAGGAATCTTGCCGTAATTTGAAAAGCAACAGAGTATAGCTACTAAGTCAGATTTTGTGAGCCAGTCAGTTAGATGTGAAGCCTATAGCGCTTAGTGGGCTCAGCTCATTCTGTTTAGTTGTATTATAACATGTACCGTATGTATTTCATGGAGCTAAATAAATAAATAGATAAATAGATAAAATATTTGTTGAACATATAGGCTATACAGTATATTTATAAATTAATTCATAAAAAAAATCTCAAAATGTTGGCCTAAAAAATTGGGGTAAGATTCCCCGATGTCAATAATGCAATGTTGTGTATGACATATTGTTTAAGTAGGTATATTGCACATCCGTGAATCATTAGACATATATCAGTTCATAAATACTCATGGTATGGGTTCTAGAAATGCAAAAATGCCTTTAGAAAATACGTAAATTTTATGAAAAACAGTTTAGTTTGGGGTCCTATCATCGTTTTCTCATGTCACAATAGCTTTACAGTAAACGAAAAAAATTTAGTATTTGAAGGTTAACTGCTTCATTTTTACTGTAGTTCTAAAATACTGTAAGTTAATGCGAGAATTTCCAATTTATGAATATATGTTCGAACACTATTTTAAGCACTTTCTACTAATGAAAACCGCAAAATTCAAATGACATGTGTTTTTATAAATACTGTATAGGCTAGGCCTATTGTATTGGCTATTAGGCTAAAAACAAAACATCTGAACAAAAAAATAATAATGTTAGGTTAGGCTAATGTCCTTTCAAAGGGGCATAGGCTAATAAACACGAGGATATACCCGGTCAGAGGTAGGTGATACGCACGACGACCCGATAACACAACTAGTGCCGGCCTATCCTACAGCCAGCAGTTATTTGCCACCTGCTAGCATAATAGGCTAGCATTATATATGATGATGACAATAAGTCATGGGGGATGGGGGTCCTCGACCCCAAAACCGTCAAATAAGAAGCGAACGTAGGCCTAGAGCGTGCAAACCGCAGCAGTAAGCTCGTTGAATGATACTAGCCTAGGCCTAGGCTATAGGGCGGGAACCGGAAGGTTCGCCCAGTCGGAAAGCTCGCCCCCTACATTTTCGGAAGTTTCGCCCATCAGAAGGTTAGCTCATCAGAAGGTTCGCCCACCCAACAGAACATTGACAAACGAGCGAACGGGATATCATTCAATTAGGCTACGTGTATTTCTAAACATCTAAAGTTCACTCTATACACTACTTATTAGGGGAAGGATGTAGTTTCCGGGTGTACGGTTGTCATGTTGTGCGCTCGCACTTACGTTCCCGTCTATTTCGACGCTATATTTTCTGCTATTTGCCCCGTCATAACTACATGAATACTAGGTTAGGTTAGGTTAGGTTGTTTGGTTAGGCTAATGTATTTTTATATCCAAAGGCATCCGCATAGTGTAAACAAGGTGGGCGGTACACCCGGTAACTACATTCTTGCCCAAGCGGCTCGCTTGGTGTAGTGACTAGCGTCTCGGACTTCCACCCAGAAGGCCCGGGTTCGCGCCCATGCTCGGCGCATTAAAGATTTTTCACAAGCACTGAGTCGTTACCATCCCTCATGAGCAAAGGGATGGGATAGTAGTACAGGACCCCAATGGAAATACGCCTAATCGGCCTTATTGAGCTATCCTTAGCTAGCTTAGCATGCACTAGCTTTAAGAACTATTATTATTATTATTATTATAATATGGGACATTGCTAAAATATAACGGCATGTGTGCTTGTTTTTGTGCGTCTGTGTAGCCTATAGGCCTAGCCTAACTGTTCGATTTTTGATACTGTTAAGTGTAGGCATCATGTGTGAAAAGATTGCCCAAACATTTCCACGTGCCCAGGATCAAACCCAGGTTCTCTGTTGTGAGCCAAATATGTAACAATTACCGGGATGGATGTAGAGTTCGGGCGTACGGTCGTCATTGTTTACATAGGGCGATCGCAGCGGTCGCACTTACGTTCCCGTCTATTTGCCCCCTGGCATTACTACATGAATACTAGGTTAGGTTAGGTTAGGTTAGGTTAAAATAGACGGGAACATGATGGGAAAGGTCCGACACCACTACGCGTAATGTAAACAAAGATGGCGGTACGCCCGCTCACTACGTCCTACCCCAATTACCACTCGTGCGCTGCGGCCTGAGGGATGATTAGGCTAATGGGTATTAGTTTATGACCAACCAGTTACGGGCCCCATCGATGATTAGGCTATCAGTGTTTTATCACTTTCATGAATGATACTTTGTTAGTTAGTTAGTTATGTAGAGCAGATTAACCAGACCACTGAGCTCCATACGGAACTCTCATAGGTCTGGCCCGAAGGATTGGATCAGATTACTGAAAGGAGCTTAAGGCGACGCAAAAAACGGACGATAGGGGGGAAGGAAAATGACGGAGAATCGGATAAAAGGTCAGTGAATGATTTAGTACCAAAACAAACCGTACGCAGACGGGCAGTATCTGGGCAGTCAAAGACGTGGCGAACAGTTAGAGCGGAATGACAGGAGGAGCAGGTAGGGGCGGAGTGCGGGGAGTGGACATCAAATAACCGTGAGTCAGCCGGGAATGGCCTATCCTAAGTCTAGTTAGTAAAACTTCCTCACACCTGTGAAACCTGGAAGACGAGGGCCAAGGACGGACAGGTTTGATTGCACGGAGTTCATTATTGCAGGGTAGAGCATCCCAATGAGATTGCCACGTGCAAAGAATAGAAGGCTTGAGTAAGGACAGCCAATCACCTAACGGAAGGTGGGGCTGGCGAGGGATCATTAAAATAGCATTCTTAGCCGAAGCATCGGCATCTTCATTGCCACGGACACCGATGTGAGCAGGAATCCAACATAACTGGACCTGGAATCCACGTAGTCTCATCTCGTGGAGAGCGTGTTTTATGGCTAAAACTATTACGTGGGAGGACGAATAAGCACGGAGCGCTTCGAGGGCACTACGAGAGTCACTGTAAATTATAAAGGGCTGTTGAGGGGTGTCACGTATAATGTCAATAGCAGATTGGATAGCTAAAAGTTCAGCAGTAAAGATAGAGGCTTGGGGCGGGAGAGAAAACTGAAGGAGCTTAGTAGAGGACACAGCAGCGAGGCCCACCCCAGAGTCAGTCTTAGACCCGTCAGTGAAGATGGCAAAATGGGGGCCTTTACGGCGTATGTATGATACTTTGTTGGTGTACATGTAATTACTGTTGCAAAATCACTATAAGTGAAATACGAGAAACTGTTGGATTGTTCACCCATAACACAGGGAACGTGAGCTGGGTTTAGACCGTTGCGCACCATTAAACAGGGAACGTGAGCTGGGTTTAGACCGTTGCGCACCCATAAACAGGGAACGTGAGCTGGGGTTCAATGTTATTTTAATACCACAAATTTTGTTGATATATTTGAAGATAAATATTGAATCTATATGCTCTAAAGATCATAGAAAATTTGTTTTAACCCTCGGCAAAACCTAATAAAAAAGTATGGTACTGGTACTAACATTTATTTTTCGTAACAAGGTTGTCAATACGGTACTTCCAGTTATCGACAGCTCTAAAGATCATATGAAAATGTGTTAAACCCTCGGAAAAACCTAATATAAAAGTATGCTACTAAAATTAATTTTCGTAACAAGGTTGTCAATACGGTACCGTACTTTCCCGTTATCAATGTACAATCAAAGCTGAACATTGCAGAGTAAACACCGTAGACTTCATCGACTTTTCTTTCACCTTCGTATAATCGACAGCCAATTTTGTTTTTTTTATTTACTAAGGGATTAGTACTCAACCAGCGGGGGTGTGGGGGCGGCAGCCCCCACCCATAATACTAGGTTAGGTTAGGTAAGGTTGTTAGGTTAGGCTAATGTCTTTTCAAATCACTATCGGGGGGCGTGTCTCAACATCGATCGATAGGCCTAATGGGGATAATAGGTTTTCCCGAGATTTCTAATTAATGACTATAGACTATATTGATGCAAATGAACAATTTTGTTTATAAAAAAAATACAGTCAGGACCCCCAATACACGATTCCACAATGCGCGAAAACCCTAATACACGAGTTACCCCTCGAAAATAACATTAATTAATTAAACATTAATTACGCGAGGTGGTACCACAATACACGAATCGAGAGCTAAGAAGGGGCCAAATCCGCTATTCCCGCTTGATACGCGAGCACGTCTACGTTTCGCGAGGCCCAGGAGTAGCTCCGAAAAAAGAAGAAGACGGGCATACGCCTGCCTTCCCTCCCGCTTACCCTCCCTCCCACAGTCCCGCTCAAGCGCTCATAGCCGTGCGGAGTGACCAAACGTTTGTAGTGCCTGCCACTTTTTTCGCCATACCACGCCAATATAAGAAGATAACACACAAAATGAAGGTGGAAGTGTTGGATCGCAAGAAAAAAGGAGAAGGAAACTGTGCAATAGGCTTGTCAGAGTAAACTGTTCGTACGATTTGGTCAGGGAGGGAGAAGTTGGAGAAAATCGTGAAGTCCTACGGTCCTAGTCCTAGTCCTAGCCTATCTACTACTAATTTTAAGGTAAGGTTTCATATTTTTATTCATTGTTCTTCTTATATAGAAGATATAGACTGTACTGTAGAGCCAAAAATGTCGAAAATAGGGCCAAAAATGTCGAAAATAGGCCATAATTGAGATGTCACCCAATCTAATTATTCCCATTTAAAGTTAGTTCCACAATACACGAATTCACAATACGCGATGCCTCCTGTCACCCCTATTCTCGCGAATTGGGGGTCCTGACTGTACTCGGAAAATTCGTGGTAGGCCTATTAAAATAAAAAAATTCCGAGCTGGGTTTAGACCGTCGCGCACCCATAAACAGGGAACGTGTGCTGGGTTTAGACCGTCGCGCACCCATAAACAGAAAACGTGAGCTGGGTTTAGACCATCGCGAACCCATAAACAGGGAACGTGAGCTGGGTTTAGACTTTAGACCGTCGCGAACCCATAAACAGGGAACGTGAGCTGGGTTTAGACCTTCAGCGAGACAGGTTAGTTTTCGGTTAGGTTAGGTTAAGTTAAAATGAGATTAAATAGTAGAGAGGGGGAGAGGGGAAAAGTTAAATTAAGGTAAGGAGAGAACAAGATATTGGGGGGTGGAGGAGGGGGTAAAATAGGGAGAGGAGAGTTCTGCTTAAGCTATATACTTCAATTATTTTTCTTTAACCCCTTATTGGCGGCGCTCGACTTAAGTCGTGCACCAATTTGCAGCAAGTTAGGAGCATTATTAAGGCTTTTAAAGGGTTAAAATCGAGTGCAAATGGCCGGGAGAGCAGCGGGCCAGACAGCCGACTCCCAGGGCTTACCGCCGCCCATTAACTCATGTTCCCTGTGTTCTCGAGAGGCCGGCAGTGTAGCCAGTAGTGAGCATAGCTGGGAAAAATATACCGCTATACGCTAAACTCCCATGTTCGTGGCACCACTGCAAGAGAACCATGAGTGCTACGTAGCTCGTTCTGGTCTCATTTTGAAGCTTTTAGCGCCTAGTTTTTTGCTGAATACATTTCTTTTCATGCAGATACTTGATTGATCATTCAGGAGGGCCTGAATATGCCCAAAATGAGCCCAAAACACCCCGCTAGACAAGGGTTAACTATCCTTTCTACGACTACATATTTTCTAAACTAAATCTTAATCAAGCTCTGGCTGTTTCTGGAGAAGAGATCACCGGTGCATAGGTGAGCTGGCTCAGAAAAAGGGACACCAACTCCACAAGAAGAAGAAGAAGAGGTTAGGTTAGGCTAATGTTGAAAATACTAAAATGCGACGGTCCTCACTCCTCAGTATTAAACATCTCGGTCAATATTTACGAGCCGCACCACAGCTAGGATCTCATTTCTAATGGTAGTTTTCCTATCATTTTATGCTTCATTGCTATATATTTTTTATCCACTTACACTTACACTTAGTTACACTTAGTTGTATTCCGTCCGTTAGTGACACAGTTGAGCTGGGGCTCCACTGCGACCAGGCAGCTCCCTTTCTTCCACTCTCCATTCCAGAAGTCGGTTGGAGTTGGTGCTGGGGTATCCTGGTGTTGGTGGCCGGTCCGGTATTTTGGCCAGCCACATGTCCAAGTGTTTCTTGAAGGTGTCTGGAGACACCCCGGTTATGTTCCTGAGAGGGGCTGGTATACAGTTGAACAGTCTGGTTCCATTGTATGTAAAGCTGTGATGGATCAGGGATTTGATTTTTTGTGTTGATCCCGGCGTAGTCCTCACATAGCACAGCCTCCCTCGCCTTTGGTGCTGAGTCTCTTGGATGTTTGGGTTTGGTACCTTTTTTTTCCAAAATCTTCCAGACGTAGATGATGATGTATCTCTCCCTACGTCTTTGAAGTGAGTACAGCTGCAGCTCCTTAAGTCTCTCCCAGTAGTTAAAGTGTTGAAACCCATGGATTTTACTGGTGAATGTCCTCTGGGTGGCTTCAATTTCTGTTATTTCTCCTACTTTTTGGGGAGACCAGAGCTGGGAGCAGTACTCCAGTCGTGGTAGGACCAGTGACTTCCACAATGTTAGCATACACCTCTCATTTCTTGTGTGGAAGGTTCTCAGGATCCAGCCTGCTATTTGTTTTGCTGTTGTTGTGGCTTTGGTAATATGCTGGGAAAAAGTGGCGTCACTGCTCATATTTACTCCCAAGTCCTTCACTGTGTCCTTGGCGGTAATTTCTTGCTGTCCGCTTTTGTAGTTGGTGTCGTTTTGTAGTGCGGAATTTTTTTTTTTCTTCTTAGCTTTAGGCCTATTTATTTATTTTGTTTTTTTTGCATTAACCTAACCAAAAAACCTAACCTAACCTAAATGTATTTGGGGCCAGGATTTGAGGAATCATGAAAATCATGACATGACTGACTTAATATTAATTTGATTTAAAAGATTATTGTATATTAATTTTTATTACATTTCCAGGTTGTTGTTGTTGTTGTTCCCCAAGCTGCCTGGCCGAACAGCCCCAAGGATCCGAGCAAGGCCAAGGCCATAACTGAGCGCCCCCACAGAACCCCCCCTGCCGGCCACAATAAAGCCTGGGTGACCGAAGCCACTCCATGGCGGGGAGCTGAGGAGGGTGCGGAAACGCCCGGGAAACCAAAGCCCCACCCAGGGCCCTGTGCCCCTCAGCAATTATGAAGAGAAAGTTGAGGGGTAAAGGAAAAATGTGACGCTTTGGCTTCCAATCTTGGTAGATTGGGAGGTCAATCCACGGAAGAGACGCCGTCACTTGAGATCTAGAAAATATATAAGGAAAAGGAACAGTCAGAGTAAGCTATGGGTATGGCAGAGATCGCTCAGTTCTCACTCTGATAGACCAGCCCATCACCATGATAGACCAGCCCATCACCAAGATACATTTCCAGGTTCAGCAGATGAGCTGCTGAGTAGATAGCTGCCAATCCTGCCATTGCCGAGACTCGAGTACTACAGTCCGTCGAGTCAGACTCCTGCCGGCTGCCGCCCTTGTGATACCGTTGATAACTTGATACGGCCCACTGCCCACGCCCAGCGGCCCATGACAGGTCAAGACTCAAGTCACGAGTCACACAGAACAAGCGTTGAAGCGTAAGTGTTAAAAATATCCCCTTTTTCTCTTATTTAGCCTACCGCTATTTATTTATTTTTATATTAGAGATTTTGCTTAGCATATTAAAAACAAAATATTAACGGTGGCCCTCATGGTGGGTGACTCCGGGTGACCGGGGTGAGGGTGGGGTCCCTGACGCCCAGAGCCTCGGGTCTTCGCAAGTCGCGTCTCCAAAAATAAATACAAATCCTGGGATCAGAGTTCCCGGGATTTTTAATAATTTTTAAAAGTTATTTAGCATAATTTAGGCCTACGGTGCCGCCTACCCTATATATTTTTTGTTTCCCCCATCTCAAATTCTCAATTCTCATGATTGCCAATCTTCATTGATGATGAGAGCCTTGAGAGGAAATTGAGGAATCATGAAAATCATGACTGACTTAATATTAATTTGATTTAAAAGATTATTGTATATTAATTTTTATTAAATTTCCAGGTTCAGCAGATGAGCTGCTGAGTAGATAGCTGCCAATCCTGCCATTGCCGAGACTCGAGACTCGAGTACTACAGTCCGTCGAGTCAGACTCCTGCCGGCTGCCGCCCTTGTGATACCGTTAATACGGCCCACTGCCCACGCCCAGCGGCCCATGACAGGTCAAGACTCAAGTCACGAGTCACACAGAACAAGCGTTGAAGCGTAAGTGTTAAAAATATCCCCTTTTTCTCTTATTTACCGCTATTTATTTATTTTTATATTAGGGATTTTGCTTAGCATATTAAAAAAAAAATATCAACGGTGGCCCTCATGGTGGTTGACTCCGGGTGACCGGGGTGAGGGTGGGGTCCCTGCCGCCCAGAGCCTCGGGTCTTCGCAAGTCGCGTCTCCAAAAATAAATACAAATCCTGGGATCAGAGTTCCCGGGATTTTTAATAAATTTTAAAAGTTATTTAGGCCTACCCTATATATTTTTTGTTTCGGGCAGGCTAATAGCCTTTACACTCTACCGCTGAACACGGGGTGAGGCCCGTGAGGTCTTGCTCCAATCTAGGGAGTGAGACATGCGAAGCTTCACGGCTCGAAGCAACTCCATCTCTGAAGCCGCCTTGCCTCCGCGCCTCCGCACTTCACAGTCTAATTAAAAAAAAAAAAAAAAAAAAAAGTAGGCTAGGCCTAGCCTAAATTGACACAATTTTGGTCTCCATATTTTCCATCTTGATTGATTTTAGATTGCAGGAAATGCTGTTTTAGACACTTAAATTCTCAAATTTTCGGCGCTCGCCTCTGCGTCGTTCGCGCTATAATGATAACGAAATAATAAACCATAATGATACCACAATTCATATTTTGTGGATTGACACCCTGGGGTGGAGTGAGTAACCGTAGATTTTCGGGTCAATATAGGCCTACAGGAGGCGCTACAATATAGGTAGCAAAATTATAATGGTAGTTTTGGGTTCCTATCATCATTTCATATGGTTCATTTCTATATAGGCTAGGCCTACTTTTTATCCCCGGGAAAAAAAAAAAATCTTGGGATTTTTCATTTATTTTCTTGGGATTTTTTGTTTTGGTCATTAACCTAACCAAAAAACCTAGCCTAACCTAACCTAATAGCCCCCAAATACATTTAGGTTAGGTTAGGTTAGGTTTTTTGGTTAGGTTAATAAAAATAATAAAAACAAAATCCAAGAAAAACATAAAAAACCCAAGATTTTTTGTTTTTTTCCCGGGGATAAAAAGTATATAGAAATGAAGCATATGATGATAGGAACCCAAAACTACCATTAGAATTTTGCTACCTATATTGTAGCGCCTCCTGTATTATCTGTATATTGACCGATTTTCGTAAGGGGGTCAGAGGGGGCGGAATGCCCTTAGGCTATAATCCATTTCCGCATAGGCCCTATTGCCACCTAGGCCTATACCACATCACTTACCTCATCATACCTTCCTGTTAAATACAATAATAATTTGTTTGGCTCGTATAGGCCTAGGTGCAATTATAGACCTAGCCTATAGGCTAGGCCTACCGTAAATTTTTACCGAAATGAGATCCCAGCTGTGGTGCGGCTCGTAAATAGCCTATTGACCAACAACACTGTAGGCTATAGGCTAGGCTATCAAATAAAAAAAGAACAAATTACCTGAAAAACTCGTAAATGTTTGCCGGTTGGTGATTAACTTTTACGGGCTAGCCTAATCCGCTAATGTCACAGTCAGACTTTCAACTAACGTTGGCCATGTTGACAAGTGAAGGCCTAGCCTTCTTCTTCTTCTTCTTCTTTTTGTGGAGTTGCTGTCCCCTCTCAAAGCCAGCTCACCTATGCACCGGTGACTTCTCCAGAAACAGATAGAGCTAGATTTAAGAATTAGTTTAGAAATTATGTAGTCGTAGAAAGGATAGTTAAAGACAAAGAATTGAAGTATATAGCTTAAGCAGAACTCTCCCCTCCTTATTTTACCCCCTCCTCCACCCCCCAATATCTTGTTCTCTCCTTATCTTAATTGCGCCTGAAGACTCTTTGATATTGGACTTTCGACAGTCGGATGTAAACAAAGCGACGCATCTCAAACGATCTTGAACGGAGCAAGCTGGTTTGCTTAGATGCGTTTTATAATTTATAATAGGGAAACAAAATCTAAATCTGTGGACTTGAAGGGCCGTGTAGTGCATATTTGATATCCAAGAAACCCTACCGGAGAAAGTCAACGAAACTGACCGGTAAAAAGTTACCGTCACATTCACATTCACTTCGGCTAGAAGCATAGAGTACAGATGAAGTATTGAGGGATAAGCCTTTGCAACGGCACCAACAGATGACCTAGAGAGGAAAGAAGACGCCACAAATCTGTAAATAGGGATCCGCGCGTTCGAGAGATAGCACCACGATCGCAAAGGACAATGGGAGGGGAGGGGAGGGTCCCCACAAAGACATTATATTGACTATCCTTGGTCCCCATTAATTCGTAATAATCCCTACCTTGTACTAATAACGCTATTAATAATCAATTGACCGTTATCCAGAGACTCTACAGACATGACATAGTTAAATAGACATAGGTAGAGGCTACTGTAAAGTCCAGTCATCGTGTAATTGTCGTCATTATGAGGAGGTACACAAGCAGATGAAATGTAAGCCTCCCTTCCCCCCCCCCCCCCCGTTCCCCACGTTTAAATAAACCCTTCAAACCATTCCTGCCAGCTCGCTCTGTAGTAGTCACTAGAGCTCCCGCCTGGCATCCAGAAAGCCAGTGTTCGATCCCACTCAAATTTAGTATATTTTTATATTTTTAGTTTGTTATTTGTGTTATGTTATATTATATTATTTTAGGGTTAGGTTAGGTTAAGTTAGGTTAATCTAATCTAATATAATATAATATTTGTACATTTTCGGCAGTGGGCGGGGCCTGGGGTAAGGTATCCGGCTGCGTACAGACCCTCCCTCCTCCAACACCCGCCATTGTTGATGTGAGATTCGGGAGTTGCCAACGTCAATGGTAGGACAAAATATCCCTAGATGTCATAAGTATAAATGTCCAGTTTTTGTGCTACTTTACAAATTAACATCTACATAACATGTAACATAATAATATGTATTCAAAATTACATTTTAATGTAGTGTTGCTTGAAGGTATACAGCTTGCATCATGTATGAGTATGTTTTATAGTGTATATGTATACTTAATGTTTTCATCTTGCTTATATATTCTTTATTTTTATTAATTTCACCACAACACCAAACACCCCCAATGAAATTAATTAAAGTATATAATTATGATCCACCGGGATATATATATCTAATTTATACTAAATCATTTACAAGTGTTTTTACCAACATTAATTAACTCTTAAATACGTTCCCTCTTTAATCTATTGCTCCCTCGTTTTGTGGATATTCCCTTAACTTTGGTAACACTGCAGAAAGCCAGCTGGCAGGCGCACAGACTATCTATAATAAGGACAAGCCACTGAGGTGCTTTGGTTGTTGTACCGTACAACAGTGCTGCCACCAAATCCCTAGGACGCGCGGCAAAATAACCGTGTGACGTCACGCTTTTGCCTATAGGTCATCTGTACTCTATGGCTAGAAGTTACCACTTTTTTTTCTTTTTCACATTCACATTCAGATGTCCCATCTCAGTTCCTGTACGGTTTTCTTTGCCGATGTTCACAGATACGTTTGTCTCCATTCTCATTGGGTTTGCTACATTCACAATCGGTTTCCTACATTCATATTCGATGTTCTACATTCCCATTCACCACAATCGGTTTTCTACATTCACATTCATATTCGTTTCATACCGCTTCATGTCACTCCATTCCGAAATGGAACATTTACACATTCTCCGATTCTCGTCCCTTGTTTTTTACGCTTGGCGGAAACGTTCAATTTTCCTTTGCCATCAAACTGTGAGCTGCCAATAAAACACACATTATAGGCCTATGCACCTGACATGGTTTGAAGATAGGGTGTGGTCTGTAAAAAATGGGTGTGGATTTCGTCACCTTATCAGAACTAACAATGACGTAGAAGGATGGCATCAGAGACTTAACAAACGAGCAGGGATGATCAACACCGTGTTATACGTATTAGTTCCCGTACTCTATAAAGCTAAGCAGTCAATTTGTTAACACACGACATGGCAATCTTGAAAAACTATAATATGTCTCTGGAAACTGTGGGACAATTATGAAGAAAAAGGTATGAAAACTACAAAGTTTCTCAAATCATCGATATTATATAATGATACAATAATAATGTAGGTTTCTGATGGATAAAACATGTTGAATTGGATTTTATGCATTCATAAATTTAATGTACTACAACCATATTTTAGTTGGTAATTCAACTAATTATCCATGTCTACAGCTCCAACTTCCTTATAGAATGAAACTCGCAATAACTAATGTTCTGACAAACGATATCAGAATCTAACAAAGCCATATCAGATAAATATCTACCGTCCCATAATACAATTAAGCAACCAACCATTAAGTTTTCATCGCAAATTATAACCATAAATACTTAAATCAAGGTCCAATGGACTTGAAATGGTAGTGGCAAATTATGGTGATGAAACGTCCGAGATCGCGGTGACGAAACGGGTCTAAGAGGTGGTGACGAAACGTCCTGTATCCGTGAGGTGGACCTGTTTACCGGTAAAAAGTTACCGTCACATTCACATTCACATTCGTCTAGAAGTTACCACACATTCACATTCAGATGTCCCATCTCAGTTCCTGTACGGAATGTGAATAATGAATGTGGTGGTATCTTACACAGTAGGACCGGTACAGTGCCACCCTGTGCCAATATTGTGACCACCATAACGGTCAGACCCTTCCCTGGACAGTACTGATATTATGGTGCTAGACCCTCCCCCATGGGTCCCAACACAGTCCCCTACTAACATAAACGGTATCTTACACAGTAGTACCGGTACAGTGCCACCCTGTGCCAAATTGTAACCACCATACCGGTCAGACCATTCCCTGGACAGTACTGATATTATGGTGGTAGATCCTCCCCATGGGTCCCAACACAGTCCCCTACTAACATAACGGTATCTTACACAGTAGTACCGGTACAATGCCACCCTGTGCCAATATTGTGACCACCTTACCAGCTGTCAGACCCTTCCCTGGACGGTACTGATATTATGGTGCTAGACCCTCCCTATGGCTCCCAACACAGTCCCCTACTAACATAAACGGTATCTTACACAGTAGTAGGCTACCGGTACAGTGCCACCCTGTGCCAATATTGTGACCACCATACCGGCCAGACCCTTCCCTGGACAGTACTGATATTATGGTGCTAGACCCTCCCCATGGGTCCCAACACAGTCCCCTACTAACATAAACGGTATCTTACACAGTAGTACCGGTACAGTGCCACCCTGTGCCAATATTGTGACCACTATACTGGTCAGACCCTTCCCTGGAGAGTACTGATATTATGGTGCTAGATCCTCCCCATGGGTCCCAACACAGTCCCCTACTAACATAAATGGTATCTTACACAGTAGTACCGGTACAGTGCCACCCTGTGCCAATATTGTGACCACCATACTGGTCAGACCCTTCCCTGAACAGTATTGATATTATGGTGCTAGACCCTCCCTATGGGTCCCAACACAGTCCCCTACTAACATAAACAGTATCTTATACAGTAGTACCGGTACAGTGCCACCCTGTGCCAATATTGTGACCACCATATCGGTCAGACCCTTCCCTGGACAGTACTGATATTATGGTGCTAGACCCTCCCCATGGGTCCCAACACAGTCCCCTACTAACATAAACGGTATCTTCCACAGTAGTACCGGTACAGTGCCACCCTGTGCCATTATTGTGACCACCATACCGGTTAGACCCTTCCCTGGACAGTACTGATATTATGGTACTAGACCCTCCCCATGGGTCCCAAAACAGTCCCCTACTAACATAAACGGTATCTTACACAGTAGTACCGGTACAGTGCCACCCTGTGCCAATATTGTGACCACCATACCGGTCAGACCCTTCCCCTGTGAGAGGGGGTGGTCATGAGTTACTTAAGAAGTGCATGCGGAGTTACATGGAGGGATAGACAGACGAATGAGGAAGTAAGAAGGTGGTGTGGTGTGGAGGTAAATGTACTTGAAAGTGTGAAAAGGAACACCTTGAGATGGTTCGGCCATATGGAACGTATGGAAGAGAATTACTAAGAGGGTGTACGAGAGCGAGGTGGAAGGACAGAGGGAGAGGTAAACCGAAAGAGGTGGAAGGATGGAAGAGGAAGTATATGGATGAAGGCGGTGCTGTTTGGGAGGAGGGGCGTCAACTGACTGGGGACAGAGATGCATGGGGGTGGTTCATTCGTGGCCACCCCTTCGGGAATCACGGCGTCAGGCACTAGATAGATAGATAGATAGGAAGGATGTGTTGTAGTAGAAATTAGGATCAAGTGAGATAGTTTGAAGCTTGTTAATTGCTGGAGGTCCTTTTAAAATTAAATACAATTGGCTAAAAGAAGACAGAATAAAGTTAAAAGGACGGCACCGTAACAGTACGGGTATACACATGCATACTGTATAAATTGTTATTTTCTTTGATTCTCTCCACTCTCACAATGTTGGTGGTGTAATGGTTTAGATGGTTATGTTTTGGGTGTGGTGTTCCGAGTTTGAATCCCGGCAGGACCCTATGCTTTCATTATTTTATTAAAGTACATTGGGCTTTGTAATGTTTGATAAATGTTAAAAATGGGATGTTCCTTAACCCGGCAAGCGCGATAGGCCTCACGGAAGGCTTCCTATAGGGAACGCGATAGGCCTCACGGAAGCAAGACCATAAAAAAACCCTTCCAAAAAAAAAAGGGCCTATCAAAACAAAGGATTTTGTCTCTAGGTGAGATAATTCCCCTCTAGTACTCATCCATGTGTTTCTCACCCCTCCCCCTCCCCTCCTTCCCCCCCTTATTCCCCTCTCCCCCCCCTCCTCAATTATCACCTATTTATCCTCTTATTATCATCATTTATCGGTTATTTTTCTCTCCCGCGATAATGTAGCACAAGTGGGTTGCATAAAAGATCGTTATGCAACACCCAGACACCGGCACACACCGCCCCGCTCGTCTCAGTTGACTCCCAGACAGCGAGAGGGGAGGGCTGCCTGTGGCTCTCTCTCGCCTGAGATTATGACCGGGTGGCCAATATCTTCGTTTTTCACCACCCAAATGCTTTTCCCACTTATTTTAGCACTCTTGAAGGTTCATATATACATCATATATGTAAAATAAAAGCATACCGAAAACAAATAATGCTTTATATTGTAAATATAACGAATTCTGTCAGAATCCAGGGCTAGAAATGCACAAATAACTACCCTAGCACCTAGGTCTATATCGCGCTTTTCAGGTTAATCACGTTTCCAAGTCGTCTCATCTTTTGCCGGTATAGCCGGCGTTTTCTTCACGTTGTTAAACCCTATCGGGTTTCGATCTTTTCGTAGCCCGCTGCCCTTTAATTGACTATTTGCGAGTTTCAGGCTATAAAGATGTGAAGAATATAATGAAATTAGGACAAAAATAACAAGATTACACAGGCCATATATCCAAGACACTGAAAAAACTAATAGGAGAGTTACTATTCAAGAAAGAAGGAAACGAAGAGATAAAACAATACTTAGCCTAGGCCTAGGCCTACATGGATGTTGGAAAAGGACTCAAAGGAGAGCCACGAGGATACCTTAAAAGAACTTGAGGTCAATATACAGGAGGCGCTACAATATAGGTAGCAAAATTCTAAGGTTTAATTCTAGTTTCGCTTTCACAGCATACTCATACATTTCTATGGCTACTTTAGAGTTGTCATATACCATACTTAATTCCTATATATGTCCAAAGTGGCGGAAATGCATTATAAGGAATTATACCTACTGTAAAAACAAATATTTTCTCCCCATATGCGGCACCATAGCTATTACATAATACTAGGTTAGGTTAGGTAAGGTTGTTAGGTTAGGCTAATGTCGTTAATGTAGTTTATTATCATTATATTACATCTTTTACCCAGCAATTTCCCTGATCTTCATAGTTGGTCGGGAAGCTATGCCTTTACAACGGCGCCTCCCTTTTGTCGCTGTGTACGTGAAACTAGAATTTTACCAATTCTAATGGTAATTTTAATTCTAACATAAGACAAACCGACATGCTCATCATAATTTTGTACCGACCTCCAAACACCACAGGGGAAATTTTCAAGGAGGTCACAGAGAAGATACAATCACTCGTACAAAATCTTCCAACTCCCGCTACAGATGTCATCATCACAGGAGATTTCAACCTGCCCATCATCAATTGGGCAACCATGAAAATAGATGGAGGAACCAGGGATGAAAAACAGCAAGCCAAGGAGCTAATGACTATCATGGACACTGCATACATGAAGCAATACATCGAGGAACCTACAAGAGGCAACAACACACTGGACTTACTATTTGGCAACAACTTCGACCTGGTACACTCGTACGAAACTGTAAAAACTATAATGTCCGACCACAGCCTCATCAAAGTTAGAACCCCCACACCCAGCCACCACACCACCAAGAAGATGTCAACAGGAATCAAGCCAAATACCCTGCACCTCTCTGAAAGATCTCAACTTCTACAGCAAAGATATAGACTGGGACAGACTGAGAGCAGAACTGGCAGGAACTGATTGGAGGGCACTATTCGAAGATAAAAACGTCGACGAAACTCTCAGTATCCTCCAGAAACAATGCCTGGAGACCTGTAAAAACACCATACCACCCAAATCAAGCAGGAAGCAGATCAAGCAGATTCCCAGAGATAGAAAAATACTAATGAAGAAAAGGACGTACTTGAGAGCCAAGCAAAGGAAGACCAGCTATGCGCACAATATCACCAAACTACAAGAAGAGCTCGATGAAGTTGAACGTAAACTCATCCAGTCACACCAAGAGCAAAGAACACGCGAAGAACTCCAAGCAGTTGCAAACATACGAGTAAATAGCAAATTCTTCTATGCATACGCAAAAAGGAGACTCAGGAACACCTCAACAATAGGACCACTTGCAAAACCTACGGGCGAACTTGAGAGTGACCCAACCAAAATGGCCAAGATACTCAAACAGCAGTATGAAAGTGTCTTCAGCCCGCCAAATGAAGACAAGAAAATCGAGAATGCAACGACTTTCTTTGGCAACGCTCCAGGGACACCACATCAACTCTCCTCGGTAACAGTATCAACAGAGGACATAATAGCAGCCATCGACAAGATTGGACCAAACTCTGCGGCAGGACCAGACGGCTTTCATGCCCAACTGCTAAAAAACTGCAAACATCAGCTAGCCCTGCCTCTAAAACTGCTGTGGAGCAAGTCCCTCCAAACTGGATATGTACCACAATCCCTAAAAGAAGGTAATGTCACACCAATACACAAAGGGGGTAGTAAAGGCATAGCCAAAAATTACAGACAAGTGGTGCTGACGTCACATCTTATTAAAATCATAGAAAGAACAATACGAGCTAAGATGGTCAGCTTCCTGGAAGATAACGAGGCGTTCAACGAGGGGCAACATGGCTTTAGAAAAGGCCGCTCCTGCCTCTCACAACTACTATCACACTACGACAAAATCCTACAGGATATTCAAGACGGAGAAAATGTAGACGTCCTATATCTAGATTTCGCCAAAGCTTTTGACAAGGTGGACCATGGGATCCTTCTACATAAACTCAAATCACTGGGAATAGGGGGAGACCTTGGAAGATGGCTCCACAGCTTCATCACCAACAGAAAACAAAGAGTCACGGTTCAAGGAAGCCTATCAGAAGCAGGTGGGGTCATCAGCGGAGTACCACAAGGATCAGTACTGGGACCTCTCCTTTTCCTCATCATGATAGGAGACATTGACAGGGACCTGGAACACTCAACAGCCACATCGTTTGCAGACGACACCAGACTCATGAAGAAAATCACCTCACAACATGATGCTCAGCTACTACAACAAGACTTGGACAAAATCCTGAAGTGGGCAGAAGAAAACAACATGGCCCTAAACGGAGACAAGTTCGAGCTTCTAAGGTACGGGAACAAGAGAGCACTACAAAACGACACCAACTACAAAAGTGGACAGCAAGAAATTACCGCCAAGGACACAGTGAAGGACTTGGGAGTAAATATGAGCAGTGACGCCACTTTTTCCCAGCATATTACCAAAGCCACAACAACAGCAAAACAAATAGCAGGCTGGATCCTGAGAACCTTCCACACAAGAAATGAGAGGTGTATGCTAACACTGTGGAAGTCACTGGTCCTACCACGACTAGAGTACTGCTCCCAGCTCTGGTCTCCCCAAAAAGTAGGAGAAATAACAGAAATTGAAGCCACCCAGAGGACATTCACCAGTAAAATCCATGGGTTTCAACACTTTAACTACTGGGAGAGACTTAAGGAGCTGCAGCTGTACTCACTTCAAAGACGTAGGGAGAGATACATCATCATCTACGTCTGGAAGATTTTGGAAAAAAAAGGTACCAAATCCAAACATCCAAGAGACTCAGCACCAAAGGCGAGGGAGGCTGTGCTATGTGAGGACTACGCCGGGATCAACACAAAAAATCAAATCCCTGATCCATCACAGCTTTACATACAATGGAACCAGACTGTTCAACTGTATACCAGCCCCTCTCAGGAACATGACCGGGGTGTCTCCAGACACCTTCAAGAAACACTTGGACATGTGGCTGGCCAAAATACCGGACCGGCCACCAACACCAGGATACCCCAGCACCAACTCCAACCGACTTCTGGAATGGAGAGTGGAAGAAAGGGAGCTGCCTGGTCGCAGTGGAGCCCCAGCTCAACTGTGTCACTAACGGACGGAATACAACTAAGTGTAACTAAGTGTAAGTGTAATGGTAGTTTTGGGTTCCTATCATCATATGCTTCATTTCTATATACTTTTTATCCCCGGGGAAAAAAGAAAAAAATCTTGGGATTTTTAATTTATTTTCTTGGGATTTTTTGTTTTGGTCATTAACCTAACCAAAAAACCTAACCTAACCTAACCTAATAGCCCCCAAATACATTTAGGTTAGGTTAGGTTAGGTTTTTTGGTTAGGTTAATAAAAAAAAAAAAAAAAATAGGCCTACAAGACAAAAATAAAAAACACAAGATTTGGTTTTTTTCCCCGGGGATAAAAAGTATATAGAAATGAAGCATATGATGATAGGAACCCAAAACTACCATTAGAATTTTGCTACATATATTGTAGCGCCTCCTGTATATTGACCGAACTTGACGAAAGAACAGAAAATTAAGAACACAGGAAAAATTAGGAGAGTTAGGCTAAACTTCTAAAGTGTCTAAAAAATTTATAAAAAATATAAAAGAAAGTGGTAGCCTAGGCCTAGGCTAAATCTACAGTTAGGCTATAGCCTAGGCCTAGGCTACTAGGCCTAGGCTACTAGGCTAGGCCTACTACACCCCCCACCACCTCCCCCCTTCAAAAAAAATAATATAAAAGAAAGTGGTAAATCTACAGTTAGGCCTATAGCCTAGCCTAGGCTACTAGGCTACCCCCCCACCACCTCCCCCCTTCAAAACACGCCTTTTAGCATGTTTTTGGATGGTTCAGCAGACGCGGAAACTGGAAAAAAACTTATTTTGATCAAAATTGATGATCACCAACCAGATACGAGTTTTTCAGGTAGGCTAGGCCTAATTTGGGTTTAATGTTATTTTAATACCACAAATTTTGTTGATATATTTGAAGATAAATAATGAATCTATATGCTCTAAAGATCATAAGAAAATTTGTTTTAACCCTCGGCAAAACCTAATAAAAAAGTACGGTACTAAAATGTTTTTTTCGTAACAAGGTTGTCAATACGGTACTTTCAGTCATCGATAGCTCTAAAGATCTTATGAAAATGTATTAAATCCTCTGAAAAACTTAATATAAAAGTATGGTAGGCCTACTAAAATTTAATTTTCGTAACAAGGTTGTCAATACGGTACTTTCCCGTTATCAATGTACAATCAAGCGGTTCAATGTTATTTTAATACCACGAATTTTGTTGATATATTTGAAGATAAATATTGAATCTATATGCTCTAAAGATCATAAGAAAATTTATTTTAACCCTCGGCAAAACCTAATATAAAAGTATGGTAGGCCTACTAACATTTATTTTTCGTAACAAGGTTGTCAATACGGTACTTCCAGTTATCGATAGCTCTAAAGATCATATGAAACTGTGTTAAACCCTCGGAAAAACCTAATATAAAAGTAGGCTATGCTACTAAAATTTAATCTTCGTAACAAGGTTGTCAATACGTACTTTCCCGTTATCAATGTACAATCAAAGCTGAACATTGCAGAGTAAACACCGTAGACTTCATCTACTTTGTTTCACCTTCGTATAATCGACAGCCATTTATTTTTTTATTTTTTTTTTACTAAGGGATTAGTACTCAACCAGCGGGGGTGTGGGGGCGGCAGCCCCCACCCATAATACTAGGTTAGGTTAGGTAAGGTTGTTAGGTTAGGCTAATGTATTTTCAAATCACTATCTGGGGGCGTGTCTCAACATCGATCGATAGGCCTAATGGGGAAAATAGGTTTTCCCGAGATTTCTAATTAATTACAAACACTATATATTGATGCAAATGAACATATTTGTTTATAAAAAACACTCGGAAAATTTGTGGTATTAAAATAACACTTTTCCAATCAAGCTGAAGATTGCAGAGTAAACACCATAGACTTCATCGACTTTTCTTTCACCTTCGTATAATCGACAGCCAATTTTTCCTTCTTTTTTATTAAGTACTCAACCAGCGGGGGTGTGGGGGCGGCAGCCCCCACCCATAATACTAGGTTAGGTTAGATAAGGTTGTTAGGTTAGGCTAATGTCTTTTCAAATCACTATCGGGGAGCGAGTGTGTCTCAACATCGATCGATAGGCCTAATGGGGAAAGTAGGTTTTCCCGAGATTTCTAATTAATTACAAACACTATATATTAATGCAAATGACCAATTTTGTTTATAAAAAACACTCGGAAAATTTGTGGTATTAAAATAAACAAATTCCCTAATTTGTTGTTGTTTTTTCTTTTTTCTTTGATATAGGCCTACAGTGTTGTTTAATACCGAGGACCGTCGCTGCGTCGCTCCCTAATAGCTCCCTATTAGGCTCCCTAATAGCGGACAGGTGGTTCTTAATGGTGTTGTACATGTATGTGCGTGTCGCAAACAAGTGATTAAGGTAATGGAAGACTAACGCAACCGACGGAACTGTTTGTTCGGTGTCATTGATCCATTTAGTGAAAGTATTCCAATGAGACTCGTAAGTCTTCCAAGTAGCCTTAGTCCAGTGCTGATTAAGCATATCAGTCAAGCAACGTCCATATTTCGGTAATCACCCTGCCTCACAAACATCCACGATGCGAATGCCAACGAGGTCCCTAGGTCTCCAATCTGTCCCAAGTGGAAGTCTGAGACAGACAGGGGAACGGGACTCGGGCACCATCGCTTCAGCTGAGCGTACCAGGCTTGGGCCGGCCAGAGGGGCGCGATTAACCAAACCTTGCCACGGTACTCTCTCAGCCTGTGTAGGACTTTGCACATAAGCAGTGCGTCGGGCGGTGGAAAAGCGTAAATCGACTGCCACCTGCTCCAGTCCTCGCTGAAGGCATCCGGCCCCCCCGCCTGAGTACAAGTCCAGCGGGTGAGGTAGTCCGGCAGCTTGTTCGTCCCGGAGGAGGCGAACAAGTCCACCTGCGGATGGCCCCAGGAGGCTGCGAGGTCGTCGAAAACGCTTTGTCTTAATGACCATTCTACCTTGGTGCTCTGTCCTCTCGACAAAGCATCCGCCCAAAGATTGGCCGTCCCGGGCAGGTAAGTCGCATGCAGGGTGATGCTGTAATGATCGGCCAGGTAAAACAATTTCTCCGCCAGGTCTTGGAGCACAACAGACCTGGAGGAGCCCTGCTTTTGGATACAATGAACCGCGGACATGTTGTCCATCCTGAAGGCCACCGACTTGCCCGTGAGGGCCAGTCCGTGATCCCGCAGGAAGAACAACGGTACCAACAGTTCCAGGGCATTGATGTGGAAGTGTGAGAGCCCCGACCACCTGCCGTGGTTTTGATGTCCCATGTCTGATTGATAGCCCCACCCCACCTCGCTCGACGCATCTGTGTCTACCCAGATGGTCGGCGGAGGAGCAGTCCAGGGCACAGCCGCAGAGAGCGTGCCCCGAGCGACCCAGTGTGTCAGTCTCAGATGTATTGAGCGCGGTACCGTCCACAAACGGTAAGGGGGCGATATAGGGAAGTGCCTGTTGCCCAGCTGAATGAGGCGTTTTAGTCGGAGCCGGCCCAAGGGCACGGTCAGACACGCCCAATTCAAAGACCCTAGTAGGGAGTCCCAGATTTTTCGTGTTATCGAGACCGAGTGCAACACGACAAAGAGCTTCCTTCGAAGTTTCGCCGCATTCACACGACTCTGGGAAACGGTGGCGCTTTGGAGATCCCAGTGCAAGCCCACCCACGTCACTTCTCGTGACGGTGAGAGGCAGGACATGGGAATGTTTAGTTTGAACCCCAGGTTTGTGATATGTCTGACTACAGTGAGCGTGTCTTGTACACAGTGTGTGAGAGAGTCTGCGGAGATGAGCCAATCGTCCAGGTAAAACAGGATCTGAATCCCTTGTAAGAGCAAGGGGGTCAGAGCCTGCTTCACCAGTTTGGTGAAGACCCGCGGTGCTATGTTGAGGCCGAATGGTAGTCTGGTGAATTGGAACACCCGTTGATCCGACTGCAGTGCTAGGCAGCCCTGGAACCGAGGAGCCATCGGCACATGCCAATAAGCATCCTTCAGATCCAGGGTGACCACCCAAGACAAGGGTTTGAGTGCCAGGCGTACCTGGTTGATGGTGAGCATGCGGAAACGGGTGTTCACAATGTGAGAGTTGAGGACTGAGAGATCTACCACCGGCCTCATAGCAGCGCAGTCCTTCTTTGGGACCAGAAACACATGAGACAGAAATACCTTTTGTGTAGAAGATATTTCCTTGATAACGCCTTCCTCGTGCATGGACACGATCACTTGGGCCACTTCCTGAGACACTGGTCGTTGTCGGGGAGGGCACCTGAGAGGAGGCCTGGACCTCCACCTCCAAGTCAGACCCTTCTTGACCACCCGACGCGCCCACGACCGGCGGGGCCATTGCCGGTAGTGGGGGCGGAAGAAGCCGGTGCGGGCGCCTTGCGTCAGGCCCATCACCGCTTCGACGAGATGGTCGGGCGAGGGAAGAGGGGACTGGCCAGGAGGAACTACGCATTTTTTGGCGCGGAGCCCCTCTTGGACTTATCGTAGTGGGAGCTAGAGCCACCACGTCCTCCTCCGACGTCCCCCCGCCCCGCCGAAACGACGGACGAGCCTCGCGCTCCGGCCTATCCCCCTCCAGGCTGTGTCTGGCAGCGGAGGAACTGGGGCCCTGCGCCTGCCAGCGCCGCATCCCCTCTTGACGGGGACGGCGATCCGGGGACCGACGACCACGGAAGGCGGGTACACCACGCCCCCTGTGAGCCAGTCCCCTGGCCACACCTCTAGCCTGGCGCCCTCTGCCGGCGACAGACCTGCCCCCGCGTCCGCGGGTGGTGGAGGATGAAGTGAGCTTCGCCACCACCTTCCGTTGAGCAGAGTATGTGACACTCTGCGCCAGTAAGAAAGCCCCTTGCCAAGCCTCCACAGGGAACAGTCCAGGGGTCAGAAGGTCAGTTAGTAGGAGGCGGTTGCGGACGTCGGCAGGGGCCTTCTTACAGAAAGCCACCCGAAGTTGTTGACGGCAACGAGTGGCTTCATGGAGGGAGTGGCGGATGTCCGGAACAGGGTTGAGGGCAAGCTGCAGGGTGATCCGTCGGACATGCTCAAAACCTTGGCGATGATCAGCCGATTCCAGCGACTCAATAAGGCGGAGGTGAACCCGCGCCAGTTCCAACTGAGCAAGAAGAGTTGAAAGTTGGCGCGCCGCTCGCTGACGGAACTTAAAGTCCCGGTCCAGTGGTGCCTTCTCCGGTGCCGTGAAAAAGGAACACGGAAGGGGGCCCACCGACAGTTTGGGAGCATTGAGCCACTCCCACACAGGCAGAGGGAAGCCCGAGGAGGTAAGGAGCATGCCCGACAGAAAAGATGATTCCATGGATGGGATGGCCGGCAAGGTCTCAGCCATGGACTGACCAAACTCCACTGCTTCACGGATCCATTCACCCCAGGGACCCGGACAGACGTGCGGGAGTTCGAGCATCAGGACCCCGTCCCGATCTCGCACATTCCTGAGGTACGGCGTCCCTGAGATGGCAGAGTGGAAGTGGACATCCGCAGACAGGTCTTGGCGGGAGTAGTCAGCCCAGGGCTTGGTGGCAGTGTAAGGCAAGACCGACGGATGATATGAAAAATACCGCATGTCTTGCCGGTTAGGGACACCCTCACATCGACCTCAGGGACCAGATCCTGTGGAGTAATGGCCCTGAAGATGTTTTTCTCATTCACCTGTATAGCCCAGCCCTCCGGCACAGCCCGCTCTCCGGCCGGCAGGTGGACCGCCCCCTCAGGGTTGGAGGCGATCACAGCACTCCAAGCAACAGAATCCCCATACAGGGATTGGCATCTTGACTTTGGGGATCTTAAACTTGGAGAGAGGCGGCACGGAGAGGGGGTGAGAGAACAACCCCAAACCCTGGCCCGGGATAACAACCAGAGAGGAGTCGTAGGTGGTGTCGGAGGTGCAGGTGATGAAGTAGATGATGTCAACGGTACCACGACCGGGAGAGCAGGCCGAGATGGGATGTGGTCGGCAACAGGTGGGAGAGGAGCCACAAGCGGAGTCTGCAGAGGCACCGGGTTAGTAGTACCCAACCGGGAGACCACTGCATCCATGGCCGCCGTGACAGAGGAGAGGATGTCTGCCTTATTGGAGGCCATCTCAAGACGAAGAGACGCCAACTCCGCCCGTAACTCCGTCTCCGCAGCAGGAGGGAAGGACGTCTGTAGAGGAGACAGGGAACCAGCCTCACTGGGCCCACGGGCCCCATGGTCCGTGAGCGGGGAGAACTCAGGGGACGGTGGGGAGGACTGTGCCGCCACGTCGGGGTCCTCCTGGCCCGAATCAGGTGCACCGTCCGAAGATGAGTCGACCCCCATATCCTCGTCCTCCAGCCGATCAAAATCCGCAACCTCCATCTCAAGAACATCTTCTAAATGGTCAGGGAGACGAGGAGGAGACTGCCGGTCACAAGGGATCGAGGCGTCGGAACCTCCAGGTTGAGGAGGAGGAGGCGTGGAGGGCATCGCCGCCGGTACCACCACAGCTTGGCCCGCCATAGGGAAGAGGCCGGGACCCCTCACAGGCTGGGAGGCAGGCAGAGGCTCGAACTCCACCCCACCAGTGGCTGAAGACGGTGCAGGATGGAGAACGACCTCCTCGGCAGGCGGGGCAGGACGGCGTTTGGCCCTGAAGACCGTGGAACCCTGCGAAGGAGGGGGGCTCATCCTGAGGTGAGGAGAAGCAAGATGGGGTCGATCAGCAGGGGACGGAGATCGGCGACGTTTCTTCCTGCCAGAAGTTCCAGAAGTCATGGAGAGGTCGGAGGGAGGCACACGATGTTCATGACGCCTGGGGGCCCGCTCCCTGGAACGCGCCCTCCCGCCCGCCTGACCCGAACTCCCGGGAGGGGAGCCCCGAGCCGGATGAGGAGAGCGAGAGTGACGAACAGTAGGGGAGCGGGAACGGCGTGCAGCATCGGAGGTAGGTGGGATCCCTAACAACACCCGGACGTCATCCTCACGGAAGGAAGGAGCCCTGTGCAGGACTCTTTGGACGTGACGGGAGATGACGTCCCATGATCGGCGTAGAGACGTCCTGGCCCGTTGTCCTTCCGCCGACGTAGGGAGAGTCTCGAGTAGTTGAAGAGCGGAGAGACACACCCCACACCGGCGGGGATCGTAAACATCCTTCCCATAGCAGGCCGTGTGGAGGCAACATTCCCGGTGATCCCGCAAGGCCGTCCGCTGACACGTCGGCCGAGAGCAGGGAGGAGCCGGCATCACAGCACTGAAAAATGGGGAAGCATTACCCACCAGTAGAGGTGAGACAGGCAATATGAGGCAGTAGAGCCAATTCAGCACGTAAGACTCAGTAAGACAATATCCAGGAAGAAGCTATGTAGCAAGTATAACAGGAAAGTCAAAAGAAAACACCCACACCAGAGACCCTCAACACCAGGGCTGGGACAAGCCCCTTAGCGAGGCCCAACCCTGGGAACAGGTCCTAACCAAAATCGTGGGGAAAGTGGCACCCTTCGAAATACCTGAGAACCCTCTGTGAGAGCGGAGGGAGGAGGCGGCGAAGCGGCGGCGGCGTAGGGACAGCCGGCAGTAGAGCGGGCACCAGCTGGAAGGAAAAGGTCAAGTGTGAGCAACCCAACAGTACCCTATAAGTGTAAATAGGGGCGGGGAGGGAATCCAAAACACACAGGACATCGCCACTTTGGGTCGAGTCCTAGGACTTTTCAGGTGGTCTTAGGGTCCTCCCAGTATACAAGGAGGACGCCCGTAGGGCGGGAACCAGGTACAGAAGGAGGACACATGGAACAGGACATAAGGGATAGGAAAACAGCCAATCAGCCGTTGTCCAAAAAGCCCTGTCCAGGTACATGAAGAGGGGGGCAGAACAGGGCACATAAACCAAGTCAAGTGAAAAGCTATGTGGCCTAGGCCTTGACAAGGCACAGGGCACCTCAAAAACATAAAGGCGCTTCTAGGGCGGATTTAAAAAGATGAAGGAGCTGAGGACACCAGAAGACCCTTGCCTGTGTGGCGAAAAAACTTGAGTAAACACGAAAATCGAGTCAACTTGTCCAAGCATATCCTCCCTGTGAGTGGGGCCCCTATCGCGTACAGTTTCCAGACATCCCCCCCCCCCCCCCTTTTCAGTGATCAAGTAACCACAGGCAGGGGAAGAACAGAAACATGGACATGTAAGAAAAACGAGAATTTAACCGAGAGCTACGAGACCGAGACGTCCCAGTCAGTGGAGACAAAAGGAAGGCAGAAGGAAAGGACCTGTGTGGATCATTCCAACGGCGGGCAGCTCAAGGCAAAAACCGATTAGCTTAAACACACAATTAATGAGAATCTTAACAAGAGCGTAGAAGACCAACCAGCAAGTCAGTAGAGACAAGAGGAAAACAGAAGGACAGGACTATGTGGCCCAAACCGACGGCGGTCAGCTCAAGTTAAAAAACACAGGCCTAGCCTAGTTACACAATTCACATAAACGAGAAAAGACTAGGGCAGCGTCAATCCCTAAGTGAAAAAACCTAGTAACAAAGCTAAACACTGCCCGAGAAGCCCCACAAGTACGTTAAATTAATAAAATAAAAGGAGGATAGCCTAGGGCTTGACCAACAATTTCACCAGAACCACGTATCCACGAGTCAAGTAGGCCCGGGGAAACGAAAAGGAACTGACAAAAGCGTGAACCATGCGAACAAAAGACAAGACCACCAACTAAGGACAAGTTTAATAAACAAGTCAGAAGGGCTATAGGTCAGTTGAGACCAAAGCAGCATGTTTGTGAGAGAATAAAGGCTATGTGGCCCATGCTCACACAAAGCAGAATCCAGAGAAACTTCATGCTCAAGTCTTGTAAAACATCGACACGTAGTCATATGAAAAAACAATAAAACAAAAAGTCACAAAGGGAAAGAAACACAATGCATCCCGCGGGAAGCATATCCCCCCCTCCCCCCCCCAAGGTACGTTAAGGGTAGTTAAAGTGAACATGAACCCGAAAAGTGAGGGTAGAATAGACACACAACGACCGCTACGCGGCGTTGAGGACCAACCACCCCGAAGAAAACAAATAAATAAACACGTCTCCAGCACTACGCGCACACCCATAAACACGCCATAAAGCCGTAGTAAAGTGCCGCCTACATCACTGAACATCCCTCCAAAACCTCAACAGCCTGAAAAGGCTCACACTCACCAAGAGCTGAAGCGAAGGGGACGCAAAGCAGGCACTCGCGAAGCACAGACAAAAAAGGCGTGTGACATCGACGGTGGGCGCGAAGTGACTGATACTTTGGTAGGTCCTGGCACAGGCTCATAGAACATGGAGCATGGCTCAGAGGAGAGCAGCTAGATTAAATGGGTAACTATAACAATTCTTTCTCTCCTTCGCTATCTCTTCTTTCCTAGTCGTCTCGGAGTTTGTACAACGTGCCTAGTAGTGAATTGAGGTGCAACTCTAGAGATTATTTGGTTACTTCACGTGAGTACCGATAAATCGGCCCGCTGTGGTAGCGGCTGAGATCATAAGCCCTACGTTGGAAACGTAGAGACTGCTACTAAATATTATAATGTAAAACTTGCAAAATAAACAAAATAAACAAACTAAAACTGGGACGATACAAGATAACTTTATGCAAAAAACTTATCAAAATCGCTAGCCTATGTGGAAACAACGCTTAATAAAATAAAATGTTGAAATAAAAGAACACAATCCACCACATAGGGTGTAGGCCTACACAACTACATGTGCAAATTAATTTGTTTCCCTAGTAAACTGATCGCACATATAACAATGCACTGTCGTCACGTTCAAGGAATTAGTCAATTTGGGAACGTTCTGGTAAATTTTACTAAATAAAGAAACTACATTAGGCTAAGTGTCAAAATGTTCTATTAAAATCAAATTTGCAACTTGACAAGATAATAACAATAGTACAAAATACAAATATCACTCACTAACGATACTGGTAGTGCTATTGGGTAGGTAGCCTAGGCCTACATGTAAGCATAGCATGCTTCAAGTGACCCCTAAGGCCCTAACAATTACTACCCTACTAATAACCTACATTTATTGTACAAATAAACTAAGGAAATCGCAAAAGCAAGCAATTGATCCTATCGACAATGAATAGATACAATAGGCTACAGTATAGGCCTAATAAATAACAATATTTGAAAATATGAAGAAGGCACAATAGATTTAAACAAAAGAGTAGTCTTTTAACAAGAACAATTGATAATATTCAAGGACACCTAGTGCCACCTTATGAGAAACAATTTATTAATGAAAATAGGCACCAATAGATTCGCCATATTTTTCTCCATATAGTCCGCATGGAGGATTTTCGTTATCGACAAATTGAAAAAATACCCACTTACAGACAAATACACCGAAAATCTAAGTAAAAAATGTAAACATCGTCTTGTGCTGTCTTGATTTCGGTCGGTTCAAGCATTGCGTCGAACCCCTTCGAATACCTCTGTCCTCCGGCTCCGCCCGGGCTTTTTAAAACGTCATTTCTTACGAATGCCGCGAATTCACCAGGCTCAATATTCTGCTTCAACACGTTCTGTATATATTTGTAGGCGACTATAAACACTTGTAATATTGTTGCAAGACCTCAATATTAATAATGCACGATAATACCACACTTCTCTCTAGATTTTCACGAACATATAACAATAATACACTATTCTGAAATCATAAGTAGTGTTATTGGAACACCATGATCCATCAGCTGATCTTACGTCAGAACCAGCTGATACGTCACGACCAGGTGAACACACTGTCAGACCCGGCTTTGTTAAACAAAGATGGCTCTTGAGTGTGAAGGGTGTTCTAAGAATATTGGTGAACTACACCTAGACTTACAAAACAGGGACGATCTGTGGGAGTTTCTTGCGGCCCACAATCTTGTGAAAGGGTCCTGTCAAGTGTGACAGCTGTGGTGCCGATTTAAAAGTTAATGATAAGAACCGATGGAAGTGTGATAGAGTTACCAGAGTACCGGTACCTCACGGGAAACACGTGAGGAAAGGCAGGTGCAGGTTTGACGTCTGGGCTAAGATCGGCACCTTCTTTGAAAATGCCAAGTTAGAGTTTTTTAGTCATTCTCATTTGTTATTGTTACTCTGCTAATTTGGGGACATATGACCGTGTAGCCCTCGAGTGCCGCGTGTCCAAACAAACACTAGTGGATTGGTATTCCTTCTGCCGTGAAGTCACCATTCACTATTGCATCGACCACTGTGACAAATTAGGGGCCCCAGGAAAAGAGGTAGAAATTGATGAGGCAAAGTTCGGACAACGCAAATATCATAGGGGACGGGTCATTCAGGGACAGTGGGTTTTTGGGGCCTTTGAAAGAGGGTCCAAAAAGGTGTTTTTGGTTGCTGTGGAAAATAGAAAAAAAAAAAATTTGGCCCTAATTAACATTATCAAGGAGTGGATTTTGCCAGGTACACATATCCACTCAGATTGTTGGGCCTCCTACAACACTCTTTCCCTGGAAGGATATACACACACCACGGTAAACCACTCACAACATTTCGTGGACCCCGACACTGGATCTCATACCCAAAACGTCGAGAGGAACTGGAGGACTGTTCGTGAAAAGGTGCCACGGTTTGGACGCAAGGAGGAACACTTTGAAGGGTACTTGATACTCTTCCTTTTCCAAAAGGCCTTTCCGGATCCAGCAACACGATTGCACCACTTTCTTCTCCTTGCGGCTAAACTTTATCCTCCTACACATTAAGGTACAAACTAATTTTTTTTTGTCTAATAGTGGTTAGGGTTTGGGGTTTACGTTCATGACAAGGGATTGGTACTTATGTTATTTAGCATTTTTAATTTTTAATTTTTCAAGGATTAGGTTGGGTTGTTTAGTTAGGTTAATACTAGTCTCACAAACAAGATTCGTAGTTGCGGTATTATTTACAAATGCTTATTATCGCGTTATACGCTTTTTAGGGGTGTGTGGGGGCGGCAGCCCCCACCCATAATACTAGGATAGGTTAGGTAAGGTTGTTAGGTTAGGCTAATGTCCTTTTAAAGGGGTATAGTAAACACTATGATATACCCGTTCAGAGCTAGGTGATACACCCGATATCACAACTGTTGCCCCAAGTTTAAACATTCGGTGAGCCTACTGTGTTTTTGGACTTTGCAATATCGGAAAACCCGAGCCAACTTTCGCCAAAAATTGGCTCGAGTTTTTCAATTTGGGGGTTTTATGCGGTTCAAATACATGAAAACCCCAGCCAACTTTCATAATTAGCTTACTGTGTGTTGGGACTCTGAAACATCAGAAAACCCGAGCCAACTTCCGCCAACACTTGGCTCGAGTTTTTCCATTTTGGGGTTTTATGCGGTTCAAATACATGAAAACCAGAGCCAAGTTTTGTTTTAATACCTCCTTATCGCCTTTTTACGGCTTTAACCCCACATTTTCCCTGTCTTCATAGCCCTCCCCACTAGTGGGGGGGGGGGGGTTATCTTAAGGTTGTTGGAGTAATGGGTAAACTAATACAAATCCTCCACTCAAACCATGATAAACAACAATAAAACACTGTATTCCTTGAAAAATAACAAAACAAAAATGCAAAATAAGGCGGCACTACTCTCCGTGAACGCTACCGAACAATTAATTATAAAGAATAATAATAATAACAATAGAAAAAGTTAAATATTAATACATACAGACAAAAAGTAAGCAGATATTCAAGTTAATATTCTATCTATCTATTGCCCGACGCTGTGATCCCCGAAGGGGTGGCCACGAACGAACCACCCCCATGCACCTCTGTCCCCAGTCAGTCGACGCCCCTCCCCCCAACCAGCACCGCCTTCGTTCATATACTTCCTCACTCCATCCTTCCACCTCTCATTCGGTCTACCTCTCCCTCTCTGTCCCTCCACCTCGCTCTCGTACACCCTCTTAGTCATTCTCTCGCTTTCCATACGTTCCATATGGCCGAACCATCTCAAGTTGTTCCTTTACACACTTTCCAGCACATCTACCTCCACACCACACCTCCTTCTTACTTCCTCATTCGTCTGTCTATCCCTCCATGTAACTCCGCACGCACTTCTTAAGTAACTCATTTCCATCGCTCTCACTCTTGGTCTGAGTCTCTTCTCGAACGTCCATGCTTCGCTTCCGTAAGTCAGTGTCGGGAATACCACACAGTCATGCAAGGACTTCTTCACTTCCATACTGACCACCCTATTTCTTGTTACTGCTTTCAACGTTCCTACAACCCTCTTCCCCTGCTGCAATGCTTCCCGCACTTCTTCCTCCATACTCCCATCTCTACTCGACACACTTAAATGCGCTGACATTCTTCATAACGTGACCATTGAACCTACCTCACACTCTGTGGCTACACCCCTTCCAAAGACCCTAACCTTACTCTTCCCCATATAATACAATGTCTTATTATAGCCCAAATGCTTCAGAACTTGGCTTTTATTTCATAATTTTACTTAATTAAGCGTTATTTCCACATAGCGATTATGATTAGTTCTTTTTCATATATATTGTGTCGTCCCTGTTTTTGTTTGTTTATTTTTCAAGTTTACAGTAGGCTATAATTTATAGATTCAAAGAATCTACCGTATTTGGTGTAAGGTTTTATACTGTATATTGTGTTGTCCCTGTTTTGGTTTGTTTATTTTTAAAGTTTTACATTATAACGACTGTACAGTTGCCCACCAAGTTTGTTCCTCGTCGTGATCTTGTATAGGCCTATGAAAGTAAAATTAGTATGAATTTATTGCGAGTGATGTATCTTGAAATTATCAGTTGACTATACTCCGTTTCTTCTCAGGTGGCGATAAATTGAATCCCTTAGCAGGTAATTTCCCGGTACTTAATACAAAAATATGAAACTACTATGTCACCATGATAATACGACCAAGTTTATATAATTACCACCATATTTCACTTCAAAATCTTCAAAATAACTGACAAATCTTGATGTGAACTTTGCAATTTACCGCTAGTTGAAAAGAAACAGCGTTTTAGTCAGATGAGTTAACCACTGCATAAGAAACTACACTCGTAATTCAATCGTGCACATTATATTTCCATGCATAAGATGACGGGGAGGAACTGAACTTATGTGGACAACTGTACATGTGCTGACATTAATGTAGTACTGTACTGTAGGCCTATTGAGTTTATAATGTAAAACTTGCAAAATGTATGTATGTATAATTGTATATACTCTGGCACTTACCCCAGTTTTTATATTGTTATGTATTTATTTGTTGTCTTTTGGGGGGAGTCGACTCGAGACAGAGCCAAAATTATGTATAAATTATCTATAAATTCTCTATACATGAAAGCTAACTAAATTATATTTTCCACAGATTGTTGGTGGGCTCCATGATGTACAACCGTTTAGGACATAACCACAAGAGGACACTACTTCCATCGGATGCAACTGTTTCACCATATAACAACTCTCATGGTAATTATTAAAGTGTTTTTGTATGATTTTGTTGTTCCCAAGTCCAAGTTGACGATAGTTGACAAGTTGACGATAGTGCGTTGTTATGTGTGCGATTAGTTTGCTTGGGAAACAGATTAACTTGCTCATGTAGTAATGTACACCCTATTTGGTGGATTGTGTTTTGTTATTTATAAATTATTATTTTGCTTAAGCGTTGTTTCCACATAGCGATTTTGATTAGTTTTTTTGTCTTTTTATTGTGTTCGTCCAAGTTTTGGTTTGTTTATTTTGCAAGTTTTACATTATAATGTACAGTTGGCCTAATAAATAATGTTTCGACAGCAAGTATATTTTGATCAATTATTGGTATCAGCAATATCTAAACACGATTTCTTCATTTCAAGTGAGATATACAATCATGTTCCTACACTTAACCACCGTATTCAACATCTGACAGATATTAATAGAGCACAGAGCGAGCCTAACGTAATAACAGCTGAGACATGACTTGCTCGCGCTATCATACCGTACTGTCTTGATATCGTGTACTCAACCTTTAACTGTGTTGGTGGTGTAATGTTTAGGTATTTACCTAATTGTATTTACCTAATTGTAGTTTACAGGAGTTGAGCTAAGCTCGTGTTGTCCCGTCTCTCAGTCTACTTTTTATCCAATTTTTTCTTGAAAATATGGATATTCCTTGCCCCTACCACCTCCTCCTCCAGCCCATTCCATTTGTCAATACATCTATAGGGGAAGCTAAACTTCCTGATATCGTTCTTGCAGGTAGGTCTTTTTACTTTGTAGCTGTGGCCTCTAGTTATTCCTTTATCCATAATTAATATATCCTCCCTATCCAGCCTCTCCAGCCCCCGGGTGCATTTGTACATCATTACCATGTCTCCCCTCTCTCTCCTCTCTTTTAGACTCGGTAGATTTAATTTGTATAGCCTCCCTTCATATGGCAGTTCTCTGATACTTGGAACCAATCTAGTAACTGCTCTCTGGATTCTTTCTAACTTGTGAATATGCTTCTTTAGATGCGGGGACCACACCACTGCTGCATACTCCAATCTTGGTCTAATCATACTCTTCATAATTTTCGCTACCATGGTCTCATCCAAGTAGTTCAGAGCAACTTTCATATTCCCGGCCATTGCATACATTCCGCTAAAGAGCTTGTTAATATGTTTCTCTGGCGACAAATTATCTTGTATAATCAACCCTAAATCCTTTTCTTTTTCGGCCTTGCTAATTATATTATCTCCCATCCTGTACTCCCAATTTGGTCTATTCACACTTCTTCCCATATTTAACACATGGCATTTACTTATATTAAATTTCATTTTCCACTTGGTGCTCCATTCGTATATTTTATCTAAATCCCCTTGCAGTTCCTCACAACTACTTTTATTTGTTATTTGTCTCATAATTTTTACATCATCTGCAAACATTGACATGTAGGAGTTTATGCCTATCGGCAGGTCATTCACGTACATAAGGAACATGAGAGGTGCCAACACAGATCCCTGCGGCACACCACACTCAACTTTCCGCCACGATGAGTAAGTTCCTCTAATGTTGGTCCTCATTTCCCTATCTGTTGTTGTTGTTGTTGTTCCCTAAGCTGCCTGGCCGAACAGCCCCGAGTCCCTGAGGAAGGCCATGGCCACGATCGGGCTTTCCCACAGAGCTCTCATTGAGTGTAGGTTGTGTTGTTGGCATAAGTGGTTGTGTGAAATGCAGTCTTCTATGATGTGTTTAATGGTATGGGGTGCTGTGTTACATCCCGGGCAGGCGTCGATAACGGAGTCATCCAGTCTCTTCTGATAGCTCAGGAGAGCTGGATGGTGTCCGCATCTCAGCCTGGCCAGGTGGACTCTGTCCTCGCGAGGGAGGGAGGATTCGGAAGGATGGATTTCGGGAGGTCGTGCATGCAGCTACATGTTGTCTGTGAGTGAGTGGATGGATTGGCGAGAGATATGAGTATGGATGTGCTTCTGGAAGTTGGTTCGGGGTGGGCAGGGAGGGAGAGAGGACAATAATTGTGTGTGATACCGTGTGCTGGGTGTTGTTTTGATATTTCTTGGTGTCTGTGGGTGTTGCCATGTAGTTTAGTGGGTGGTCTTGGTTCGTGGAGGCTGCTGCCAGGAATTGAGTGCCTCTCATGTCCAGATGGTCTTTGACTTTGAGGATTTTGGTTTCTTGATGTAGATGATCTGTGGGTGCAGTAGCTGTGCAGCCTGTAATGATCTTCAGGGCTTTGTTTTGAATAGTCTGTAAGGTCTTATGATGTGTTTCAGCTAGGTTAGAAGCCCAGGCTGGGCTTGCGTATTCCATTACTGATCTTATGTATTGTTTATATACTGTGGTGGTAGTTTCTTTGTTGTGTCCAAATTTTGTGTGAGCAAGTGACCTGAGGGCGTTAAGTCTGGGTGTCAGTTTCTTTTTAATGTTTGTGGTGTGCTGTTTGAATGTCATATCAGTATCATATGTTACTCCTAGGATTTTGGGTGTGTTGTTTATGGTGAGTTGAGGGATGTATTCGTGTTCACCTGTCCAGCTTGTGAGCAGGGTTGCGGTGGATTTGGCTGGGGCTAGATTAAGTCTGTTTGTAGTGCACCAGCCATGTAGTGTGTTGAGATAGGGTTGAAGGAGATCTGTTGCTCTTCTTGGGTCATGGTGTGTGCATGTGAGTGTTATGTCATCTGCATAGGAGGCTAAGTTTATTTGGGGAGTATTGGGTGTAGTTATATCGTGCATGTACAGATTGAAGAGTGCGGGCGATAGGACGGATCCTTGTGGGACTCCCTATCTGTTAAATAGCTCTCCATCCATTTCAGCAAACTCCCCCTGACACATCCTAGCGTCTTAAGCTTAGATAACAATCTCTTATGTGGTACCTTATCGAATGCTTTGGAAAGGTCTAAGTAGACGCAGTCCACCCATCCGCCTCTTTCTTGGAGTACATCTATCACCCTACTGTAATAACATAGCAAACTGGTAACACAAGATGTCCCTTCTCTGAATCCAAATTGCTTTGGGGTTATTATCTTCTTTCTCTCCAACATTTTCATCCATCTCTTCCTAATTAGCTTTTCACAAATCTTGCATACAATACTAGTAAGTGAAACTGGTCTATAGTTTAGAGGGTCCTCAGGGTTTCCATTCTTGTATATCGGAATGATATTAGCTCTTTTCCATTCAACAGGAACCTGTCCTTTATCTAAGGAAGCTTGAATTATGTCCCTCACTGGCTCCACTAATTGCTCTGCACACTCCTTTAAAACCCAGGCAGACACTTCATCCGGTCCCATAGCTTTCCTTACTTCAAGTCCTCTCATCGCAGATAACAGCTCATCTCTAGTTATTTCAATCTTACTAAGACCACTCTCCAGTACTCTCGCCTGTGGTTCGTCAAAACCTTCCTCTCTAGTAAAAACTGACCCCAATTTGTTATTCATTACCTCGCACATGTCCGATACATTTTCATACGTCCTAGCATCAACTCTTAATTTAGTAATTTGTTTCTTTACCTTCAACTTACTGTTTATATATTTATAAAATAATCTAGGGTCACTTTCACATTTATTTACTATGTTCTTCTCATAGTTCATTTTAACTTGCCTAATTATGTTAACATATCTATTCCTCTCCTGTTTATATTTATTCCGATTACTCTCAGTGTTCCTTCTTCTTAATCTAGCCCAAGCTGCATCACGCCTATCCAAAGCTCTTTTGCATTTCAAATTAAACCAATCTTTCTGCTTAGTAAAATTTCCAGTTTTATATCTTGGGACAAACAGATTGGTTCCTACTCTATAAATTTCGAGGAATCTACTATATTTACCTTGTACGTCCTGTTCCTTCAAAATAAGATCCCAATCTACTCCCTCTAAATATCTTTTCAAGGATACATAATCAGCTTTACTATAATTTAATCTGTCATTTATGTAGCTATTGTCTAATCTATTGGCATTACTCGAGGTCAACTTCCATTTTAGTAATAGGTGATCACTTTTACCTACAGGACATAGATAGTTTATATCACTAATTTCGTGAGGATCTTTTGTAAAAATCAGATCGAGTTTAGAAGGTTCGTTATTACCCCTCATTCTTGTATTTTCCTTCACATGTTGTGCAAGTACATTTTCCGTAACCAACTCCACTAGCCGACTTCCCCAAGATCTCTGATTTGGCCCTGCATCTCCCGATTCCCAATCAACCTCACTACAGTTGAAATCTCCTACCAAGATCAATCGATTCTTCCTTAAAAGCAATCTTCTCAACGACTGAATCATATCCTCGACCATCTCCTCAAACTCCAACTCCCTCCATGCTCTGGTCTTTGGTGGCATGTAAGCTACTGCTATGTCTAGCTTTTTTCCTTCTATATCATTGAGTTCAACTGCCATTATTTCTGCCTTGTCATTATTTAACTCCACTTGCTTTGCTGTCATAGGGTTCTTAACTAATACTGCCACTCCACCTCCCCTTTTTCCCTTTCTATCATATCTCCATATATTATATCCTTCACTAAACACTATATTGCTGTCAAAGTCCTGGTTCAGCTTTGTCTCCGTCAAACAGACTATCTGTGGTTGATCCTTTCTTAACCCTCTCACGACCATAGGACGCAGAGGTTGCCAGATTAGCAATAAGAAATAGATTACTCTCACTGTTATAATTACCTCTCCAAAATTAGTTTTCTGCCCACAGCTAACTCAAAGACAACTGCAGAGGTTGAAGTAAACAAACTAAAGGTTTATAGATACCCCTGACGGTAACAAAGGATTTAAAGTATCCCTAATAGGCTCAAAAATCGCGTCCGGATGTGAGAGGGTTAATATATCATCCAATTCTACCTTTTTACTGTTTATTCCATCTATATTAGTGTAGTAGCACAGTATATTGGAATCCTCCTCCTTGTTTCTCTTCCCTCCCTGCCTCCTATCAGGTTCACCTCCTCCTCCATCCCTTCCCTGACCTACCTCCACAGTCCCTGGGTGTGGTGTCCCGAGTTGGAATCCCGGGAGGACCATATGCTTTCATTAGTTTATTAAAGTACATTGGGGTTTGTAATTGATGATTAATATTAAGAACGGGGTGTTACTTATTACTATAGGTCGGCGGGTGCCCAACCCCGAAAAGGGTTGAAATAGGGGAGCTATCCCCCTGCCAAAGGCGGCTTTCTAGGGCCTTTCCTAGCTGATGCTGAGAGGATTGGGTTCTAGTCATGTGGTGATGGGCTGGTCTATCAGAGTGAGAACTGAGCAATCTCTGCCATACCCATAGCTTACTCTGACTGTTCCTTTTACTTATATATTTTCTAGATCTCTAGTGACGGCGTCTCTTCCGTGGATTGACCTCCCAATCTACCAAGATTGGAAGCCAAAGCGTCACATTTTTTCCCTTGCCCCTCAACTTTCTCTTCATAATTGCTGAGGGGCACAGGGCCCTGGGTGGGGCTTTGGTTTCCCGGGCGTTTCCGCGCCCTCCTCGGCTCCCCGCCGTGGAGTGGCTTCAGTCACCCAGGCTTTATTGTGGTCGGCGGGTAGGGTTCTGTGGGGGCGCTCGGTTGTGGCCTTGGCCTTGCTCGGGGCCTTGGGGCTGTTCGGCCAGGCAGCATGGGGAACAACAACAACAACAACAACTATAGGTTTTTAATTAAGTATTTGTGTTTGAGTTTTGGCTGGACCCAGAACGCATCCCCATTTCCCCCATTAATGTTAGGGTTCGCTATACATATTACCATAGGTGGGCACGATAACCAAAAACCTTAACTTCGTTAACCGTTATTTCGTTAACGAAAACCTTAACGTCGTTAACCGTTAACCGGCGATACATTTATCGCTCGTTAACCGTTAAATCGCTAAATCCGATCCTTTCGATAACGATATCGTTACCGGTACTTCGTTAGTATCGTTATTTATCAAAGATATGGATATTTATCATATTTTAAATAAAAAATCTTAAATGCAGCAATGCTATCATTATTTTATTAGAAAAAAAAACACCTGACACTTCATTTGATTTAGTAGAAGATCATTTAGATTATTTTCAGATTTAGTGATGTCTAAGCTGGATCTCTAGGCATTTCTCCTGGATGATTTGAAGATATGTCATATGGATCATATGGATCATATAATTCATATTCAATTATTCATATGGATATTTATTTCCTGACACTTCATTTATTATTTATGATCAATGATTTATGATTTAGTAGAACTTAGAAGATACTTTACATTTACATGATTAACTGATGATTTACACAAGGTTGAAGGTTCAGACTTCAGAGCCTCAGAGGTTCTGCCGCATGTTCCCCTTCAGAAACATTAACATATCAAAATTGTGATCTGAAAGGGAGCTCCTCTTGGCCCTGAAGATGTCCTTCCCAAGGGAGAACAAGCGCTCCACCGCGGCACTGGATGGCATCGCTGTATTGTACCGAAGGAAGAGGTCAATCAGCACCTCACCGTTGAAGGCTGGGTCTGCAAGACTGTCAGTCCCTTTGTCCTGCAGCCATACCTTCACGATGTAGGCAGCCTTGTGTTTAGTCGACCTGTGATGATCATGACCTCCTCCTCCGGCAGTCTCCTCCTCCGCAGCGCCACAGAGGAAGGAGTAGTAGTCGTCATTCTCCTCCTCGCTGCTGCTGCTGTTGTTGATGGCGGTCGCCTGGTCATGTTGACGTAGGAAGTCCTCCACCTTCCTCTCCATCAGGGACTTGACCTCTGCCTGCTTGACCCTAGTCTCCTCAGAAGCCCCCATCCACCTGAGGCAAAACTTGGGGTGGAAGGCAGTGGCCAGGAGACACTCCTCATCCTCAAAGGTGGCGGCGAATCTCCTGTCCAAGGCAGCGAGGAGGGTGTTGACCAGGGGCTCGCAGAACTTGAGGTTGCCGCTGGTCAAGAAGTTGGCGAGCTTCTTTTTGACGATGAGGAGGGTGGGGATCATGCAGCCCAGGAAGCATTGTTTTTCTCCCTGGATCTGGTCCAGTGCTGTGGCGACCGGTGCCATGACCTGAAAATTGAAATAGATAAATAGTATTATTTATTATTGAATTAACTAGTTTAAAAATAGAAGCATAAGCTAAATTCTTAAAAAGTAAAAGCATTGCCGTGCCATGACCTGAAAATTGAAATAGACAAATTGAAATACAGTAAATAGTTAAATACTAGTATTTATTATTTAATTAACTAGTTTTAAAATAGAAGTATAAGCTAAAAAGGATAAAATCTTAACAAGTAAAAAGCAATATTATAATTTACGGTATTTACCTTAGCATATTCTGACATTATGTCAATGTCTGTCTGGACAAACACAGTCAGATTCCGCTGCTGGTTCATGCACCGGTGCAGCTGGTCTTTCTTCTCCAGCAGCACCTGGTTGAGGACGACCAGGCTGTCGTACAAACTGTTCCACCTTGTTTTGGTGGGAACAGTGAGCTGCCTGTTGATAGCCTTATAAAGGCTATCGGCAAAGACAGTCCTATGGCCCTGTTTATTCCAGAGCGCCTGTGCCGTGGCAATGGCGCTCCTGTAAGGCCTCTTGAAGGTTGGAGGCATGTGCCTCTCCTCTATATCGGCGCTGGCGACCAGGTTGAGAGTGTGCGCCGCACACTTTTGTTGCTTGGGCAGCCGGATGACGCTGTCCTCGCTGCCCCTCTCCATGGCGTCAAACGCGATGGACTGCAAAAATAAAAACATATTTTTAGTTATCTAATAAATTGTCATAAATGCTGCAATGCATAATTTTTTTTAAACTTTAAATCATTCTTTGAAGTACCCTTCACATTCTAGTTTCTACACAGACAGTCACAAACTCTGAAACTCACAAGTTCACAACACAGTAGTACAGTACTGTACTAGTAGTCTAGTACTACTAGTACTATTCAGTATTCACTATTCACTATTCAATTCACTGTACTATTCAGTGTACTATTGAAATTGGAATGTATTCAGTAATCAGTATTCTACACACCTCTAGCTCTTGGCTCCCATGGGCCTCTGGAGAGTCGGCGATGAGTTCCTCTAGCAGGGCGGCGTCGGCAGGCTCACCCTCACCTTCCTCTTCCTGGTCGCCATCCCCCGAATCTGCGCCAAATTGCACAAAGGCCTTCTGGAAATTAGCAGCATTGTCGGTGGTTGTCCTGAAACAAAAAAAACAAAAAATGGGTTTTACTTTTTAAAATGTATTATTATTAATATAATAGTTAACATTGAACTTTGACCTTTAACTAGACCTTCATTTTTATTTTTGTCTCATGAGTTATGACCTTGTTACCTTGTATGACCTTGGCCTAAGCCCTAAGTACTCGTACTCCAAATATACTTGGTAAGTCAAGTGAGAATCTTCTAACAGTGTCAGTTATACTTATACTAAGTTACTAACTATAGTAACTAGTAACTAACTGAAACTGATAGTTAGTATAAGAATTTAAGAAATAGTCTGAAATACTAGTACAAAAAAAAAAAAAAATTACCTTTGAGTTTGACCTTAGTCACCTTCGTCCTTAGACCTTACCCTTCAGAAGTTCAGATACATATCTAAAAAGGAGTAAATGACTAAAATTATTAATTTATTAACTTACATGGTGACCTTGTCCTCAATCCCAAACTGGCTGTGGATATTTTCCATGGCCTGGGCGAGAACATCATGGGTGTGGCTCCCCACGATCCTCTCGCAGGACACGACAGCCATCTTCCGGTCCCTGGTGTTCGGGTCCAGCCAGTGGACAGTCATGCCCAGGTACCCCTTTTTGTTTGCTGACCAGCAGTCAGCTGTAGTGCTCACCCACTTGACTTGCTCCAGTTTACTAAAATGTAAGGATAAAGGTAATTGAGTCGACTTCATTATATATAGAATTATTATGTTCCTTCCAACAACCAACTATACTCCTAAAATCGATTAATGAAATTTACAAACACATGTGGCAGTCCGTGGATTCGAATCCAGGATGCTCACACCGAAAATCAACACCTTATGCATCGCACCACGAAAACAGTTAATAGAGATGTAGTCAATAAATTACAATAATCATATATATTAATCATAATAAATTGATAATCAATATTGTATTATTATTAATTTATTATATATTTTGCATTGAAAAATAACTCCATTACATAATGATTCATTAATGAATCATTATGTATTGGAGTTCTTTTTCAATACAATATATAATATAATAAATATAATATAATTAATTAAATATACTAATTAAATACCAATATAAATATATAATCAATATTTGATTCTATGAATACAGTGTAAGTGACTGTGTAAGTCACAGCTAACAGTGGTCCCTCTCAGTCGAGTCGAGAAATTGAGAATGCTGACAAAATACTAAAATAGTATAAAATGTTAAAATTTAAAAATACTCACAAAAGTGACAAAACTCCAATACACAGAGCTGTTTGGATAGCGTCAAGCGAGAATATCCCAGATTCCCAGGCGATCAGTAGCGCGTACCGTAGCGGTATTGTTTTGATGAATATAATTATATAAATATAAATTACTTACAACAGGATGAATTGTGATGATAGATGATTAATGCATTGGTGGAATGCCACGGTAAGAATAGAATTATAGAATATTACTAATGTCACACGTGGTTAGGTCGTTTGTTGTGGCTAGGCCTGGGCCGCGCGCTAGGCCTATGGCGGCGGTTTAAATTTAATTAATTTACGCCGCATTTTCTCTCATATTAATTATTTATTATACATTAATTAGGCGTGACTGTGAGAGGGACCACTGTAGTCTGTACTGTTGTTTCGAAGTTTCTTACCTGGTGAGGCTCTCCTTTATCTCCTCATAGGTTTTGAGGAGCCTTCTCCCCAGCGTCCTCCTGGATGGTACCTCCTTATTAGGGTTGAGGACGCTGACAAGGCCCCTGAAGGTCTCGCTGTCAACAATCTGCAGCGCCAGCATGTTGTCCACCACAAACCTGACAATGGCCGTATCGACGGAGGACTGCAGGACGGAGCTACCCTGGGCCATGATGCCAAAGGTCTCCGTAATGGACATCTGGCGCCGATTCTTGCTAGTACTTGCCCCGCCGTCTGCTGACTGCTCGGATGAGGTCCTGGTCCTGCAGCTGCGGCCGCCAGCCTTGCAAGCTTCTTCAACCAGTTTTATCTTGTTAGGATGAATCCGGTTGAAGTGGCTTTTAACCTAACAAGTGCGCATGGGGGTAATTGGAAACGTCCCCCTGTGCTGACGTATTTGAGGTGTTTCCGTCACTAAAATATTCATTGTACCATTAATAGCATTAATACTTATCCATATGCGCCTATTATGGGTTGATTATAAAGGTATTAACCTGAAACAACAATAAAACGAGTGAAAACAGCGTTTGGATGGTCAAAATCGGAGATATAGGCCCGCGAGTTGTATAATGTATGGGTGTGGCAAGCTGCTTTCCCGCCAATTTCCCCCAAGGCCACTGAGACACAGTCGATTGATACTCTCTCTCTCTCTCTTGCACTCGCTTGCCATCAGTGATGACAACACCCTGCTTGCAACTCGCTAATGTTAGCACGAAAATATACCTCAGAATAAGGGAATAACAGGGAAAATAGGTGATAACTGAAGGAGAGGAGGAAAGTGGGGAAGGAGGGGACGTAGAGGACTGAGATTTTGCATGGCCCAGGGGCCAAAACAAAAATAAAAAATAAAAAAAATAAAATAAATTATTATTTTTTTTCGATGTCAAAAGTTGATTTTTTTTTCTCACTCACTCTTAAGAGTCTCCCCGCAGTCCGCCGGGGGAACTCTTAAGAGTCCCCGCAGTTCCCGGGTTAATGTTGGCCTTGGTGCCCTTGTGCACCTTCAATTCGGTGATCTTGGGGAGGCAGGACAAGCACTGAAAGACGTAGTTGTCGCCAACTAACCTCTTATAGGCTACCCACTTGCCAAGGAATGGCCAGGGTGAGTCGGGTGACCGAGCCTCGTCAGTCACCATCGGCGTCACCTCAGGCTCAGAGTCATTAGACTCTAAATCTTGGCTCAATCCGCTCAATGCGGGCACCGACTGCGACACAGTATCTTGCGACATGATCACTAGTAATAGTGATTCAATGCAAATATAATAATAAATAATGTGAAGAAGCAAGCCGAGAAACACGTTGAACACTGTAACACAAAAGTATACGAGACGGGGAACTGCTAGATGTTACTGCGACGAGAGCTGCTTGGAGAGTGAGGAGGAACGAGGGTGCGTCGTGGACTCGTGGTCACGTGACCCCCAAGCGGCCCGCATGGGTGGAGAAGAAATTACGAGGGTTCGGTTCGGCTTTTAGTTTACCTATTTATTGACTATTCTGCGGATTTCTGCCTGTTTGGCAATTAATTAACGATTATCGCTATTTTGGAACAAAAAGTATCGACGTTACCGTTAATTCGTTAAAGCTGGAAACAAAATTATCCGATAAACGTTAACCCGAAATCGTTAACGCGTTACTTTATCACGTTAGTGCCCACCTATGCATATTACATATCGTTACATTGTCGTTATTGTCTATGTAAGATCGGGTTTACAGGAACGTAACTCAATCGTAAATCGAGGGAGACCACCTGTATATTATTTTGCAAGTTTTACATTATAATACTGTATGGAGTTGTAATTACAATGAGAGTACTGTACTGTGATAATGTTTCACTAACTCTTATTGTAGTAAGCTTGTCCATATAGCTTTAACTGTCTTGATAGTGTAGTGCATAGTGCGCGGAATTTCGATGCGAGTATCCTGGGTTGGAGTCCTCGGAGTGCCACATGTAATTGTTGCTTTCATTGATTGACAATTGACATTGACATTGACATTGACAATTACCCTGAATTGTGTTGTGGAGAAGTATCTGGAGAAGAAACAAAAGGTGTATGTTGCCTTTATGGACTTGGAGAAGGCCTATGACAGAGTGGATAGAGAAGGTTTGTGGAAAGTACTTAGAATATACGGAGTAGAGGGCAAGTTGCTGAAAGCAGTGAAGAGCATGTATGAGGGTGCAAAGGCGGCAGTACGTGTGGAGAGTGAGCAGAGCGAGTTCTTTGACCTGAATGTTGGTTTGAAACAGGGGTGTGTGATGTCCCCGTGGTTGTTTACTGTATATATGGATGGAGTCATGAAAGAAATATTATCAAGAGCAGTGGATGTTGGTGTATCGCTGAAAAGGGAGGGAATTGAGTGGAAGCTACCTATACTGCTGTTTGCGGATGATACAGTTCTGATGAGTGATAATGAATGGGAGTTGCAGGGTCTGGTAAATGAGTTTGGAACAGTGTGCGAAAAACGGAATTTGAAGGTAAATACGGGGAAGAGCAAGGTTATGGTCTTCGAAAGGGGTGAAGTCACAGAGTGTGAGGTGAAGCTGAACGGTCAGGCTATGGAGATCGTCAACTCTTTTAAGTATCTGGGCAGTGTGTTGAGTAAAGATGGGACTATGGATGAAGAGGTGCGGGAGAGGGTACAACAGGGGAAGAGGGTTGTAGGAACGCTAAAAGCAGTAACAAGAAATAGGGTGGTCAGTATGGAAGTGAAGAAGTCCTTGCATGACAGTGTGGTAATCCCGACACTGACTTACGGAAGCGAAGCATGGACGTTGGTTGAGAGACTCAGACCAAGAGTGAGAGCAGTGGAAATGAATTACTTAAGGAGTGCGTGCGGAGTTACATGGAGGGATAGACAGACTAATGAGGAAGTAAGAAGGAGGTGTGGTGTGGAGGTAGATGTGCTGGAAAGTGTGAAAAGGAACAACTTGAGATGGTTCGGCCATATGGAACGTATGGAAAGCGAGAGAATGACTAAGAGGGTGTACGAGAGCGAGGTGGAGGGACAGAGGGGGAGAGGTAGACCGAATATGAGGTGGAAGGATGGAGTGAGGAACTACATGAACGAAGGCGGTGCTGGTTGGGGGGAGGGGCGTCGACTGACTGGGGACAGAGGTGCATGGGGGCGGTTCGTTCGTGGCCACCCCTTCGGGGATCACGGCGTCAGGCAATAGATAGATAGATAGATTGATTGAGTTTGGATGTGAAGTTGGTTGGTGTAAAAAACATAATACTATACTGTAATCTGTTTCTTTTCAACTGATGGTAAATTGCAAACATCCCATCAAGATTTCTCAGTTATTTTAAGGAATTTGTTTTGATATACAGTACTGTATAGTGGAAAATATATAAAGTTGGTCTTATTAGGATGCAGAGACATCGTTCTTCCATATTTGTCCATTAAGTATCAAGAAATTAGCTGGTAAGGGAATGTATAGCATATGAATTTTTTTTAACTGACTTCACAACGTAATGCATAAATGCGCAGAATTTTGGTGCGAGTATCCTAGGTTCGAGTCCTCGGAGTGCCACATGTACAGTATTTGTTGATTTCATTAATTGAGTTTAGAGGTGAAGTTGGTTGGTGGAAAACACATATTAATTATTTTAAAGATTTTGCTATGATATACTGTACCTGTATAGTGCTAAATATATAAACTTGGTCTTATTATGATGCAGAGACATAGTACTTTGATATTGTTCCATTAAGTATTGACAAATTAGCTGCTAAGGGATTCAATTTATCGTCAGCTGAAAAGAAAGAGTATAGCTTATTATTTTTTGAACTGGTTATGTATGTATGTATATTTTATATTTTAATTGTTTCTTTATTTATTTTTATACAGTACAGTAGTTTAAGTGTATGTAGAGTATATATTCAGGCACATACCCCATAGCTGGGGGTGGCCGACTCGAGACAGAGCCTGGTTAGTAATAGGACAAAACTATAGTAATGACAAGCGACAATAATGTGGCCTTTCTGGGCTAGCGTAAGGCATAAATGCGCGGAATTTGGGTGTGAGTATCCTAGGTTCGAGTCCTTGGAGTGCCACGTGTATTTGTTGATTTCATTAATTGAGTTTAGAAGTAAAGTTGGTTGGTTAAAAAATATGCATATGGTGCAAATACATAAATGCAGTTTTTAACACTTACAGTTTCTTACAGTAGATCCTCTGGAAAAAGGCAAACTATGCCTGTGTATCCAGCTCAGTACCAGTACTTGCACTGCTGCGGTCGTTCACGGTGTTGGCGGCGGAGGTAGCAGACGCAACATTTTTACTATTCTGTATTTTTGTTTTATAATCAAACTTCAAATCTTGTCTTCCCCATGCTTTATCAAGATTACTTTCAAACTCCCTTATTGATTCGGAATCGACTACATACTGGGGCAGTGCGTTCCACTCATTTACCACTCTATCACAAAATGAGTTCTTTGCCTTCTCAAGCCTATTTCTTTCTTTGTAAATTTTCTTAGAGTGTCCTCTCGTTCTTGTTCCCTCCCGCATCAAGAAGATACCTTCACACACATCCTCATCGTACTTTCCTGACACTATCTTAAAAGTCTCTATCATATCCCCTCTCTTTCTCCTATATGCCAGTGTCGGAAGCCCCAGTGTCCTCAACCTCTGCTCATAGCCCGCGTTCTTCAACGTTGGTACCAGCTTGGTAGCTCTCCTCTGCACTTTCTCCACTGCTTCTATATCCTTTACCATATATGGAGCCCACACCTGGTTCGCATATTCCAGGTGCGGCCTAACCAGCGCTGTATAGAGATTCCTGAAGATTTCTTCGTCAAGTGACACAAATGTCCTCCTTATCAGCCCTACAATTCTATTGGCTTTGTTTATCTTTTCCGCTAAATGTTCTGAGAAATTTAACTTATTGTCTATCACTACTCCTATATCCTTTTCTGCATTCACTTCCTCCATCGCTTCATACATACTGTATCCTACCTTGTCTATCTTGCTGGTCCCAATCCGCATGTACTTGCATTTTTTTGGATGAAAAGGCATTAACCAATGCTCAGACCATCCCTTCATGCCCTCCACATCTCCTTGAAGCAAACCCATATCTTCCTTACTCCTCACTCTTCTATACAGCTTAGTGTCATCCGCATACAGGTATACCTCACTTCCATTAGTTATAACTTCAGGTAAGTCGTTGATAAATATAACGAACAGCAGTGGTCCCAACACAGATCCCTGAGGTACCCCACTTGTAATTTCCCTCCACCCCGAGCCTATTCCATTCACCAGTACCCTCTGTCTCCGATCTTTCAGGAAGGCTTCTACCCATTTCACACATTTCTCCCCTATATTATAGCTTCTAACTTTCTCTATTAACCTTTTATGTGGGACCTTATCGAAGGCCTTCATAAAATCACAATATACCACGTCTATTACATCACCATCTTCTAGAATTTGCATCCAATCATCTACCACCTTAATTAGCTGTAGTACCGTCGACCTCCCCGGCAAGAATCTGAACTGTCTCCCACTGGAAAGTTGGTTTGACTTCATATGATCCATTATTCCTTCTCTAATTACCGTTTCCATTAGTTTACACACAACACTTGTCAAACTGACTGGTCTATAATTCCCTGGGTCATTTCTCTTTCCCTTCTTAAATATAGCTGTTATGTTCGCCTCTCTCCAGTCCATCGGGATTTGTCCTGTATTAAATGATACCTCAAATAACATTTTCAATGGCTCTACTAACATCTCACCTCCTTCCTTTATGATTCTTGGGTGTATCCCATCCGGTCCCGGTGACTTACTTCTGTTCATTTTTTCTATAGCCCTTCTTATTCTAGCATGGGAAAACTCTATTAGTTCTAGTGTCGGTGCCTGTTTGATGGGAATAGTAGGCACTGCATCATCCGACTCCACTGTTAGTACCCCCCCAAAGTATTTCCCCAGCACCTCTGCTTTCTCCTTATCAGTCTCCGCTCTACTCCCATCATTCAACCCCCCTACCAGCTCTGGGATCCCTACTCTTCTTGTTAACTTTTCCTGAATGTACTTCCAGAATAATTTTGGATTATCCTTCACATTTCTAGCTATCTCTCTCTCCCTCTCCTTCACCCCCCTCCTTGTTTCCCACCTTATTTTATTGTTTATTTGTCTGCGTTCCAGATCCACTTCTTTAGCTTCTATACTAGACCCCCTGTTCTTTTTTAACAATTTTAATCTTTCCCACAATCGTTTCTTTCTTCTAATCAATATCCAAAGCTTTCTTTTCATTGGCAATTCTGGGTTCGTTCTTTTCCTCAATTTTGTTTTATCCTTATATTCCCTTACTGGTACACTTTTGGATACAGCATTCTCCAGTTTGACTCTAATTTTCCTCCACATTCCTTCAGCGTCTTCACCGTTCAAGTATTCCCCCCAGTCAATGTCCAAACACCGTCTCAGCAGCTCATAATCTGCTCTATCATACATGTATATTTTTCTATTGCTTCTATTATCCCTCTCTGATTTAATGTTACAACTAAAGCTTATACAGGCATGGTCACTACGACCTATAGGGCTATCCACATTAACATATTCCACTATATCCTCTTCATTGCTAAAAATCAAATCAAGTACACTCCCCTGCATCCTATCTCTATATCTTGTCATCTCTATAATATGTTGCGTTAAAAAATAATCTCTCACTTTCTCTATAAACTTATTTTCCAGGCTACCTTGTCCCGCTGGAGTAGTACAATTTGCCCAGTTGATCCTTGGCAAATTGAAATCTCCAATCAAAATTTTATATTTGTTCTCTCTATTATCTATTTCCTCCATTTTTTTTTTTTTTTTTTTTTTTTTTTTCTATGTGATTGAGGGAGGCAAAAGGCATAACTGCCTATAGCGAGTGCCTCCCCCATAGTTGAAAGAGTGACAGGGCCAAAATCAAGGGACGTTCGAGCCAAAATGCCTGGACACACGGAGTTTGAAGCAATTTAAGTCATAGGAAGAGGGAAAGACTGATTCTGGGAGAGAGTTCCAGAGCTCAGCTGTTGAGTAGAAGAAAGTTTGAGAGTAACGTTTCACTCTTGGGTTGGAGAGTTGCACAGAGTAGGGGTGGGATTGAGTTGCAAGACGGGTACCACGTGCCCTACGTAAAGGAGGTGGTATGCACTGGGATAGCTCTGAGGAACACTGATTATTATAGTAGCGATAGAATAGCGAGAGAGATGCAACATTGCGGCGGAGAGAGAGAGATTGCAGAGAGTTGGTGAGTGGACGGGAGTTAATGATACGAAAGGCCTTCCTTTCAACTTTGTCTAGGAGAGCAGTGTGAGAGGAACCTCCCCACACATGTGAACAATACTCAATACAAGGGCGCACTATGCCCCTGTACAGAGCAAGAAGCTGTGCAGGGGAAAAGAACCCCCTAAGGCGGTTGAGCACACCCAGCTTCTGGATGCTGCCTTAGCAAGACTGGTAATATGGTCCTTCCAAATGAGAGCAGAAGAAAAAGAGACACCAAGAATATTGAGAGAAGATGAAGGGTTGATTTTTGTATTGTTGAAGAATAAGGGATAGTCCGCTGGGAGATCCTGACGGGTAGATAGATGGAGAAATTGGGTTTTGGAAGCATTAAAGTTAACAAGGTTTTCTCTGCCCCAATTGGAAATAGTATTTAGATCAGAATTTAAGAGTTCTATGGCTTCATTACGTTTGTCGTTGAGGGATTGCTGGCTGGGGCGTTCTGAAAAACTAATGGAGTAGTGCAAGGTTGAGTCGTCTGCGTATGAATGGATGGGAATTAAGGTACAGTTAAGGAGATCATTTATAAAAATTAGAAAGAGAATAGGAGATAGGACAGAGCCCTGAGGAACACCGGAGTTTATAGAGTGAGGAAGTGAACAATGGCCGTCCACAACCGCGGCTATGGAACGGCCGGAAAGGAAATTAGAGACAAAGGCACAGATGGAGGGATAGAAACCGAAGGAGGGTAGTTTAGAAATTAAAGATTTATGCCAGACTCTATCGAAGGCTTTCGATATGTCTAGTGCAATAGAAAAAGTCTCACCGAAGTCCCGAAAGGAGGATGACCAAGAGTTAGTAAGATATGAAAGAAGATCACCAGTAGAGCGACCCTTAAGGAAGCCATACTGGCGATCTGAGAGCAGATTATGAGAAGAGAAATGCTTAAGAAATTTGGAAGCAAGAATAGTTTCAAAAACTTTAGAAAGACAAGAGATAAGAGCAATTGGACGATAGTTGGAGGGTTGAGAGCGGTCACCCTTCTTTGGGACAGGTTGAATGTGAGCAAACTTCCAGCATGAAGGGAAGACGTTAGAGGATAGACAGAGACGAAAGAGTTTGCCTAGGCAGGGAGTCAGCACGGAAGCACAGTTTTTGAGAACAACAGGAGGAACACCGTCCGGACCGTACGCCTTATTAGTGTTAAGCCCAGAGAGGGTAGAAAGTACATCTTTAGAAGAGATTAGGATATTAGGCATAAGTAAGAGAGAGGAGGGCGGAGAAGGAGGAATAGCTTTCAGTAGGTTATCATCCTCTCCCCTGCTATTATTTGGGCTTCTATATATAGAGGCAATTAGAATTGATCCTCTTGCACATTTTACTTCAATACACAAATACTCACAATACTGCTGTCTCATATCCACCTCATTAACCTTGAGCTCTTTTCTTACACAAATAAACAGTCCTCTTCCGACCTCTGCTCTAATAGCATTTCTCTCATATAACTCAAAACCCTCCAAACTATATTCCACCAGTTCCCTTTCAATTCTAGCATTTTTTGGTCTTACTTCCTGTAGGGCTATGACATCAGGTTTTTCCTCTTCATCCTGCAACCTACATATCAGTTCTCTTTTCTTGTCCTGGGTAAACACATCCACATTACTAAACATAATCCTTAATCCATCTACCATTCCTTCAGTAATTACACCATCCCGCTCCTCCAGTCCGTACCCTACTCCCCCGTTAGCACTACTGGGTCTGCCTCTTTGTCTCCTGTCTCTCCCCGTTCACTGCGTTGATTGACAGGCTATACTATAGGTAGCGCCAACCAACTTGACAATAATCTTGATCCCTGACCTCTTTGTAATTCAAAAAGGGCCTACAGCCAAGTGGCTGTAAATATCCACACCTATTTCCTGGTGGACTCTTCCCACATGATAAAAACGTCTGCCCAATTGCTTTCATTAATTTTGAGTTATAAGATTAGTTTGCTTGTGAAACAGATTAACTTGCTCATGTAGTAATATACACCCTATGTGGTGGATTGTGTTCTTTCATTTCATAAATTTTATTTTAGTAAGTGTTGTTTCCACATAGCGATTTTGATAAGTTGTTTTGACTTTATATTGTCTTTGTCCCAGTTTTGGTTTGCTTTGTTTGCAAGTTTTACATTTTAATTTCATAAATTGTATTTTAGTAAGCGTTGTTTCCACATAGCTATTTTGGCTTTATATTGTCTTTGTCCAAGTTTTGGTTTGTTTAGTTTGCAAGTTTTACATTTTAATAAGTTAAGGGGTCAAGATTATTGTCAAGTTCCCTGGCGGTACCTATAGCATATTATTACTTGAACTTGTTAGTATGTACAGTATATATTCAGGCACATACCCCATAGCTGGGGGTGGCTGACTCGAGACAGAGCCTGGTATAGGACAAAACTATAGTAATTACAACCAACAATAATGTGTCTTATCTGGGAGTATGATGTAAATACAGTACCGGTACTGTAATTATTATTATTATTATATGAGATGCCGAAGTCTCCAACCAGGGTGCAGAAACACCATCAAGATCAATCCACACAAAACACCCGGAGGCACTGGAGAGAGACTATGGCAACTTAGGAAAAAATAAAAACATACACTGTATACTGTACTGTACATATACACATATTAAACACAGATAACATATTATGCAGTGGAGGATATCAAGCTTAAATATAATACAATAAAATAGAATAAAATAAGTTTAAAAATTAGAATTAATGCTGCAAAAAAGCATTAACTCTAGACTTAAAAATGGAGATATTAGCTGAATTGACTAGCTCATTTGGCAACTTATTCCACAAGTACAGTTGGTAAGGGGGGTGGGCTTATATATTTCCTCATTTATATATTCATATTATTTTTTATAGTTTCCTCCCTAGACCATCAAGCTTTAAAAATAGATAAATGTGTAAATTTTTCGATAGAAAAATGTTCCGGCCTAAGGCCGGTTTGTCTTAAATTAAAGGCTCGCTATTGCTAGCCAAGAAAAATTCGACCCATAAATGACTTGACAAATCTTAATACTGTATTGACAAAGAATTTGGGTGAAAGGTCTTAAATTCGGCAAACTAATGGGATGTCAAAACTAATAAGATGTCAAAGCTAATAGGTATAAGCATTAGGGAAAGGGGGACCATAAAAATAAGCCATCTCCCCTTAACACTGTTTACTGCTTTGATTGACAGGATATACTGTCTTTTTCCAGCTGATGGTCAATTGGTATATCGTCATCCTGATTACTGGACTATTGTTTTTGTTTCCACATACCGTAGCGATTTTGATTAGTTTTGTCTTTACTGTGTTCGTATAAGTTTTAGTTTGTTTATTTTGCAAGTTTTACATTATAATTTCATAATCATATTTTGCTTAACCCTTTCTGTACCGGTGCCGTCCTTTTAACTATATTCTTGCTACTATTAGACGATTGTATTCAGTTTAAAAAGGGCCTCCAGCAATTAACAGGCTTCGAGCTATCTCACTGAACCCATTTACTACCACAGATCCTTGTTAAACTGCACAAAATCGTCTACATATACAGTAAACTTCCGTTAATCCGACGACCGATAATTCGAATCTCCCAATAGTCCGAATTTTTCAATTTGAGGCCAAATCCGAATTCACCCAATAGTCCGAATTTTTCAATTTGAGGCCAAATCCGAATTCACCCAATAGTCCGAATTTTTGAATTTCCCGGGCGCGCGATATTTCCAAATATCGGCCCTCTAGCGGGCCAGGCCGGACTAAACTGTCTGCCGTTGTCGGTCTACCTGAAACGTTGTTTATCCCGTGTTTATCCTGTGATATAGTGACTTAGTGACTTATTGATGGGTCCCACAGCAAGTTCAGGTGCACGAGGGAGGAATGACAAGAACAAACATAAGAGGAAGCACGTAACTCTGTCCATAGCTGATAAATTGCGAGTGATAGCGATGGTAGAGAAAGGTAGTGATCGGCGTAAAGTTATGGAAACTTTTAATATCGGTGCCTCCACAGTTTCAAACATAGTGAAGGCAAAGGCTAACTTATCGAAGTTTGTTGCCTTTGGAAAGTCAAGTTACACGGGTGATGTGAGAAAGACAATGAAAAAAACAAAACATGAAAAACTTGACGAGGCAAGTGGTTTACGGCCAAGCGGGCTGAGGGCAAGCCTATCTCAGGGCTTATGATAATTGAAAAGGCCAAGCAATTCCTGCGTGATATGAATATGGAAGACGATATAAAATTCTCCGACGGCTGGTTGAGAAACTTTAAAATTAGGCATGGGATTAGGGTCCTAGATGTCGCCGGAGAAAAGAATTCTGCCGACAAAGAGGCCGTCGATCGGTTTGCACACATTTTTGCTACCATTGTTCATGATCACCAGCTGACCCCAGACCAAATCTTTAACGCCGACGAGACAGGGCTATATTGGCGCTGTTTGCCAACAAGGACATTAGCTGGTAGAGGAGAGAAGGCTGCACCCGGATTCAAAATGAATAAAGAACGTCTCACAATCCTGCTGAGTGGGAATGCTTCCGGTAAATGTCGCAATCGTTTGTTTGTTATCGGCAAGGCTAAGAATCCCCGTGCTTTCAAGAACATGCGAGGGAAGTTGCCAGTGATCTATGATGCACAGAGCAATGCATGGATGACTGCCCAAGTATTCCATGATTGGTTCTTTAAACACTTTGTTCCCGAAGTCAAGGCCTACTTCAAGTCGATTGGCCTTTCTGAGGACACCAAGGCTGTCCTATTCCTGGATAACTGCAGAGCACATCCCCCTGCCCACGAACTAGTGTCTGGAAACATCTTTGTCACCTACTTGCCCCCTAATGTGACTAGTCTGATACAACCAATGGACCAGGGTGTGTGCCAAAAGTTTAAGCAGAGCTACAAGTCCTCATTTGCCCGCAAGCTGATTAACTCTGATGCATCAGTAAAAACTTTCCAGTCAAGTTTTTCCATCAAGGATGCCATATATGATGCTGCCCTAGCCTGGAAGGATGTTTCAGAGGTAACCCTCAAGAAATGTTGGAACAAGCTGTATGCCCAGGTTGATGACCCTGAAGAGGTTGAAGAAGATGAGCATGATTTCGAAGGCTTTCTTGGGCGTCGCAGGGAGGCAATCAACGAAATCCGAGGCCTGATGGATACCGTGCCGGTCAACGACCCCAAGAGGATGACTGAAGAGGATATTGAGGAGTGGGTTGATGTGGATGGTGACCTGCAGGGCGAGGAAGAGGTGACAGATACAGAAATTATCCGGAGTGTTGTGGAGCCAGAATATGTTGAGGAGCACTCGTCTGAGGAAGAGGAAGAGGCAGATGACGATGGCAAAGTAACCTGGAAGGAAGCTGCTACCTATTTCGATGGTATGGTCAAATTTGTGGAACAGTCTAGCCAATATAATGCAAGTGAAACAATCGATTTCCACATCCTCCGTAATGAGTTCTATGAGAAAAGGGGCAGGGCAGTCAAGCAGGCAGACATCAGGGACCTGATGAAAAACATGCACCAACGGGGCCGCCGATCAGATGAACCAGATAACCCTAGACCTGCAACAATGCCTCTCACAGACGACTCGCGTACCAGCTCACCTGAACCTCTTACCACACCAGAACCTATGCCTCCTGCTGATTTTGAAGGCTGGGAGGACCTAGCATCCCCTGTGAAGGCCACTCCTGAGGTAGCCCCAGCCACCCCTGTGGTAGCTCCTGCCAGCCTAGCCACTCCTGAGGTAGCCCCAGCCGCCCCTGTGGTAGCCCCAGCCGCCCCTGTGGTAGCTCCTGCCAGCCTAGCCACTCCTGAGGTAGCCCCAGCCGCCCCTGTGGTAGCCCCAGCCGCCCCTGTGGTAGCTCCTGCCAGCCTAGCCACTCCTGAGGTAGCCCTAGCCCTAGCTCCCCCTTCAGATATTGAAGGCTTGGAGGATATGGCTGTGGAGTAATAATCAGTGAAGTGTAGTAGATTTAAGGACCCCAAAAAAAAATATAAAACCAGCAAAATACAAAAAAAAAAATAAGTCTTTTTAAGTTAATTTTACATTAAAGTACACTTACAGTACAGAGCAGTGATTATAAGTTACTAATATGGGGCTAGGGGGCTAGTGGCTGGGTTGGGGCTGGTGCTGGGGGCTTATCTTCAATGTTACACATCTCTTCTCTTCATATAAGGTGAGTTAAAGTCATGATTAGTCATTATTATCATTATTATCATTATTATCCTGTGTTTGTGTCTTGGTTTGGGTCTTCAAAAAAAAGTCGGGGGGGGGGGTAACGTCCAATAATCCGAAAAATCCACTAATCCGAACGAGGGCCGGTCCGCTGCCCTTCGGATTAACGGAAGTTTACTGTAGCTAGAATAAAATAAAAAAGCCGTTGCCGGTACAGAAGGGGTTAATACCTTGCACTGCCTTGATTAACAGAGCTATACTCTGTCTTTTTCCAAGTGATGGTAAAATTGATATATCGTCATCCTGATTACTCCCAATTTTGGTTTGTTTAGTTTGCAAGTTTTACATTTTAATTCTTTTATTTCATAATCATATACTGTATTGCTTAAGCGCTGTTTCCACATAGCGTTTTTTATTAGTTCTTTTGCCTTTTATGTTGTCTCGTCCCAGTTTAGATTTGTTTATTTTGCAAGTTTTAGCATTTAATTATCAAGATTTTGTAGCGAAATAGGTTTTCAAATGTTTCCACATAGCGATTTTGATAAGTTCTTTTGTCTTTCATCTTGTGTCGTCCCAGTTTTGGTTTGTTTAGTTTGCAAGTTTTACATTTTAATATATTTCATATTTTTGTTGTGCTTCATCGTTGTTTCCACATAGCGATTTTGATTAGTTCTTTTGCCTTTATATTGTCTCGTCCCTGTTTAGATTTGTTTATTTTGCAAGTTTTAGCATTTAATTAATTACCAAGAATTTGTAGCGAAATAGGTTGTTAAATGTTCCACATAGCGATTTTGATAAGTTCTTTTGTGTCGTCCCATTTTTGGTTTGTTTAGTTTGCAAGTTTGACATTTAATTATGAAAGCGTGTCCATAATATGACGCAGACACATAGCAGTATCATCTCAGATATGTGGATTTTGTAAGTTTGTTGTTTTCAAAGTTTAAATTCCGATTCTTTTATTTCATAAATTTTATTTTAGTAAGCGTTGTTTCCACATAACGATTTCAATTATTAACTTGCTCATGTAGTAATGTACACCCTATGTGGTGGATTGCGTTCATTTATTTCATAAATTTGATTTTAGTATGCGATTTTGATAAGTTAATTTGACTTTATATTGTCTCTGTCCCAGTTTTGGTTTGTTTAGTTTGCCAGTTTTACATTTTAATACATTTGTTTAGTGTGTTGTCATATCGATAGTTTATAATTTTAATAAGTTGGTTATATTAATTTGAGCAGTAACTTTTGAGTTTGTTTTCCAGTTTAATATTTTCTATCTATCTATCTATTGCCTGACGCTGTGATCCCCGAAGGGGTGGCCACGAACGAACCGCCCCCATGCACCTCTGTCCCCGGTCAGTCGACGCCCCTCCCCCCAACCAGCACCGCCTTCGTTCATATACTTCCTCACTCCATCCTTCCACCTCTCTTTCGGTCTACCTCTCCCTCTCTGTCCCTCCACCTCGCTCTCGTACACCCTCTTAGTCATTCTCTCGCTTTCCATACGTTCCATATGGCCGAACCATCTCAAGTTGTTCCTTATCACACTTTCCAGCACATCTACCTCCACACCACACCTCCTTCTTACTTCCTCATTAGTCTGTCTATCCCTCCATGTAACTCCGCACGCACTTCTTAGGTAATTAATTTCCACTGCTCTCACTCTTGGTGTGAGTCTCTCAACCAACGTCCATGCTTCGCTTCCGTAAGTCAGCGTCGGGATTACCACACTGTCATGCAAGGACTTCTTCACTTCCATACTGACCACCCTATTTCTTGTTACTGCTTTCAGCGTTCCTACAACCCTCTTCCCCTGTTGTACCCTCTCCCGCACTTCTTCATCCATAGTCCCATCTTTACTCAACACACTGTCCAGATACTTAAAAGAGTTGACGATCTCCATAGCCTGACCGTTCAGCTTCACCTCACACTCTGTGACTTCACCCCTTTCGAAGACCATAACCTTGCTCTTCCCCGCATTTACCTTCAAATTCCGTTTTTCGCACACTGTTCCAAACTCATTTACCAGACCCTGCAACTCCCATTCATTATCACTCATCAGAACTGTATCATCCGCAAACAGCAGTATAATATTTTAATTAAGGTAATTATGAAAAGTTGTCCATAATATGACTCCGACACAGTATCATATTTTGTAATCAAGAATCGAGAAATTAAACAAATTAACTTGCTCATGTAGTATTGTACATCCCATGTGGTGGATTTTGTTTTTTTATTTCATAAATATTATTTTAGTAAGCATTGTTTCCACATAGCGATTTTGATGAGTTATTTTGGCTTTATATTGTGTTTGTCCGAATTTTGGTTTGTTTAGTTTGCAAGTTTTAAATTTTAATTAAACCATGAGCTGGAAAACAAGGGACTATAAACCCGGTATCACACGATAGCTTTTATAGTCAACATTCGATGGTCAAGATTTTTCTGGCAAAATGTCTGGAATTGTTTTCACTGGTAACAGGAAGTCGACTGATAAACTGTGTTGGTGGTGTAATGGTTTAGATGCTTATGTTCTGGGTGTGGTGTCCCGAGTTCGAATACTGGGAGGAGCATATGCTTTCATTAGTTTATTCAAGTACATAGGGGTTTGTAATTGATGATTAATGTTAAGAACGGGGTGTTACTTATATATATGTTGTTGTTGTTGTTGTTCCCCAAGCTGCCTGGCCGAACAGCCCCAAGGCCCCGAGCAATTCCAAGGCCATAACCGAGCGCCCCCACAGAACCCTCCCTGCCGACCACAATAAAGCCTGAGTGACCGAAGCCACTCCATGGCGGGGAGCTGAGGAGGGTGCAGAAACGCCCGGGAAACCAAAGCCCCACCCAGGGCCCTGTGCCTCTCAGCAATTATGAAGAGAAAGTTGAGGGGCAAGGGAAAAATGTGATGCTTTGGCTTCCAATCTTGGTAGATTGGGAGGTCAATCCACGGAAAAGACGCCGTCACTTGAGATCTAGAAAATATATAAGTTAAAGGAACAGTCAGAGTAAGCTATGGGTATGGCAGAGATCGCTCAGTTCTCACTCTGATAGACCAGCCCATCACCACATGACTAGAACCCAATCCTCTCAGCATCAGGTAGGAAAGGCCCTAGAAAGCCGCCTTTGGCGGGGGGATAGCTCCCCTATTTCAACCTCTTTCGGGGTCGGGCACCCGCCCTTATATATATATGTTGACCACATAAGCTGCCAGACCAGTGTTGAGGATAAATATTGATTGAAAAAGCGGTGGTGTGATACCGGCTTAACCCTTACAGTATCGGTGAGGTGCTCTGTATTGGAATTTGGCTACATTTAGACAATTTTATGAAGCTCGGGAAGGATGTATGGTACGGTAGCTAAAATTAATAATCGAGATAGTCTGTAGTGTACATAGTGAATTTTATTAGGTCTTTTGCGTTTATCTTGTGTCGTCCCAGTTTTGGTTTGTTCATTTTGCAAGTTTTACTTTATACTTGGCAGACGTCCTTCCTAAACTGAATAAAATCATCTAATAGTTGCCAGAATATAATAGTAAATAATTCACCGGTACAGAGCGGGAAAATAAGTCAATTTTTGTATGTATTTACAATACTGTATGTAATATTAATATTATTGTTATTATTATTATTGTTATTATTATTATTATTATTATTATTATTATTATTATTATTATTATTATTATTATATACTCAGGCCCAATCCCCGTTTTTCCTTATTTTAATTATGTTTCAATCAACATGTAAGAGCAAGAATAGAATTTAAGTTGTGTTTAGTGAGTTTTAAGGTTCTCAAATTTGGTGAGCCTAGGTACCTTGCGGAGCTGCTCAGGCGTCCACCGGCACACCATGGTGTAGTTGTGCGTCATAACAATGACCCTTTTCGTCTTAATGAACCAAGGGCTTTCCAGCAGTCTTCTTTCTTTGAGAGGTCATTCTCCTACATGGCTCCGAGGTTGTATAACAGGTTGCCGCTGTCCATGAGACAACTGAGTTCTGTTGAATGCTTCAAGAGACAACTTAAGACTTTTCTCTTTGAGAGAAGCTATGATCTTGAGAGAGGTGTCATGACAGATGGCTATAGAGTTTAGGCTATTTTGCCACTGCTAGTGATTGTTAAATGTGTGTTTCTTTTGATGCATTGATTTTGTTCTTTTTTCATTCTCTTTCCGAGCGCTAGTGAATTCTTCGGAAAAATTGGCGCTTATGATAAATAAGTAAAATGCTTATTATTATTATTATTATTATTATTATTATTATTATTATTATTATTATAATTTTATATTGTTTTGGGCCTGAGTATATAAAATTATTATTATTATTATTATTATTATTATTATTATTATTATTATTTATATAATGAGGCACATACCCCATAGCTTGGGGTGGCTGACTTGTTATAGGGATTTAAGTGGAGGGATAGACAGACTAATGAGGAAGTAAGAAGGAGGTGTGGTGTGGAGGTAGATGTGCTGGAAAGTGTGAAAAGGAACAAGTTGAGATGGTTCGGCCATATGGAACGTATGGAAAGCGAGAGAATGACGAGGAGGGTGTACGAGAGCGAGGTGGAGGGACAGAGAGGGAGAGGTAGACCGAATGAGAGAGGTGGAAGGATGGAGTGAAGAAGTACATGAACGAAGGCGGTGCTGGTTGGGGGAAGGGGCGTCGACTGACTAGGGACAGAGGTGCATGGGGGCGGTTCGTTCGTGGCCACCCCTTCGGGGATCACGGTGTCAGGCAATAGATAGATAGATAGATAGAAGTGAAGATTTATCACAAATCAGTAGACCGAGCTGCCCAAACTGTTGCTGTCTACCAATGACACTGTGTGGGATCGAAGTACAGACCCTTTGATCAGCAACCAGACCATGCCACAGCCCGTGATAGGAATATTGTATGTATGTATGTATATACTCAGGCACATACCCCCATAGCTCGGGGTGGCCGACTCAAGACAGAGACCGAAGAGAAACAACATTTAAAGTTCCCAATTCTTAGGGTCCGGGATCACTTTCGCGGTCCCTCGGCCATTTCTCTGTCTCGTCTAGTAGGTGAATATGGGCTTTGTATATGATATTTATTAATTATTATATTATTATTATTATTAATGGTTATGTTTTATTTACTTTATATATATATATATATTTACTAACCTGCCTTTGGGCATTTATATATAATATGTGTACTAACCGAGTGGTGACTGTGCTGGGATATTGGGGCCTTCCCTACGACCTGTGCGGGTAGAGGCTTGACTTATCAGGTTGTGGAAGACCCTTTTATTCCGACGAGATAAGCCTTTTTTACACCACCCCTTTCTCTCTCCCTGTGTCTTATGCTTCTTCTTTTCGCACTGGTGGAAAGGGAAATCGTGGCAGATGACCATGTCAACGATGGACCTTGAAACCTCCGGGGGTCCTTGAGATACGGCTAGAGCGGTGAGATAGGATACGACCACCGACTGGTGCACCCTTGCCCCTGCGAGGTATTAGCTAGCTGCCAGGGACACTTCCATTGAGCTGTATAGGACACCTCAGCGTGTGTATAGGTGATAGGGCTGGCTGCAGCACCGGCTTAGATATTTACTAATATTTGTTGCCTTCTAGAGGATGCCGACAGTCAAGCAAGCCTGCCAAGACAAATTTGTCTACACATCCTTGGGAAGTTCTCTGTTAGGCGCTATGAATTGTTCTGGTTAAAACTTTTCAGTACCGGTGGCGTGCTTTGAACTTTATTGTGGCTACTACTGTAATAGAGTATTTTAATCAGTTAAAAAAGGGCCTCCAGCAATTAAGAAGCTTCATAGTATCTCTTTAAGTATTTATAGTATCGTAGATCCTTCTTAAACTTCACAAAATTGTGTAAATATAGGTAGAATGTAATTAGTGACATAGAGAGTACAGAATGGGTTAAGATGTTATAAAGGCCAAACGTCCGACCATCATAGATTCGCTGCAAATATCACACGATGCAGGGTATGCAGATTGGTTCACAACAGGGAAGACTAGTTAAAAAACACAAAATAGGAGAAGAAAGCTCCAAGAAATGTGGCAACTGCAAAGAAGGCCACTGGGCATGGTTTACAAAATGTACGGAAAGACTCGGCTGTATAAAAAAAAACCCCGAGGACTAACAAATAATGCAAGAACAGTAGTACAGTACTTTAAAATTAGTAGTTGAAAGCCAGATAAGCAGAGAAGAAGTAAAAGAAGCAATCAATAGACTTAAAATGGGCAAAGCTGCTGGAGTAGATAACATCCCAGGTGAAATGCTGAGATATGGAGGAGAAGAAGCTGTTGACATAATGCATAGGTTATGTAAATTAGCATGGGAAAAGGAAAGTGTACCAGAGGACTGGAGGAAAGCAGTGATAGTACCCTTGTACAAAGGGAAGGGTAGTAAAGAAGAGTGTAAGAATTATAGGGGAATTAGCTTGCTTAGCATACCTGGAAAGGTACGGTACACGCAAGAGTAGTAACAGAGAGGCTACAGAAGATAACGGATGACAAAATAGGCGAGGAACAGGGAGGTTTCAGAAAGGGCAGGGGCTGCGTTGACCAGATAGCCTCAATGCGATTGTTGGTAGAGAAGTATCTGGCCAAAAACAGAAAACTCTATGCAGTATTCATGGATTTGGAAAAAGCCTACGACAAAGTAGACTGGGAGGGCCTGTGGGATGTGTTAACAGTATATGGTGTGGGAGGAAAGTTGCTAATGGCAGTAAAATCTCTTTATAGGAATGCAATGGCAAATGTGAAGGTAGGGGATAAGTTAAGTGAAAGTTTTGAGGTCAATGTAGGTGTAAGACAGGCATGTGTCATGTCAGCTTGGTTGTTCAATATATACATGGATGGAGTGATTAGGGAATGTAGGGCTGTATCAATGGGTGTGGGAGGTAGACTGGAATCAGAGGGAAGATTTTAACATGCCTATATGCGGACGATGCAGTCCTGTTGGCGGAAAATGCTGAAGAACTTCAGAGAGTGGTCACTGACTTTGACAGGGTATGTGAAAAGAGAAAGTTCAAGGTCAATGTAGGGAAATGTAAGGTAATGGTGTTTGAGAGAAGAATGCATGAAACCATAGATTTTAAGGAAAAATATAGAATCAAGAAAGAACACAAGAAAAGTTGTAAAATAAAATTGAAAAATGAAGTACTAGAAGAGGCTGAAAGTTTCAAGTATTTGGGAGCTGTACTATGCAAATATGGTAAAATGGAGAGTGAGATAAAAGAGAGAAAAATGCAAGGGAGAAAGGTGATTGGAGAGCTTGATAGTATTCTCAAAGGAAGATTGGTTAGCCAGGAAGTAAACAAGTCAATGAGAAACAGTGTGCTGCTCCCAACACTCTCGTATGGAAGCGAGACATGGACGGCAAGTGACGAGGACCTCTTCAAACTGAGAGCTGTGGAGATGAGCTTTTTCAGAATGGCAGCTGGCATGAATAGGCTAGATGGGCCAAGTAATAGGGAAGTGTACGAGTCCTTTGGAATGGAAGAGCAGGCTTTGGGCATTGATTGTGGTGTGGTTGAGTGGATAAAGAGAAGTACTTTGAGGTGGTATGGTCATGTTCAGAGAATGGATGAAGACAGAATGCCAAGAAAGATATATGGGAGTCAGGTGAGTGGAACCGCTAGTAGTGGAAGACCACCTATGGTATGGGAAAAGAAAGTGGAAAAATATATTGAAGAAAAACTTCCACGTAGTGGAAGGTGCATTGTGGCACGGGCAGGGGAGGCATGTCTTGACAAAGTAGCTTGGAGACGTTTCTGTCATGGCCATCCTCTGGTGGGGGTTTTCCAGGGGGAAACAAGGCGTCGGAGATGATGATGAAGAACAGTAGATAGAAGAAAAGATCAGGCAAGCCCACACACATGAGGGAATTACAGTCTGAGGAGAGATTGGAGAAGTTTGACAGGTTTAAAGGAGAGAAGGAAGAGGAGATATAATTTATGATGTATAGGTGTGTTAGGGGCATGGAAAGTCTACTTTATGCACTTTTCCATGGCCCTAACACACATATACATCAATATCATATCTCCTCTCTCCTTTAAACTTGTCAAACTTCTCCAATCTCTCCTCAGACTGTAATTCCCTCAATGTGTGCGGGCTTGCCTGATATTTTCTTCCATCTACTGTTCTTGCATTATTTGTTAGTCCTGGGGATTTTGTTATACAGCCGAGTCTCTGTACATTTTGTAAACCATGCCCAGTGGCCTTCTTTGCAGTTGCCACATTTCTTGGAGGTTTCTTCTCCTATTTTGTGTTTTTGAACTAGTCTTCCCTGTTGTGAACCAAACTGCATACCCTGCATCGTGTGATATTTGCAGCGCATCTATGATGGTCGGACCTTTGGCCTTTATAATTTCTTAACCCCTTCTGTACTCTGTCATTAATTATATTCTAGCTATATTTAGAGTATTTTTGTAAGTTTAAGAAGGATTTGTGATACTAAAAATAGTTAGATACTTTGAAGCTTCTTAATTGTTGGAGACCCTTTTTCAACTGATTAAAATAGTCTAAAGTAGCCACAGTTAAGTTCAAAGCACGGCACCGGTACTGAAAGTGTTAAGTGGAAATGCTATAGTCTATTCATTAAAATTAGGGCAAACCTCTTGAATACTAACCTCTAGACCTGATCACGTTCTAAGGAGAACTCTCAAGCAAAATGTATCTATGCAGTCTTGGAAACTTCTCACCGAGGCGCTATGAGCTGGAGTTCATAGCGCCTCGGTGACAAGTTTCCAAGGCTGCATAGGTCAGTCAATATTTCTTTGGAGTTCTCCTTCGAATGTGATCAGGTCTAGCGGTTAGTTTTCAAGAGGTTTTGCCTACTTGTAATGAATAGACTATAGCATTACCTTTGATTCTGGCTAAAAACCGATGATTGTACAGTACTGTATTAAGTTTAAGAAGGACCTATGTTACTAAGATGGTTCCTTGAGATCGTATTTACCCATTTGAGTTGTATAGGCTTCTTGAAATACCAGAAAAATATGTCATTGTAACCAAAACATGGACGACACCATATAAAGACAAAACAAATAATCCAAAGCAATGTTGAAATAATGATTTAGCAAAATAATATTTTGAAATAATAGAACCCAAAACAGAAATTCCTTCACCACCATTATGTAATATTCATCCTATTCTGGTTAGTGTGTGGTGTGGGTACAGTTACTGACAAATGTTTGTGAGCTCTTGTGATTGTCTTTTTTGGAAATACAGTACTATATATCCATTTTGATTGATGTTTGGTATCAAATCGACTATATATAAATAAATACATATGTATTTATTGATATATAGCTGTTATGATCTGAACATCAATTAAAATGGATATATAGTACTGTATTTGCATTAAGAAAATCACAAGAGCTCACAAACATTGTCAGTACCTGTACCCACACCACACACTAACCAGAATAGGATGAATATTACATAATGGTGGTGAAGGGGTTAAGTGAGAAATTTGTGTGTTGTGTTCTATTATTTCAAGATATTATTTTGCTAAATCATTATTTCAACATTGAATATGATCAGTTGTTTTTTCTTTATATTGTGTCGTCCCTGTTTTGGTTAGTATATTTTGCAATGTTGACATTATAATTTGGTACCGACTAACTTGAGGAATAAAGAGCAAGTTGTTATATATATTTTATTTTATTTTCAGGTCAAAGGTTCCTGTGACGTAGCAACAATTTCCACCCGCACTGGCCAACTTGGAGAGTACTGGCCCGGAAATGTGTTTGCTGCTGCCGTGTTAGTATGGCTGACAGGGTCCCGGCCTCGTCAGGGGAGATATGAACTGCTGTCGAAAATGTAAGTTACATTTGTTTTATGTTTATACAATTTTGTATTTATTAATGTTTTGCCACTCCTCGGGAATTACGGCATCTGTGAAAACAGTACTTGCATAATGCAAATCACAATTTGGTAAAGAAGTTATTTCGACGACTGTACAGTACTGTATGTGGGGGTTTGGTTAGTTATTTGTTGTTTTCAATCATCACTTCTGCAGTTGCTCTGTATATTAATATCCACAGCAGTCAAGTCCTGTTGGTAATGGTTGCTTACTTTATCGTAATGTAAATTGCATCTACAGTTGTTGACTTTGGTGTACAGTATGTGGTGAGGATATTGCATTGTTATATATGTGATTAGTTTGCTTGGGAAACAGATTAACTTGCTCATGTAGGGATATACACCTTATGTGGTGGTTTTGTATAATTTGATTTAAAAAAAGCGTAATTTCCACACAACGATTTTGACCAGTTCCTTTGCTTATACAGTATATTGTGTCGTCCCAGTTTTGGCTTGTTTCGTTTTGCAAGTATTAAATTACAATACTTGTTGTTGAGGTTCTGTTTACATATGCCGTACTTGGTGTTTGTCCTTTTACATATACCGTACAGTAGTTAGCGTTGGTCTGTTTACATATACTATACCGTACTTGGTGTTAGTCTGTTTACATATACTGTACCGTACTTGGTCTTTTTACATATACCGTACTTGGCGTTCGTCTTTTTATATAGATACTAGTCTTGTATAGATATTTGGCAATATCTTTTTATAGATACTTGACATAGCGGTCATTTTCTATACAGTATACTTGGCATAGTGATTTTGTTAATAGATACTTGGTGTTAATTGTTTTTGTATAGATACTTTGTGTCAGTCATATGATACTTGGCTTTGGGGGTCATTACAGTACAGTATACGGTTACTTGGCGTTGGGTGTCTTTATATATACTTGGCTTGACCTTATTAGATACCGGTACTTGGCGTCGAGGTTCTTTCTTAGATACTTTGTCGAGTCTTTTTATATATATATATATATATACGTTGATGGTGTTATATATAGTTTGTTGGCCTTTTATATATACTTTGTTGATGGTACTGTATTTAAATACTTGGGCATCTGGGCATTTGGTAAAGAAGTTATTTCGACGACTGTACAGTACAGTATTTGGTTATTTATTTTGTGATTTTTCTGTGTTCAATCATCACTTCTGCAGTTGCTCTGTTTATTGATATCCACAGCAGTCAAGTCCTGTTGGTAATGGTTTAGTTTTAGATTGCTTACTTTATCCTAATGTAAATTGCATCTACAGTTGTTGGGTTTGGTGCATGTGACGATAGTGCGTCGTTATATGTGCGATTATTTTGCTTGGGAAACCGATTAACTTGCTCATGTAGTGATATACACCCTATATGTTTGTTTTGTAGGATTTGATTTAAAAAAAACTTAATATCCACCCAGCGATTGTGACCAGTTCCTTTGCTTATATATTGTGTCGTCCCAGTTTTGGTTTGTTTGTTTTGCAAGTATTAAATTTCAATCCTTGTTGTCGAGGTTCTTTTTACATACTGTACTTGGCATTGGTCTTTTTACATATACCGTACCGTACTTGGTGTCAAGTCTTTTTACATATACCGTACTTGGCGTTAGTATTTTTATATAGGCTAGATATTTGTCCTTATCTTTTTAGAAATACTTGACATAGCGGTTGTTTTATATATAGTTGGCATAGCAATTTTGTGAATAGATACTTAGTGTTAATGTTTTTTTTATAGATACTTTGTGTAGTCATATGATACTTGGCTTTGAGTCACTACAGTATATGGTTACTTGGCATTGGGTATCTGTTTATATATACTTGGCTTGACCTTATTAGATACCAGTAACTGGCGTCTAAGTTACTTCTTAGATACTTTGTAGTCTTTTTATGTATATACACATTGGTCTTTTTATATATTCTTTTCATATATAGTTTGTTGATGGTATTTAAATATTTGGCATAGAGCTTCTTTTTCTTAATATTTGTAATTGTTTTTTATATAGATACTTGGTGTTGTCTTTATATAGATACTGTACTTGTCAGTCTGTTTATATATAAAGTACTTTGAGTACTTGTGCTTGCCATTAACAAAGTTATTGTTGATAGTAATCAAAGATATAGTTTGATATAATTAAGTTTAATTTTAGTGATTGAATTATGTTAAGACTAATGAAGGATTTAATGTAATGCAGTTTTCCTTTTAGACTAGGATTATTGATGAATTATGTTAAGACTAATGAAGGATTTAATGTAATGCAGTTTTCCTTTTAGACTAAGATTATTGATGGATTTGCTTTAAATTAGTCTCCTTTAAAGTAGTGCATACAGTTTAGAAGTTTTAGTGTTCATTATTATAAGCAGGTTTTGTCTTTATAACAGACCTAAATCCTTTGCAAGCATTATCTATATCATCAGACCCAATCTCTACTTTTGTTTTGCAGACTAAAGACAGAGCAATCATACATATCACTTCATTAGATTAAAGTAAATTATAGGCAATGTTTGAACTAGTAGCTTTATCCCTTTATTAGTTATACCTGTAGTTCATTGCTACTTATTTATTATAGAAGTGTTTATTCTAGCTATAGTTAGTTTCTATATACTATTCATATTATTAATAGAGTTTGTATTGGTTAACTTGTAAGTTTTTTGTTTAGTAGTTGATCCATACCACAATAATAATCATCACTTAGAAGTAAAAATCAGTACTTGTCCATTAGAGTTGTATGAATGTAGTCCTTCATGTTCTTCTAGTGTATGGTGAGAATTGATCAGTTGATGCTGGTAGTTAGCTTAGTTTTCTATAAAGGCTTTTAATCATTATTGCAGTCGAGAGTAGTCACTGGTACCAGTTTATTTCAAAATATTAAAAAGCAAAATTCAGAGTTTAGTGAAAAACATAAGTATGGCAAATAGTTTTTATTAAACAAAAGTAACAATAAGTTGTAATAGTTCATTAGATTAGTAATTCTTGAAACATGGTATTCACACATTAACATAACATTGCTTGTAACAAATACCCAGTACCCCAATAATTAGAGTACAGCACTTAACCTTTTGTAACTGTTAAGTTTATCATGAAGTATAAATGTCTCCCTGACTTTGAATTAAAACTTACAAACCAAAATTGGGAAAAGGACAATATAGTACTTTAAACAGTACTTTAAGTTCTAAAAATCAATCAGTTAAAAACACCAGTCTTTATGCAGTTTTTAATAAAGACAAAGCCAAATTTTGTAAGGGATAAAACTAGTTCGGTTACTACTACTGTAACTTAATATTTGGTGAAATAAGTTAGTAATTTTATCACAATTAACTGCCATGAAAATGTAACTAAACATAAAAATTTAAAATATTTGGAAATAAAAGTTTTTAATACCATAATATATTTGTTTTATTATACCTATGTGCTAGGATACAGTTCACCTTTGGTTCTTACCAAAGGCTGGACTCTGAATATCTAAATACCATTTAGTAGTGCTTAGAAAAATAATAAAAAAAAAGTTAGTAAACATTATGAATGGTATTTAATATTCAGTTAGCTTAACTTAGTTATTAAAGTCCAGTGGAACTTACAAAATTGTCAGTGGTGTAGACTGGAAAATTTCAAGTCCAGTTCAGAAACTTGTGAAATGTTGCAACGTCTACACCACTGAAATATTTCTAAGTTCTAGACTTTAACAAATTTCAGTCATTTGGACTTTGGAGAAATTCCAGTCCCAGACCAGTCTGAGACTTGGGAAATTTCTTAAAAGTTCAAACCCCAGGAATTTTGCTAAGTCCAGAGGCTGGACTTCGCAAAATATCAGTAAAGTCTATGGGGGGAAACCCAAACATTTCACACAGCAAAAACTTTTCTATCTCAAGATTCTTACTGGCAATTTGTGGAGATAGGTTCTACTTCACCAACCAGGATTGGCCCAGAAACTCTGTGCATTTCAAACCTAACCTCACATAGCCAGTCTGTCATTGGCTCCATTAACCCTTTCAGTAGTCACTACCTATTCTGGCTAGCCTCAGAAGATTTTAGTCAGCTTAGGAAAGAGATCCTTTCTAAGCTGATTAAAAGAATCTGATGCTAGCCAGATATAGTGACAGTACCAAGGGTTAATAGAGCTCATGACAAGCATGGGCTATGGAAGTTAAGTTTGAAATGCACTAACACATGCAACCCACAATAAACAGTACACAACCAAAGACTTTGTCAGAGAAACATTACTTGCAATCTTAAGACTACAAATAATGAAGGATCTGAACTTAATCATTATGCTTCTAGAACATTAAACCACATTACTTAAAAGAACTTTAGTTTAGCTTTCAGTAAGGATGGTTGAACATATCCAGAGTTCATTATGATATTTGGTTGTCAAACTGTTCATTCTAAGTTGCTAAACTTTATATCTTGAGTGTGCAGTATATAAACATGGTCAACTATCACATAACAGCCAAAGAAACTTTAAAGATTTATAAAGTCAGTAAACAAATCTTAGTAAAATCTGTATACAGTAACAAATTTATTACTTTTATTATGAATTTTATTTATGGAAATACCATATTCCTTTCTTTGCATGTTAAGTGATATTTTCCCTTAACATGCAAACAAGGTATTTTCATAAATGGCATATGCAGTAAAATTTATTTACAATTTTAATTACTTTAAATTGACCAGCTATTTTTAAATCTTTAAAGTACTTTGGCAGATTTTTTTCAGTCCGTGATAGACAAACCAACATTTAAATATGCAAACCAGATATAAAGTTTTAAACTTACATAAATGCAGCCAAACCATTGCTTACATGATACAGTACACTCTTATCCAAAAATAAGTACACCAATGGAATCCTATGAACCTTTAACCCTCTCATAAAACAATGTAATGCTGACTAAGGAGAAATTTTATAAACTTCAGGAAAACCTCTAGGAATAATAAAGTATAAAACTCCATTAGACCCACATCCTTCCAAAGCTTAATAAAATCATCAATACCCAGAATTAACAAGTCATGCTGGCTAAGAGAAATTCTATGCACTTTAGGAATAATAGGAGCATAAATGCAAAAATAATTCCAAAGAAACATAAAATAATCAAATATCCAGAATTAACTTAGTCATATTTATCAAGGGGCTTATTATCACTTTCAGTAATTATAGCAGTAAATATATAAAGGCCAAACTTCTAAACCAATTCAAATATGATGCACTTTGGGAATATTGGCTAGCATTCAATTATATTCACCTTAGGAAGTACCAGACCAATCAAGGGTTAATAAATTACTATTACCCCTCTCATTGCTCAACAGTCTTCCTAAACTGCATATAATCATCAGGTAGCCAAAATTAACTCCGTGATTCATATTACTCAATGAGTCAACTAAAAAGGCTGAACTGTATTACCACACCTATTTCCTGGTCAACTCTTCCAAACTTATAGAAATCTCAGTGATTAACAATTATTAATCTTAGTGACAAAGATATCTGGCTTAATTATAATAGATTAGTCTTTTATAATTGCCAAATATGTTTTACCATTAACAATAAACATGGATCAAGCATGGGATTTTCATAATTTGGGAAGAGTCACCCAGGGAATAGGATAGGAAAGTTTCAGCCCATTTCTTCTAGCCTTTTAGAGTTTCAAGAAGGTTGACCTATCATATATTAAAATACAGAACCAGATTTGTAAGCAGTCTATTTTCTTTGCAATATCAATATAAATACCATCACAAAAATCAAGGGACATTAATATACTCTATCGAAATGCAAAAGTACATTTCCATAAATATTTAATCTCTAACTTAGATTTCAGTGGCCATTTTCTATTAATAGAACTCTTTAAAACACTGCATACAAATCTTATGCTGTACCCTTACTTTTTCTCCAATAGGTTCAATAGATTCCATAGCATGTACTTATTTATGGCTAAAGAGTATCTCAACGGAATACATTTTAGAATGTGCAAACTTTAAGTGATGTCAAGTAGACGGTCCTTGACAACATCTACTAAAGTATATGGAGTAAAATAATATCTACTTCATATATTTTAATTTTTGTATATTTATTAAAGATTATTTTAAGTATCAATTTGTTTAAGTCTCCGATCATCAGGACACCCACCCTACCCCAGCTCTTGAGCAAGGAGTGTATAGTGGTAAAAACAGATTAATTTTGAAAGCATATATAATTTTCCTCTTAAATATACCATGACTTACATTTTCAGAGGGAATTACATGGCCTTCATAAATCAATACTTAATTAGTCTTCAAACACATACAAAATAATGCACATTCTAAGCCATCATTCCATTAAAGATTTAATTACTGTATTATGCAGTTGTAGAAAAAATATGCATAGCTTCTATATCCAGTATTAATAAAGACAACTTTGAGTAGACTTTTAGAACAATTAAAAGACTTAAATATTGCAAAATTTCTAGTACTTCTATTTTATTTATACTTTCTAGGAAAATTGGGCCCGAGTATATATAGAATTTTTCCTGCGGTCTCAAGTTGGCCAACCCCACCTATGGGGTATGTGCCGGAGTATATACAAATTCCCAAATTCATTACTTTAATTGCAAAGTATTTTGACAAAGACTTAAGATTTAATTAAATTTTAATTTCCATTTGGGCTCAGTCTCAAGTCTGCCAACCCCAGCTATGGGGTATGTGCAGGAGTATATAAACACCTAATTTCATTATTTAATTTTTCAGTCTTTGGATAAATGCTCAAATATTCCAAAAATTCTATTTATTTCAAAGTTAAACTCCCTGTGTGGGCTCTCAACTCGGCAAACCCAAACTATGGGGTATGTACCAGAGTATAGATTTAACTACTTTAATTTCAAAGTATTTTACAAGCAATATTTGTTCAATCATATTTTTTTTATTTTTACTTTTCACATTTTTTATTAATTTCTTTCTATTAAACTCAAGTTGTCCATATTAAAACTCAATCAGAACAATTATGCATCTACAACTGCATCACTAAAAAGTAAACTTTAATCATCTATACAAACAGAACTTGCACCTTTAACTTTCAGTATACAATTACTTCCTTTATTCTGGCTAATGGATATTTTATTCAGCTTAGGTAGGGCCTGTGAGAGTTAGGTTGATCTAGTCATTGCCCTTTAGACTCTCCAAGGTCCCTCTAAAACTGCTCAAATTTGTCAAAAAGCCAGAATATGGAAAAACATTGCATTCCAAAATGATTAATACACAATGAGTTATTGAAATGTTTAGCTCCATGTTAAACAGACAAATAAATACAGAAATCATAAATATAACAAATAAGCCATTTACAAATGTAGGAATCATTGTATAAAACTATGTATGAACTAAACCTATACCAATCCTACTAATCATTCAATAAAACTATAAACTAACTAAAAGCCTATTAATTATACCTAATGTGGTAGTATTTCTATAAAACTATGAACTAAAAGCCTATTGATTATACCTATAACTAAAATCTAACTTTCATACTGTACTATAGACCAAGGCATCACTATCTCCATCAGTCTTCCCTAGTACCATACAAGATAATCCTTATTACCATATATACTGTAGGTGCAGTACTGTATTAATAACTACTCTTCTCATAAGCTATAATCAAGTTTGAGCCATAAGCAAAAATAATAAATGTAACCTTCCAATTCCAAATATTTTAAAGATATACCGTAAAATTTATAACCATTTTTCAATCCTCACTCCTAAATACAGCTATATCCCATATATACTGTATTTTCCCAATGACTAATTAGAGTTTACAAAAACCTACAATAATCTGGCCAAAAAATTTACTTGGATAACTGGTACTGTACTGTAGAGTAATAAAGCTAATATTTCTAGCATTTGGGAAGAGTCAGCCAGGGTACCGGTATCTTATTTTATAGGCAAATTCCTCAGAGCATCATTCACATTTTCAGCCCCAATTATATAGATTACACTATTCTTAGACTGAACTATACTATAAATGACCAACAGTTACTTTCTTCAGGCTAACATTGGTTATTAAATTCTTAGCCTTCCACCCTATTAAACTAATTTTCAAAATTTATATCTACCATTAATCCACTTTACTCCGCTTAGGAAGGATCTAAAGTTATAAATGGACAATTAAGGTTAGCTTCTATTCCTGTAGTATTTTTGAATTATTTCAGGTAATTTACTCTTTACACCATTAGGTAAATCTTTTACTTATACATTTAATTTATAATTTAAAAGTTCTATACCAACATTTCACTTAGGGATACTGCATTTGCAACTATAATATATAGTACAGTACTGTATATTCTTAGAGTACCGGATCAAATAACAAAAATTAATGCAAACTTATTTCAGTTATTTGCCATTAATCTCACAAACTAGAATGGAGTTTCACTTATGCCACAATTATTTGCGCTTGCTTTATACTACTTCAAACTTTATTGCTAATAGCTATTTTGAGAAGTACTTAGTCTTTATATAGTCATTTGTGTTTTAGTTTCTTTGGAAAGTTTTAAATTCAAATTTACAAAGCTGCCAGACTAATTAACACAACATTAAAGACTACAGTACATAGAACCAATCATTATCAGATCTTTTACCAAACTTATTCCTAGCATATTTTACTATTTATAACTAGTCACTACTACAACTAGGTACTTCTATTTTCAGCCTAACCTATCCATTGAACAATACAGCATATAAAAATGTATAAAGGGCTTATATGGTATAGATACAATTCACATCTCATATTTTTCTTTATTTACCAATGGAGCAAAAAATGTCAAAAACTTACAATAGTGCATTAAAATCAGTCGGTAAAATAAATTAGGTTAAAGCTTGGATACTGCAGATAAATTCCTTTCCTTAACTTAGGAGAGTTAACGAAAGCAACTCTAAATCATTAACCAAAGCTCTCCCATTCACTTTTACCTTACCAAGTTCGGTTTGTATAAATTTACTCCGTTAGCAATGTTTACAGAACCCTTTCAAACTTAAAATATTTCCAAAACACCAGGATGGAAATTCTTTTAAGTTAATAAACACCTTCAGGATTAGGAAGCATTCAGTTTATTCGATCATTAGATGTTTTTATTCAGCTTAGGAAGGATCTATAGATTCATATTTTTTCACCAACCAACTTTACTTCTAAACTCAATAAAAAATACAGGAGACCCTCCAAGGACTCGAACCAAGGATATTACTAAATTAATTTAATGAAAAATACTGTACATGTGGCACTCCAAGGACTGTACCCTAGGAGACAGAAATTCTGCAAATTTATGCATTACGCTATCAAGACCGTTAAAGAATTATGCACAAGGCTACGATATATTGGGTAGATTTGAGTTGCCAAAGACCTTCCTAAAACAGAAATTATATAAAGATCGAATACACTTTATGCGCATCTTAATACCGAGGGAGCCAAGACTCTCCAAACATTGCTTCCGAAGGAATATAAATAATACCAGTGGAACAATCAATACCCCGAAGCTAAGCCTACATAAACAAACTCTCGCTCTCTCCGTTCATCCCTATATCCCAGGCACCACGGGGGCAGGACCTGACTTTCGGAATCACGACTTATTGACTACCTTGTTGCTTGCGAGCAGGAGACAGTTTCATGACCGTACTAGTTTTCAGGCTGCAGTCGTGGGCCCGGAATATACTCAAAAAACAAATAAAATAAAAGTTCTACAGCTAAAAAAATTACATATAAAGTTAACCTTCCTAGCATAATCCCACCCCCTATCTCTCCGAATATACTATAAAAAAAAAAAAAAAAAAAAAAAAAATAATAAATCTAATCAAGTACCACCCCATTTAAATAAAAGTTATAAATCTAATACGTAACACCCCATTCTTATCAATTACAAACTCAAATTTACTTTAATAAAATTATGAAGGCATATGGTCCTCCCGGGATTCGAACCCAGAACACCACAACCAGAATTTAATAAACTAATGGCATCATATGTGACACCACACTCAGAACATAAGCACCTTAAGCCATTACACCAACAACTTGACTTCAAAACTCTATGAAATCAACAAATACATGTGGCACTCTAAAGACTAACTTAGGATACTCACAAAATTATACTTTAATTTTTAAGTTAATCTACCCACCCAAAACCCATTCTCCCCCGCCAGAGAGATATGCTCCGCGGTTCCATATTAAATTTGTGAACTAACTTACTGCATTCAATCCCCATTTCAGGGTAGCAGTACTGTACAAGGGGCAGATCCCTTCTGGCACTCCTCCATTCACATTCTGGATTAGTCGATATGTTACAGGATTCAATTTTGGGCAAGATTTGGATATCATCTCATAACTAATTTTACTTTCATCACTGCTAACCTTACAGTTTTATTAAGCTTTGGAAAAATCAGTACGAATCAAATTAACTTCGATGCCATAGACCCTTCTTAAACTTAATAAAATTGAAGGAAAACTACAATAAAGTAGGAATTAAAGTCTGGATTTAAATTTACTGAACCCTTTTCTATAAATTTGTGATAACCGTTCACTGAAGTCTCCGATCATTAGGGCACCCACCCTAACCCAGTCACCAGAGAGTACATGGTGATAAAAACTGCTCAAATATAATACTTAGCAATTTTGATTAGTGGTCTTGTCTTTTTACTGCGTTCCTCTAAGTATTTTTTAAAGTTTATTTTGCAAGTTTTAAATTATAATTTAAGTAAATAAGATAGTTCAACTTTCTTACATTTGCCCCATTTGTGTGGCATTTTTATATAATGCCATAATCAGCCATTGGCCGAGCCATTTTTCTACTGAAAAAAGAACCAATTTATTTTGAGTGTCTTTAGTATTTATTTTAACCTTCGAAGTCAGTATTTTTTTCTAAATTTATTTTTTCATCAAAACTTTACTTCTAAACTCAATTAAATCAACAAATACACGAGACTCTCCAAGGACTCTAACCTAGGATACTCCCACCAATATCCCGCACATTTATGCCATCAAGACAATTAACATGAAAGTTCATGGTTTAAGTATTACACCATCAAATCATGCCAAAATATTACAATCCTTTGTAACCATACCTATTCTTCCATCACTATCACACCGTTAATAAACTATCCTACTTGTTCCACCGGGGTGATCATTTTAAAGTTTACCCTGTAAGCATATCATTTGGCTACATTCATGTTTATAGAGGATATATCAAGTTAGGCTGGATTTAGAAGTTGTAATAGAAATGGGGGGGATTCAGGGCACTACGGGACAGACCGTCACTTTCAAAGTCAATACTAATATCCGCCGCGCTCCCTTCAAGGTCCGGTACTAACGGCCGATAGTTTCTCAACATGTACCGGTGAACAGATAGTCTTCATAGGCACAGAATATACATTATAGTACTGTATGGACAATTTTCTATCAAAATATGTACGAAGGGTACTTTTTAAGCTTGAAGTCTAGAGCAAACTAAAAATGTTCTATCAAAAAAGTTTTTTTTTTTTTTGTAAACTTAGATTGAAAGTCTACAGAGCAAACTAAGACATTTTTCAGCAAAGACATTTTATCTTTTTTTTTTTTTTTTTTATTGAAAGTCTACCAAGACCTTATTCTATCTAAAAATGCACATGGGGTGCTTTATTTTAAGCTTGATTGAGGTCTAGAGAGCAAACTAAGTAATAACAAATAAATAAGCAATTAAATATGCCGCTCTATAGATAATATTTCTTATATTTTATTTTAAGCCCTGTGAGAGTCTTGTTCTAGACTCTGTGGTCTGGTTAAACAAACTTAATTAATTTTAGCAAGCGTGTTTCCACAGCGATTTTGAGCAAGCGTTTTCCACAGCGATTTTGAAGTTATTTTGACTTTACAGTATATGGACTTTGTCAAAGTTCTAGTTTGTTTAGTTTGCAAGTTTTAAATTTGAATAAGTAAATAAACCATTCTATAGATATTAATAATAATTATAAAGACAATGGGGAAGGTGACCGAGTATATAGATAAAGATAAAGTACTGTGGGACCAGTTATATATTACTTTTAACTGTTAATTTGCTAATGCAATGGCGAAGATTTAGGTAACCGGTTTTAAAAGCAATATATTCTAATTCAGTGCACGCTCATTTTATTTTATTATTTTATAGGTTTGTAGTTTTAAAAAGTTTAATTTCCGATACATTTTAATTAGTTTTTCCACATACTGTAGAAGGTGGCGTTTCTATTATTTTAAAGTTATATTAATTTTAACAGTAACTTTTAGTTACTATTTAAAGTTTTTTTATATACACTTTACTTGCTAATGCAATACCGAAGATTTAAAAGGAACATTGCAATTCAGTCCAGTCATTTTATTTCAAATTAGAAGTTTGTAGTTTTCAAAGTTTAAATTCCCATAATTTTAAATTAATTTTTACAAATTTTTGTTAGTGCGCTTCGATAATTTTAGATTTTAAACACTTACCGGTACTTTTATTAATATGAACATTACTTAGTTTCAAAGTTAGGCTATATATTTGAATTGCTGTACAAACTATCCATACTGCAAAAGTTTGTTGGATTGCCCACTTTAGAGATTAATTATATTATCGACTTACTTTGCCAGAAACTAGTCCAATTCTATAAAAAACTATCCAGCAATTTTAATATTACTTTAGTGCACATTTACTCTTAATTTCATAGATTTATTTATAGTTTTAATTTTCCATTTTATATTTAGCAAGATTTCTATTACTAATTTTTACTTTAATTATTATTTGTCCCAGTTTTAGTTACTTTAGTTAGTTTTAGTCACTTGAGGCATGCTATGCTTACAGGTACCTACCCGATAGCACTATCGTTAGTGAGTGCTGTACTGTATTTTATATATTATTTTGTAATAGTATAGATATCTTATCAATATTTGTATTTTTTACTATTGTTAATGTCTTGTCATGTTGCAAATTTGATTTTAAATAATATTTTGACATTTAACATGTAGTTTCTTTATTCATGCAGAGTTTAGTAAAATTTGCCAGAACGTCCCGGACTTCCCAAACTTGACTACTTCCTTTAACGTGACGATAGTGCGTTGTTATATGTGCGATTGGTTTGCTTGGGAAACAGATTAACTTGCTCATGTAGTGATGTACACCCTATGTGGTGGATTGTGTTCTTTTATTTAATAATTTTCATTTTAGTAAGCGTTTTTTCCACATAGCGATTTTGATAATTTAATTTGACTTTATATTGTCCTTGTCCCAATTTTGGTTTGTTTAGTTTGCAAGTTTTACATTTTAATTTTTAAAGTTAACATTAATTATCTATACAGTATTATTACTTAGTTTATTAAGGGGGAGGAGGGGAGGGTGAACCAAACATTCTTAACCAACATAGTCACTAATTTCAAGGGACGTTAATTTACAACCAACAAATCCAACATAACATTAATATATCCTATCTAACTTCTCCAACCTTATTGAACAGAAGTGATGTGTGTGGAAAGTTGAAGTAGAGGATTGGAGATTAAGTCTATTGGAGATCCTAGCGACTTTAATCTTCAGACGTTGAGCTCTAAATAATCTTGAGACGTTGGGAAGGTCTTGGTCGGCTGTAAGATCCTTTTGCTGTAAAGCGTTGACAAAGGTTAGTGGATTCCATGGTATACACAGGTGGATATACATGCATCAAATTTTAAGACTGAATGCTCCACACATACGTGCAGTTTCAGGCTCTTGTCCTAATGGCGGCGTTCCAGGCAACCCTGTTAAGGGCTGCTCCACTTTTAAATTTTTTGGATTTGAGATCAGCACGTATAGTCTGATCACAAGTTTGTTTTAAAATAATAATTTCCAATCAATTTAAATGCATTTTTTTCACTTATTGTTTAAGGCGTTTCGATAATTATTAATTTTAGTCTTAAAATTAACAGATAGCTCAAAAGTCACCGTTCAAATTAAACAAAACAGTCCTACCCAAACATTTAACTCTAAAATAATTATAGTCATTAAAATGGACTCCTAATTCTTTACCGTCAACATCTATAGCTCCAAAACAATAAGTAAAATTATACCGGTAGCTATAATAACCTATACCGGATGGGCTGGCGATGGGCTGGTCTATCAGAGTGAGAGTTGAGCGTTCTCTGCCATGCCCATAGCTTGCTCTGACTGTTCCTTTTGCTTGTGTATCTTCTGGATCTCAAGTGACGGCGTCTTTTCCGTGGATCGACCTCCCTACTGCCAACCTAAAAGTTGGCAGATTGGGAGCCAAAGCGTCACAATTTTTCCTTGCCCCTCAACTTTCCCTTCATAATTGCTGAGGGGCACAGGGCCTTGGGTGGGGCTTTGGTTTCTCGGGCGTTTCCGCGCCCTCCTCAGCTCCCTGCCTTGGAGTGGCTTCGGTCACCTGGGTTTTGTTAGTGGTAGGCAGGGAGGGTTTTGTGGGGGCGCTCTATGGCCTTGGCCTTGCTCGGGACCTTGGGGCTGTTCGGCCAGGCAGCCTGGGGAACAACAACAACAACAACCTATACCGGATTCCAAACAACTATGCAGAACATCTTTAACATTAACATCTATAATTATAGGCTACCATCAGCCAGGGAATGGGTACAAATTTAAAGCTCATTTGCTCTAGTCCTTTTTGAATTACAGACACTAGAACTCAATAAAACTTTAACCCGGCAAGTGCAATAGGCCTCACGGAAGGCTTCCTATAGGGAACGCGATAGGCCTCACGGAAGCAAGACCATAAAAAAAAAAAAGCCTTCCAAAAATAAAAAGGGCCTATCAAAACAAAGGAATTTGTCTCTAGGCGAGATAATTCCACTCTAGTACTCTTCCATGTGTTTCTCACCCCTCCCCTCCTTATTCCCCCGTCCTCAATTATCACCTATTTTTCCTCTTATTATCATCATTTATCTGTGATTTTTCTCTCGTGATAATGTAGCACAAGTGGGTTGCATAAAAGATCGTTATGCAACACCCAGACACCGGCACACACCACCCCGCTCGTCTCCGTTGACTCCCAGACAGCGAGAGGGGAGGGTTGCCTGTGGCTCTCTCTCGCCTGAGATTATGACCGGGTGGCCAATATCTTAGTTTTCCACCACCCGAATGCTTTTCCAACTTATTTTAGCACTCTTGAAGGTTCATATATACATCATATATGTAAAATAAAAGCATACCGAAAACAAATAATGTTCTATATTGTAAATAGAACTAATTCCGTCAGAATCCAAGGCTAGAAATGCACAAATAACTACCCTAGCCCCTAGGTCTATATCGCACTTGTCAGGTTAATAGATAATAGAAAGGGGAATAGTACAGTACTGTAACTATAGATAAAACAATTTCTAGCCTACCTATAATAAACAGGGTATAGATTATTATTATAAGACTAAATACTATCTACTGTACGGTCAAAAAACAAAAACAAATCCCAGCTTTAGAATGCAAGACTCTTCTCCCTCATGAATAGCCCCATTACTTTGGAAATTTAAAAAAAGTTTACCCCATTGTCAATATTATGACTCATTGTGCCATTTATCCAGATTTCCTGCTGGCCAATAGAGACTCATTTAGGGGGAACCGCCCATATGTTTATAGATTTTTTTTTTTTTTTTTTTAATTTTTTTTTTTTTTTACAAAGTATTTTTAAGCTTCAAGGTCTAGGGACCAAACTATATAAATCTCTTCTTAAAGTATAAAATACATTAAAAATAGTATTCCTTAAATTGTAAAACTTTTAAAATAAACAAACTAAAACGGGGACGACAAGATCAAGGTAGAACTAATCAAATATTCATCAAACTTTAAATAAATGCTCAACTACCTGGTACTCAAATATTAATCACATTTTAAATTAATACTTTCACATCAAACTTCCCATTCTACATTAAACTATGACACTAATTACAATACAGTATGTACAGTTGCCCAAATAACTTCTGGTCCTATGTCATCTTATACATCTAAATTAAATGTAAACCTTATGATTTATTATACAGTAGTGAACTCTCAAGATTAGTAAACTCTAAATTCATATTTTTTCACCAACCAACTTGTGGCACTCCAAAAACTTTAACCTAGGATACACTCACCAAAATTCCGCGTATTTATGCATTACGCTATGAAGACTACTACTCAACCGATTTCTTTATTAATTTCACTCCAACACCAAACTCTACCCAAAGAAATTTATTAAACCAAGCACTTGATCCACCGGGATTCGAACCATAGTTACCACATTGAGATTTTAAACACTAACAAGATCACCATCAAGGCAGTGATATCCAAGATTAGGAACACAACCTAAACACTACCGCTAAACTTGAACCAAACTAAATACTAACCGAATAGTAGTCCTGTAGAGTAGTGGTAGTAGTAGTCCGTTGAGAATATTAGTCCGGTCCTGTAGTAGTAGTAGTAGTAGTAGTAGTAGCAGTGGTCCATTGAAAAGAATAGTAGTCTTGTAGACCATAGTTGAAACAAGGTACCATCCTCCTAAGTCTTCTTGCGCTGTAATACAATTAGAAAAATAAATTAGTTATATGAAAGTGATACCCTTCTCTTGTAAAAATGTACACCCTATGTGGTGGATTGTTTTTATTTATGAATTTTGCACAAGCGTTTTTTCACATAGCGATTTAGTAGTGCTTTTGTCTATCCAAATAGGGTGTAAATTACTACTCAATTCATGCACTCATTTTACTCTAATACGGTCGCGCTAATAAGTCATGTCCCAGCTGTCCTTACATCTGGCTTGCTCGGTGCTGTATTAATGTCGGTCAGATGTTGAATAGGGTGATTAAGTGTAGAAATATGTTGGTATATTTCACTCGCTATGAATAAATTAAGCTTAGTTATTGCCGATACCAATTATTGATCAAAACATACGTGGTGCCGAGACATTGCTTATTAACGTGATTGTAAAAGATCATAACTTATGTGAGCAACTGTATAAGGCCAAAGTTAACTCTCCGACATAAGAGATTTTGAGCCTATTGGGGATACTTTAAATAAAGCCTTTGTGACCATCAGGGGCATTTAGAAACCTTTGTTTAGTTACTTCAACCTCTGCAGTTGTCTTTGAGTTAGCTGTGTTGAGCCTATTGGGGATACTTTAAAGCCTTTGTTACCATCAGGGGTATTTACAACACTTTGTTTAGTTACTTCAACCTCTGCAGTTGTCTTTGAGTTAGCGGTGAGCAGAAAACTAATTTTAGAGAGAACTCCATTTCTTATTGCTAATCTGGCAACCTGAGTCATATATGCGTGAAAGGGTTAAAATACCAAACTTATCAAAATACTAACCGATTAGTAGTCTTTTAGAGCGGTACATCAAGGGGTCCACATCAATTGTCAGAATACCATGCCCTACGCTCCTATCCAAAACACAACTGCTCCTTCCGCAACAGATCACCATACCAGACTATACATCCGCTACACATCAGGCCCACACGCTCCTTCAGCCAGGCTCCAACGCTCTGCCTCTCTTCAATTTAAGATACGATTGCCAAGGTCACCGTACACTGCAAGAAGAGTAACAAAAATAAATTTACTTTAAAGGATTATGGCATTTGGATTTCTATTTTAAAATTTAAAACTTTCAAAATAAACTAATCAAAACTTATATGAACACAGCAAAAAGACAACAATAATCAACATCGCTATGTGCAAAAAACACTTAAAATAATAATTTATAAATATGAGAAAGAAGACTTTTTGGACAGTTTTGCAGATAGCTTTTTTTTATCCATTTGGTCTACTTTTAAAGTACTGCTCAACATTATGGAATTTTGAGCCATATTTCTTTACCACAAACTTCCAACTCAAAAAATTTCAAAAATTGGTTAAACTTAAAACAAACTCTTCAATATACTAACCGAATATTAGTCCTGTAGTGTTTTATCGAAGTCCCACGTTGAGTCACCGAGCCCGAACACCATGCCCTACGCTGCATCCAAAACGGATAGGGTTCCAGACGATCCTTCAACACCTCACCATGCCAGATGATCCAACCAACACATCAAGGTCCCCCACGCTCCTTTCAGCTCCGCAACACAGCCACCATACCAGACAATCCATCCACAACACTCTGCCTATCTTCAATTGAAGATACGATCTGCCAAGTCCTCGCGCTGTGGAATAAGGGTAAAAACATTAATAATTCTATGGAATTTCCTATGCTAAACTTTTACTGTAGATTATATTTGCCTAGTCATTCATTGCCACCCACGGAAAATAAACCAGTGGGGATTGGGCCCGAGTAAAATTGGATATACAATATATTCTTTCATTGTAGGCCACATTTCTTGTAAAGTTAAAACGCCAAAATTATCTAATACTGTACTAACCAATTATTTATTCTGTAATTAAAGAGTCTCATCCTTTGGGGGGCCTTATCCATCCTAACACCAGTCACCACCAACAACGCTCCATCCACACCATCGTCAGGCCACAACTCTGCGTCCACCATACACCACAACTCTGCGTCCACCATACACCACAACTCTGCGTCCACCATACACCACAACTCTGCGTCCACCATACACCACAACTCTGCGTCCACCATACACCACAACTCTGCGTCCACCATACACCACAACTCTGCGTCCACCATACACCACAACTCTGCGTCCACCATACACCACAACTCTGCGTCCACCATACACCACAACTCTGCGTCCCGGGCGTTTCGGCACCCTCCTCAGCTCCCCGCCATGGAGTGGCTTCGGTCACCCAGGCTTTATTGTGGTCGGCAGAGGGTTCTGTGGGGGCGCTCTGTTATGGCCTTTGCCTTACTCTGGGCCTTGGGGCTGTTCGGCCAGGCAGCTTGGGGAACAACAACAACAACTCTGCATCCACCACACCACAATTCTGCGTCTACCACAACACTCTCCACCATGCCACAAATCTACATCCACCACACCACTACCACCAGGCTAGGGAATCCCAGGCAGCAGAGGTGACAAACGCCACAAGATCATGGCTTTCAGATCACCGTCACTGAGGTTGGAGTCCAGACCAGACACTTGAACATTGACAGCCCACATCAGACCTCATAGAACAAGTCTAGAATAATTTTAGGGAACATTTAAACAGCCCTTATTCCAAGATAAACTCTATCCTTATCATTTATATTTACTATAGTTCTACCCTATTCATAGTCGGCCAATAGGATACACTAGTTTCAATGGCAGCAAGAAGTACAGTACTTGAAATTGTGGAATAATGCAGTACTAGAAGATTGTTAATTATATTTTGTCACCAACCAACTTCACTTCTAAACTCAATGAAATCAACAAATGCATGTGGCACTCCAAAGACTAACCTAGGATACTTGCATCGAAATTCCGCGCAGAGTGACAGACCAATAAAGTTTAGTACAGTACTTATAATTGCATCAATAACTAAAGTTATAAAAAGTTTGTGTTGGACCAGTTGCAAATCCATTTCAAGCCTTTGTTAACCCATCCAGCCCCAGATAGTTTTGTAAGGTTTGTTCACCAGAACCCGGCCGGTTTTCAAAAATGGTTTTATTCCAGAACCAATAGCGAATGGGTTAGGAATGAAGGAAAAACCACGAAAAACCGCTCAAAAAGCTTAAAGAATGGTCCTACAGAGCCCCCGAAAATGTATTTTACAAGAGTAAAAAATTGAAGGCAATTACCCCCAAAAAACAGGTTATTACACGCACGTGGACTGAGTTTTCAACCATCGGCACGGTTGCGTGGGATACGTACACAGTTCCCATACAAATCGGAGCCCTCTTGAGTGCCTACACCTGAGGTTACGGTCGGCGCAATTAGGGTGACGCGCCAGGCGCTTCTCTGGGGCTGTGCGTTACATACATCGCCGACGCGTCAGGCGCGTCGCTGGGGCTGTACGGGTTAAAAGTTACTTATAACAGTAGGTAAGAGTTCATTAGGCTGTGCATACTACACTTCTAATATGGTGGATTTGGCGGATTGGATAAAATTTTAAGTTTTCTTGTGATGGTTTTAACCGAAAGATTAGTTCGCAATCCTATCAATCGCGTTGAAGTAAAAGTTCACAAGCTAATAGTGACCAACTGCAAACTACTGTACCAGAAGAACCTCTTCAGTACCGGTGATATCCATTTGTGTTCACCTATATGTAAATTTTCTATTTGTGTTTACCTATATGTACATTTTCTGAAGCTTGGTAGGGATATATGGTAGGAATTTAGGAAAAGTTATCAATTGACAGTCTAGCCTTTTAATTGCTAGACACTATTCCTAATCTCGTATTTGTCAGAATATGAACAATACTTCACCGGTACAGAAGGGGTCTTAGAATTAGGAGTAGAGTGATCATACCCACACATACTCACCCGAGTCCCAAAAGATTAAAATCTTTTAATGTGGATTGAAGGGAAACTGCCAAAGACCACCACAGGGAGGGAATCCCAGGCTGCCCAACAACATCTCAAGGTGGTTTAAGTCACCGAGGTCAAGAGTCTACGCCATAGTCACCCCACCAGGACAGGGGCCGCGAGAACATCTTAAGGTGCTATAAGTCACACAGGTCCAAGTCCAGGCCACAGTCACCCCAACAGGACAGGAGCCGCAATTTCGCAACATCTAGAGGTGGTTGACGTCCCTGAGGTCCAAGTCCAGGCCAGTCACCCCAACAGGACAGGGGGCACAACATAAAGGCGGTTTAAGTCACCGAGGTCAGAGTCCAGGACAGGAGCCGCAACATCTGGAGGGGGTTGACGTCACAGGGGTCAGAGTCCAGGCCACAGACACCAACAGGACAGTGAGAGCCAAGACAGAGCAGGGAGTTAAACTAGTAATTTTGTTTGAAGACTAAAGTAGGAATTATTGAAAAAAAAATCAAAATAAACAAGAGACTACAACATCACCGCAAAAGAACTTCTCAAAATCGCCATGTGAAAAGAACACTTCATAGAATATAATTTAAAATATATTTTATACCTTCCAAAGAAAATTTAAACTATACATCATACAGTACTACACACTATCATTGCATATACAATTAGGCTATAAACACAAACTAATTTACCGGGTACCTAATTTAGCTTTAAGCAGTGCGTTGAAACTTTGTAGAACCCAGTCCGGGAATGACACTGCTAAGGTGGACTTCCGCATGCTCCAGGCCGGTCTCCTCTTGGTTTCTCTGGGACTAACTTTGTAGCTGCCTTACTTACCGTGACAAACCTGTAAAGTCAAAACTTACCGTCACAAACCTGTAAAGTCAAAACTTACCGTCACAAACCTGTAAAGTCAAAATTTACGGTCACAAACCTGTAAAGTCAAAACTTACGGTCACAAACCTGTAAAGTCAAAACTTACGGTCACAAACCTGTAAAGTCAAAACTTACCGTCACAAACCTGTAAAGTCAAAACTTACCGTCACAAACCTGTAAAGTCAAAACTTACCGTCACAAACCTGTAAAGTCAAAACTTACCGTCACAAACCTGTAAAGTCAAAACTTACCGTCACAAACCTGTAAAGTCAAAACTTACCGTCACAAACCTGTAAAGTCAAAACTTACCGTCACAAACCTGTAAAGTCAAAACTTACCGTCACAAACCTGTAAAGTCAAAACTTACCGTCACAAACCTGTAAAGTCAAAACTTACCGTCACAAACCTGTAAAGTCAAAACTTACCGTCACAAACCTGTAAAGTCAAAACTTACCGTCACAAACCTGTAAAGTCAAAACTTACCGTCACAAACCTGTAAAGTAAAAACTTACCGTCAAAACTTACCGTCACAAACCTGTAACGTCAAAACTTACCGTCACAAACCTGTAAAGTCAAAACTTACCGTCACAAACCTGTAAAGTCAAAACTTACCGTCACAAACCTGTAAAGTCAAAACTTACCGTCACAAACCTGTAAAGTCAAAACTTACCGTCACAAACCTGTAAAGTCAAAACTTACCGTCACAAACCTGTAAAGTCAAAACTTACCGTCACAAACCTGTAACGCCTGTAACGTCAAAACTTACCGTCACAAACCTGTAACGTCAAAACTTACCGTCACAAACCTGTAAAGTCAAAACTTACCGTCACAAACCTGTAAAGTCAAAACTTACCGTCACAAACCTGTAAAGTCAAAACTTACCGTCACAAACCTGTAAAGTCAAAACTTACCGTCACAAACCGGTAAAGTCAAAACTTACCGTCACAAACCTGTAAAGTCAAAACTTACCGTCACAAACCTGTAAAGTCAAAACTTACCGTCACAAACCTGTAAAGTCAAAACTTACCGTCACAAACCTGTAAAGTCAAAACTTACCGTCACAAACCTGTAAAGTCAAAACTTACCGTCACAAACCTGTAAAGTCAAAACTTACCGTCACAAACCTGTAAAGTCAAAACTTACCGTCACAAACCTGTAAAGTCAAAACTTACCGTCACAAACCTGTAAAGTCAAAACTTACCGTCACAAACCTGTAACGTCAAAACTTACCGTCACAAACCTGTAAAGTCAAAACTTACCGTCACAAACCTGTAAAGTCAAAACTTACCGTCACAAACCTGTAAAGTCAAAACTTACCGTCACAAACCTGTAAAGTCAAAACTTACCGTCACAAACCTGTAAAGTCAAAACTTACCGTCACAAACCTGTAAAGTCAAAACTTACCGTCACAAACCTGTAAAGTCAAAACTTACCGTCACAAACCTGTAAAGTCAAAACTTACCGTCACAAACCTGTAAAGTCAAAACTTACCGTCACAAACCTGTAAAGTCAAAACTTACCGTCACAAACTTGTAAAGTCAAAACTTACGGTCACAAACCTGTTACTTACCGTGACAAACCTGTAAAGTCAAAACTTACCGTCACAAACCTGTAAAGTCAAAACTTACCGTCACAAACCTGTAAAGTCAAAACTTACCGTCACAAACCTGTAAAGTCAAAACTTACCGTCACAAACCGGTAAAGTCAAAACTTACCGTCACAAACCTGTAAAGTCAAAACTTACCGTCACAAACCTGTAAAGTCAAAACTTACCGTCACAAACCTGTAAAGTCAAAACTTACCGTCACAAACCTGTAAAGTCAAAACTTACCGTCACAAACCTGTAAAGTCAAAACTTACCGTCACAAACCTGTTACTTACCGTCACAAACCTGTAAAGTCAAAACTTACCGTCACAAACCTGTAAAGTCAAAACTTACCGTCACAAACCTGTAAAGTCAAAACTTACCGTCACAAACCTGTAAAGTCAAAACTTACCGTCACAAACCTGTAAAGTCAAAACTTACCGTCACAAACCTGTAAAGTCAAAACTTACCGTCACAAACCTGTAAAGTCAAAACTTACCGTCACAAACCTGTAAAGTCAAAACTTACCGTCACAAACCTGTAAAGTCAAAACTTACCGTCACAAACCTGGAAAGTCAAAACTTACCGTCACAAACCTGTAAAGTCAAAACTTACCGTCACAAACCTGGAAAGTCAAAACTTACCGTCACAAACCTGGAAAGTCAAAACTTACCGTCACAAACCTGGAAAGTCAAAACTTACCGTCACAAACCTGGAAAGTCAAAACTTACCGTCACAAACCTGGAAAGTCAAAACTTACCGTCACAAACCTGGAAAGTCAAAACTTACCGTCACAAACCTGGAAAGTCAAAACTTACCGTCACAAACCTGGAAAGTCAAAACTTACCGTCACAAACCTGGAAAGTCAAAACTTACCGTCACAAACCTGGAAAGTCAAAACTTACCGTCACAAACCTGGAAAGTCAAAACTTACCGTCACAAACCTGGAAAGTCAAAACTTACCGTCACAAACCTGGAAAGTCAAAACTTACCGTCACAAACCTGGAAAGTCAAAACTTACCGTCACAAACCTGTAAGTCAAAACTTACCGTCACAAACCTGGAAAGTCAAAACTTACCGTCACAAACCTGGAAAGTCAAAACTTACCGTCACAAACCTGGAAAGTCAAAACTTACCGTCACAAACCTGTAAAGTCAAAACTTACCGTCACAAACCTGTAAAGTCAAAACTTACCGTCACAAACCTGTAAAGTCAAAACTTACCGTCACAAACCTGTAAGTCAAAACTTACCGTCACAAACCTGTAAAGTCAAAACTTACCGTCACAAACCTGTAAAGTCAAAACTTACCGTCACAAACCTGTAAAGTCAAAACTTACCGTCACAAACCTGTAAAGTCAAAACTTACCGTCACAAACCTGTAAAGTCAAAACTTACCGTCACAAACCTGTAAAGTCAAAACTTACCGTCACAAACCTGTAAAGTCAAAACTTACCGTCACAAACCTGGAAAGTCAAAACTTACCGTCACAAACCTGGAAAGTCAAAACTTACCGTCACAAACCTGGAAAGTCAAAACTTACCGTCACAAACCTGGAAAGTCAAAACTTACCGTCACAAACCTGGAAAGTCAAAACTTACCGTCACAAACCTGTAAAGTCAAAACTTACCGTCACAAACCTGTAAAGTCAAAACTTACCGTCACAAACCTGGAAAGTCAAAACTTACCGTCACAAACCTGGAAAGTCAAACTTACCGTCACAAACCTGGAAAGTCAAAACTTACCGTCACAAACCTGGAAAGTCAAAACTTACCGTCACAAACCTGGAAAGTCAAAACTTACCGTCACAAACCTGGAAAGTCAAAACTTACCGTCACAAACCTGGAAAGTCAAAACTTACCGTCACAAACCTGGAAAGTCAAAACTTACCGTCACAAACCTGGAAAGTCAAAACTTACCGTCACAAACCTGGAAAGTCAAAACTTACCGTCACAAACCTGGAAAGTCAAAACTTACCGTCACAAACCTGGAAAGTCAAAACTTACCGTCACAAACCTGGAAAGTCAAAACTTACCGTCACAAACCTGGAAAGTCAAAACTTACCGTCACAAACCTGGAAAGTCAAAACTTACCGTCACAAACCTGGAAAGTCAAAACTTACCGTCACAAACCTGGAAAGTCAAAACTTACCGTCACAAACCTGGAAAGTCAAAACTTACCGTCACAAACCTGGAAAGTCAAAACTTACCGTCACAAACCTGGAAAGTCAAAACTTACCGTCACAAACCTGGAAAGTCAAAACTTACCGTCACAAACCTGGAAAGTCAAAACTTACCGTCACAAACCTGGAAAGTCAAAACTTACCGTCACAAACCTGGAAAGTCAAAACTTACCGTCACAAACCTGGAAAGTCAAAACTTACCGTCACAAACCTGGAAAGTCAAAACTTACCGTCACAAACCTGGAAAGTCAAAACTTACCGTCACAAACCTGGAAAGTCAAAACTTACCGTCACAAACCTGGAAAGTCAAAACTTACCGTCACAAACCTGGAAAGTCAAAACTTACCGTCACAAACCTGGAAAGTCAAAACTTACCGTCACAAACCTGGAAAGTCAAAACTTACCGTCACAAACCTGGAAAGTCAAAACTTACCGTCACAAACCTGGAAAGTCAAAACTTACCGTCACAAACCTGGAAAGTCAAAACTTACCGTCACAAACCTGGAAAGTCAAAACTTACCGTCACAAACCTGGAAAGTCAAAACTTACCGTCACAAACCTGTAAAGTCAAAACTTACCGTGATAAACCTGCAAAGCCCTTCTCATCTGGTAAGGTGGTCTAGTAATATAGGCCTACTGTACAGTAGGCTACTGTGAAAATAAAACTATTAACATTTACAAAAGTCTTTACATAAAGACAAGACATTTTAGCTACCGTACCATTAGTTTTAATTTCAGACAAAACTTACCCTTACAAACCTGTACTGTATATAGACATTAAAGAATAATCTAGCGAAACTTAAAATTAATGGGGTAAATGGTGATGCGTTCTCTGACCAGCCAAAACTTAAACGCTTCAAAACCTATAATAATATCTTAAATCAAGGCATTGGATAGGTACACACTTAACCAAAATCAGACTCTTCCATAAAACTCAATGAAATCAACAAATACATGTGGCACTCCCCAAGGACTAACCCAGGATACTCATCGAAATTCTGCGCACTATGCATTACTCGATCAAGACAGTTACAGTATGTTAAAATACAGTACTGTACAGGGATCGATTCCAAAAAACCTAAAGGATACCTACAAATCTTTCTAGGCTCAACTTCGATGACATTTACTGTAATTTACTTTGTACCATTTATATATTGGACAGGCACCCAAACTATTACAATTCAAAAATCATAAAATGTTAAAAGGAGCTACTCAAAGCCGGACTGGATTCGAACCCAGGTCACCACTCCTCCGAGGCGAACACTACCACAACACCAAGAAAAGTGTAGACCAGTACCCTAATTATCTCTTGTACGGTACTGTATTGCCATAGTCTTTATAACTATTTTGGTTACCATTAGCCTAGAAGATTAGTTTAGTTTTAAAAGGGCCACCAGCAATTTATAACCACCAAACTATCTCAACTCTATATTACCACAGATCTTTCTTAAACTGCACTAAATCCTCTAAATATAGCTAGAATAAAATTAAAAGGTAAATACAGTAGGCCTATACGGTTATACAACCCCTATGTTTTATAGTTTTCCTTTCGAAACTGTATGTTATAGTCTTGCCATATTCAGGAAGCCTTACGGATGTTCGAATTGTGGGAGTCTGGGGAAATTAGCCGGAGGTTAAGTTAGGTTGTCCTTTTAGATAAATTTTTCCATTGAAAAGGAGTCTAAGGTAGACTCTCGCGGACCGCGGCGGACGCCGCGTAACTTAAACCAATCACCCGCCTCCTCTTTTGACAATATTATCATATCATTAACCTAACCTGGGGGCTGTCACCCTCAGACCACCGCTGCTCTAAATAATGATTTACAAGACAAAATCACTAAAAAGTAAAGCAGGAGTGAAAAACACCTTCCGAGATAATGCATTGAAAGAAAATGGGTCAACAGAATACAGGAGTTACGGTGGTACAGTCGTCGAACCGCGGCGGACGAGTCTCACTTTAGTTTTTAATACCTTAATGTATCTATGTAAAGTCAAATATAAATTTCCGAGCATCATCGAACCATACAAAGTCTACTACAAATAATATGAACTCATTAGGAGCAACAGAATAGCGACAAATCAGGGGTTGTGAAATTTTAGAATAATCTTTTAAGATACATAGCCAGTACAGAAGGGGTTAAACTGGTGCATTTCCAAAACTTTTCAGTTTTAACCATATCTTGTGCAGGGATTTTATTTTGGACATTCATTGTTTCAATCCATTAGTGTGGAAATATTAAAGTTTCACCTCATTAGTTTAGTGATTAGAAGTAATTAGTTTTCTGAGAATTGTTTTTCTAAAGCTTTAAGGTCTAGGGAGCAAATTAAAAATATAGAACTAGAAAAAACTATGCGATGGATGTAGATTCCGGGCGTCCGATGATCACGTTTACATAGGGCGAACACCGGTTACACCGCGGTTAAATTCGCGTCTATTTTGACTGCAATTAGTCAGTTATTTGCCCCCTGCTGGCAATATATATGCTTATGACATGTCATGGGGGGGGGGGGGGCCAAGCCAAAGCCCCTCTCAACATATTGTATCCAGTGGCAGTCATAATAGACTGGAACATTATGGCAAGAGTCCGACGCCGCTCCGCGTAGTATAAACAAGGCTGGCGGTACGCCTCAACTCTTACATTCTACCCAAAACTAGGCCTAGCCTAGGCCTATTACTCATTACTAAAAAATAATTATCGAAAGTAAAATTAGGCTATGCCTTGGCTACGAATTATAAAAACTATCTTAAATAATGGACCAAGTATTGGTTGTCAAACGAAAGTAATTACGCTAAAAGAAAGCACTGCGCGAGAGTAAAAAAACACATAGCCTAGCGCATCATAATCGAAAGAGGGAAGAGAGCCTGAGAGGGTAACTAAAGTGCCGCCTAGGCCTAATTATCATTATTAGGTCTAAACACTGATGGGCTAAACATAAAAAAAAACTTGAAATTAGCCGTTATGCATCTCCTTAATATTATTTGTTTTTTTGGTAAACCTGACTTTTTGGACCGGCAGCGATTTCAGTAAGTTTTATTCAATTTGTTTTTATTTTTCCTTCAGATGTAATTTACTTTTATGCTGAAGAGCTCTTCTTCTTCTTCTTGTGGAGTTGCTGTCCCTTTTCAAAGCCAGCTCACCTATGCACCGGTGACTTTAAAGGAGTACTGTATTTACCCATTATCAAAAATTCTAAAAACACTACCCCTACTATTGGGGAGGGCAATGAGGTTCAGGGAAAATGAGGGGTTAAAAGCATAAAAAAAGACATTAACCTAACCTAACAACCTTACCTACCCTATCCTAGTATTATGGGTGGGGGCTGCCGCCACCACACCCCCGCTGGTTGGTTAACAGTCCAAAAAACAGTATTATGGGACATCCCTTACTCTGGCAACGAGTGGCAGCGAGAGGTTCACATTTCACAACAATAACACTAGTGCAGCAGCGGACGTAAGTTAAAAGAAATAATCGTATTTATTCCCATTAGGCCTAGGCCTAATTTCCGGAAGCTTAAACCTATGCGAAAAAATCTTAATCTTTGATGCTTTGCCATCACCCATTAAGATTGCACTCCTAGGCCTAGTTGTGGTGCGTATTTTAGCGTTTTTTTTTTTTGTTTTCTCCCTTAGGCTAGGCTATAAGCCTAGGCCTAATAAATTTCAGCTCTTAACCTAACAAGTGCGCATGGGGGTAATTGGAAACGTCCCCCTGTGCGGACGTATTTGAGGTGTTTCCGTCACTAAAATATTCATTGTACCATTAATACTGATCCATATGCGCCTATTATGGGTTGATTATAAAGGTATTAACCTGAAACAATAAAACTAGTGAAAACAGAGTTTGGATGGTCAAAATCGGAGATATAGCCCGCGAGTTGTATAATGTATGGGTGAGGCAAGCTGCTTTCCCGCCAATTTCCCCCAAGGCCACTGAGACAGTCGATCGATACTCTCTTGCATTCGCTTGCTATCAGTGATGACCACACCCTGTAACCGGATTTCTAATGTTAGCACGAAAATATACCTCAGAATAAGGGAATAACAGGGAAAATAGGGGATACTGAAGGAGAGGAGGAAAGTGGGGAAGGAGGGGAGGTAGAGGACTGAGATTTTGCATGGCCCAGGGGCCAAAACAAAAAAAATAAATAAAAATAAAAGAAAATAAGGCCTAGGCTAAAAAAAAAAAAATGTCTATGTCAAAAGTTGATTTTTTTTTCTCTCTCAGACTCTTAAGTCTCCCCGCAGTTCCCGGGTTAATGACATAGCAATGATGTATATGCTCTACCGGACCTATTAGGCCTAAAAAGATCGATGGGCAAACTGTCGGTCCAAACCATCAGTAGGCACCGCCTATAGGCCCTAGGCTAGAATAGTTTTTAGGCTAGGATAAGGCAAAAACAAAAGTGCTTCGCTAGGGCCAAATCTTAGGTATTAGGCTATTCTATAATTGCACCTATAACAGCTAAACAAGTTATTATTGTATTTAACAGGAAGGTATGATGAGGTAAGTGATGTGGATTGTGGTATAGCCTAGGTTGCAATATGCGGTAATCGAGTATAAAGGCATTCCGCCCCTGAGTCCCAGTGTGCCAAAATTCGCCCATTTTCTTAGTGATCCCGAACCTAACATCTGAAAAAATATTGATACTGAAATTGACTAAGACTGACTGTCCCGGGGCGGCCGGGGGCCACGCTAAACCTGCCATTCTATTTCTACATTACACTCATCAAACGATAGTTGCTTTGCTCTACACTGTACTCTACATTGGCTATGATCTTAGAACTATTATATATCACCTGTATTGAAGTCTAAATGCAGCTACTAATGTAAATATAGACGGATAAATCCAGAGCTCTAGTCAGGAAAGCTATTTGTTTACACTGAAAACACAACTTGTTCGGTTCGGATGAGGTGACGGACTTTAGCACCAATATAACAAATATATATTACAATAAGGAAACAGCCATCGTTCATAGAACGAACTCTTGGATGGGAGAGTCCGCTAAAAACAAACAAACAAACCAATGTACCCCTACACTCAGATGTTATATTGCGCCGAAGGCTGAGTCAAGACGAACACAACTACCGTAATTTTATTGGCACTCGAATGCTCAATAATATGTAGATTAAAGGATAATAATAGGCATTTATCTAAAACTATGTATATATTAACTAAACTACTCCATATGTTTAATATATGGACTGAATTTCACTGAAATGAATAATTTAAAATATTAATTTAAGTTTGAATGTTAGTTTTCTGATCTGATCTGATCCCAGTTAAACTCACGAAAAAATATCATGTATTTTGCGCATTGTTAATGTTATGGTGTCTTAATTTCTTAAAAATAGTGAATGAATATAAATTTTATGTGTTTGACAAAAAGCGCAAGACCTTGAGGCATAAGGTAAGCTATAAATTAGTACGATTTTATGATGAATTATTGGTTTTTCAGGGGTATATAATTATGTGGTTGGATCAATGGAAAACAACGAACCAATATCAGCTAGGCCTATGTTTTCCATTGTGGTGTTTCCGAGAATAATCCAATGAAGTCAAATTAGCTTGCCGCCAATCAACTGGAACACTTTGAAATGTGTTAGCTGTTATTTACCGACATATTTGTGGAAAAATAGAGTGAATTACGGGGGTGGAATATAAGTAGTAGGCCTATATAACATTGACTTCATGTGAAGTGCGAGTGCCCTACACATTCTAAAATTGTGCATATTAATCTTGGGGAACTCATTATATATAAGGTAGAAGTTCAAGGTGATACTTTGGATAAACCGGACTTCTAGCAAGCACCAAACAGCGATTTTGTAAGTAGCCAAGCGTATTATTTTTTCAGATAGGCCTAGCCTACTTGTATTAGCCTAGGCCTATGATAATTTTGATTTGAAGCAGAAATGAGTAGCCTAGGCTGAGTCTAGGCGTATTAGGCTTAGGATAACCCATTATCCAACAATCTTATGACTGCCCCCACTAGTGGGGCTATGTATAATGTATTGATAGGCTAATGAAGATCAAGGAAGATTTGAGGTTAAAGACAGTAAAAAATAAGGTTAGCCTAGCTAGGGCTGCTAGGCAGCTGGGAATCTGATTCTGGTAGGCTAAGACTCAGAGCCCACTCTTAACCCGGGAACGGCAAAGGTCCTCAATTAGGCTATGGTAATTATTTAGAAGATTACCTTTTTTTCTAGTTAGGGCCTATTAAAAAGTTACTAGCCTATGGTGTATTATATGATATATAGAAGCAATAAAACTGTTAAAATGACCTGGGAAGTGTATATTAAACTTAGCCTAGACCAACATTCCTGTATTTTTTTTTTTTTTTGTAGGCCTAGGCTAAGGCTATTTTTTTTTTTTTTTTTTTTTTTTTTTTTTTTTTTTTTTTCTATATTCCAACTTACTTCCTCTCGGGCATAGGCCGAGAGCCTTAACATTCACCGCTTTACAATGAACAGTGAAGCCCGTGAGGTCTTGTTCCAGTCTAGGGAGTGAGACATGTGAAGCACGTAGAGTACAAAGAGCACCTGCCATCTTTCCTTCACATGAGGCACGGTGCTCACTCATGGCCCGAAACGACCCCATCTCTGAAGCCACCTCGTTCCCGTGCTTCACTGTCTCACCCCTACACTCAGACTCTCACACTTACACACAAACGCCACCTGTTGAGCAGATAACTCACCAGGCATTGCACCCCTATAGCATATTTTGAATATGGGAATATTCATACAGTGCTATTTAATCAGGGAACAATGAGGGTATTTTATTGGCGTTTCGGTGGGCTTGTGGTAATGCACGGATACCAGGTACAGCACAAATTCCATCCCAATAATATCTTCCCATTGATACATCGGGATTTGAACCCGGGACCTTTGGATTACCAGGCCAGTGGCAAGACCACTCCACCACACCTCCCCTATCTGGCTAAACAGTGGGCTAGGCTAACCTAGCCTAGGCTACTCTTGAGTTTTGGAACACAGTAGGCCTAAGCCTAGGCCTATTTTAGATGTCTAACTTTTAAAAGAATATAAAAATATGTAGGCTAGGATTATTTTTTTTTTTATTATACAGAAAGTTAATTTGTGTTATCACTCAAAAAAACAGTCATTCGACACCCTGGCTAGGCTATAGCCTATGACAATAACAGTTTGCCGTCAGGCCGTGGGATTATAGGGGTAGACGGTAGACCCGTCACTGAAGAATACTTTCGCAGTCTTACCGTTTGTTTTTGTTTTCATGGTATAGGCTATAGGCAGAATAGGCTACAGTAGTATCTTATCTACTGGCATCTTATTTTATTGTAGTTTATATTATGAGTGGAAGATTTGCAATAACTTACCCTAACCAAAGTCCAAACTTAGTGTCCAAAGTGGGATCTGCACCCTGCCTCTATGTTCTCATTTTGTATACCGGTAACTTTTTAGCCAGATTACCGGTACAATTTAATAAGTGTACAGCCAGCAGCTAGGCCTACCGCCTACAGTGCATTTATAGATTTCCCGGAATCCCGGCCATGACTTGGGTATCACTAAAGAATCTTTCCGCAGCCTTATGTACAATTGTTGGTTTTTATTTCTTCAAGGAATATAGTACAGTAGTTTATTGTTCAATTGTTTATCATGTTATGAGTAGATAATTTGCATTACCTTACCCTAACCTAACTTTACTTAGTCTTAGTGTCCAAAGTGGGGGCTGCCACGATCCCCACACCCGCTAACTAACCTATATTATTGGTATGTCTTGTCATTAATATAACCGGACTTCATGGGGGTAACGGAGACTTTATCGAATATTTTCGGAATTCGCCTCGCAGAATCTTGAGTCTTTTAAAGTTGTGAAAATTAAAGTAAGTTTCTAAGTTCCTACTGATTGTACTTAAACCGAGATGGGAATAGCCTACCCAGGTATTTTTTACTCGGCCCAGGGAAAATAGACAAACAAATTTTCTAATAAATGTTTATTCTTGAAACTTGGTACCGGTATGTATTTTAACCAGTACTCTATAGTAACTCTTGTATCATGAAAGGATATAAATTAAGTATGTAATACTTCTTGGAATGCAAAAACAAATATACATGAAATCTTTATTGGACAAAAGTTACAAAACTAAAACTGGGACTGCTAAGAATAATTTAAAAACCTGTTTTCAATGCCTATATTAGTGGACCTGAAGTGAATCTCTGAGACTGAAGTACAGGCAGCCAGCTCCCCTAGTATCCTGATTAAACACTAGTAAAACAATATTATGCATTCCTTTTAATAAATTTTGAGCATGTATTGTGCGTATATTTACCTTCACATCTCAAAATTTCTCCGGCGGCCGGGGGGCTACGGGGTAACATAACAGGGGGTCCGGGGGGCTACGCCCCCCGGCCGCCGGAGAAATTTTGAGATGTGAAGGTAAATATACGCACAATACATGCTCAAAATTTATTAAAAGGAATGCATAATATTGTTTTACTAGCGTTTAATCAGGATACTAGGGGAGCTGGCTGCCTGTACTTCAGTCTCAGAGATTCACTTCAGGTCCACTAATATAGGCATTGAAAACAGGTTTTTAAATTATTCTTAGCAGTCCCAGTTTTAGTTTTGTAACTTTTGTCCAATAAACACAAACTATTATTCGATAGGTTTGTGCGGTGATTTCAAATATTCAAAGCTTTAACAACAAATGTTAGTTTTTCAGGCTATTAACAAATTAATTTTAGCTTTTATGACTATATATTATATTACAATTTTTAAAGGTTATGTAGTGTCAAGAAACATATCATTTTAAGGATATATAGAAGGAATTTATACAACATATGGCACACTATTTAGAACATGCTGCCATTTTTCTGGGCACCGTTATAAATAGATTTAAGGAATGGTAGGATATGCGAGGTTGCCAAGTAATGTCAATGCGGTTCTGTTGGCTACGCACGCACTCACACACCCTACAGATACAAACACACACATACACAATCTCCAAAATGCAATATAGCACAATGTAATCCCATCAAAAGAGAGAGAGAGAGCTGGATAAGAGTAATGGCAACGCTTTAAACGGTCTCAAACTACGAAATCACCCAGGTCAGACGGTCACTAACCCTCATTCATAGCGCGACCACCATGGAAGGCAAACTCAAGTTACTCTCATCTTCATAGCCAGGCAAGGGAGATGCTCTACAATGTAAATAGGTATATACAAATATAGCTTACCTATTATTTAGTTTCTGTAACTTTTACACAAGAACACCAATAACTCTTCCAGACATAAAAAAATCTTAAATTTATTTAAAGTTTCCCTTCTAAATGTAGTTTTCCTTAGTTTCCCGTTTCCTAAAAAGTTTGTTTTGGTAGAAATCTGGCAACACCGCACAGGGCCTCCTTGGAGCTCATTTCAGTTGAATTTGACTATAGATCCATTTTCAAAGTTGCTAACTAGTGAATAAATGCCGAAATTCCCTAAAATTGCCACAACCTATATAAAATTGCTCAAATTGGTTCAAATTTCTAAGATATCACTAGAATTAGAGGCGCTATATTATATAGGCTATATTTCGCATGATCTAAGTATACATACATCCAGCAGTAGCCTACATTTGAAAGATTGGCAACCCTACTGCAACGTGACTCAATTCCCGCAGACTTTCATAGTTTTATATAAAAAACAATAAAAAGCAAAGGGACAGGCTAGAAATACGCTTTTTAAAAGTCTCTTACTCCACTAGACAAAGGGGCGAGGAAATGCGAAAGTGGTCCCAGATCCTAAGAATTGTAACTTTAAATTTAGTTTTAGTTCGGGCTCTGTCGACTCTAGTCTGCCACCCCCAGCAATGGGGCATGTGCCGGAGTTTATACATACATCAATAGCAATATTAAAACTATCAGTACATGCGCGAAATTTCAGACTTATAGGCCTATTAATGGCATGTTTTGGGAAAGCTCAATTTTCTAAGAGCATTATTTCAGGGTTTATTCGCATAGGCCTAATTATCGGCAATTTAATCGAAGGCTCAAGATAATTTCACTAAAATGCAAAACACAAAAAATCATTAAACATTATTAAACTATCTCAAACAAACCCTTTCACCTACAACACCACACTTTAAAAATGCAGGGTCAGGGGAGATATGATCGAAACCTTTAAAATCCTGAAGGGCTTTGACAAGGTTGGGGTCTTTGTGAAGATTTCCTGCAGTTAGCCCCCATTGGAAGACACATGGAGAGCAGGACATAGTTTGAAGCTGATTAAGCAACGTCACAGGACTTTCAAGCGGAACAACTTCTTCAACTCAATGATTATAAATAAATGGAACAGCCTCAACGAAAGTGTAATAAGTAGTAAGAGCATTAATATGTTTACAAATAGATACGACCAGTTTGAGACAAAGAAAACTAAGAGGCACCCCTTATGAGCTCTGACTTGCCTCTTTACTAATCACTAAGGTAAGCAAAACAATTAATCCTTCCTAAGCTGCATAATATCTTAAATATAGAATAAAATAGAACAAGTCACTGGTACTCAAAGGGTTAAGCTGTATTTTATAGAATAGATTAGCTTCACTGTATAAGATTTCAATATGATCCGCGAGACTCCTATAGGCTAATAGATTTTATTATTTTCACTCCAAGTCACCAAACACCTCTCAAAGAAATCAATGAACGCAAGTATGTGATTCGCCGGGATTCGAACCTGGGTAACCAGATTTTAAACACTAACCATTACACCACCAAGACACTAAAGGCTGATTAAGGTTTCCCAGCTGATTTTATGGAATCTTTTTGAGTCAGTTTTTAAGCTGTATTTTATCGACCAATAGATTAGCTGCACTGTATACTAGGCCTATATCAATATGATGCGTGTGACTTTAGCAATATTGATCCTAATAGGACACTACCTATTAACCGGTTAGTAAAGGGTTAGTTTTATCCCACGTACTATTATAGGTAACTTACTGTAGCCTAATAGTCTACTTTTTCCAGCCGATGGCAAACTATCCTTTAGCAGACAATTTTCAGATAATTATTTAGTCAATAGGACTATAGGCCCTACTGTATAAATCATTAATGCAAAGTTTCATAAACATGTTTCATAAACATATTTCGCTACAAAATCTGTATTAAGCGAGAAATGAATAGACACTTTGCTCTGCTGAAATAATACAGACTATAGTGAACCGTAGGCTACTAGCTGGTAGGTAATTGTTAGTCTTTATCCCACGTAGGCCTACTAGGAACTACTGGATTTGTTTTTTAACCTGGCGATAATTTTACTCCTTTAACAGCTGAATTTTAGATTACCAACGGAAACTTATATCTGCAGCCCATTATTGCCAAATCTTATAAATTAACAATCCATTTGGCTACAAATTTAATGATACTAAATATAATAAATTATAATAATAATTAGCACGAATAATTCAGATGGGAACAAGCCAATTTATCGCCAGATAAAGAAAAAATTACTGTAAGTTAGTATTCAAAGGTACCGGTAGGTGTCCTATCAGGTGAATATTGCCAACTTCTTGTATATACTGATTATTTCTCATCTCTATTTCCACCATTTGGGAAGAGGAAGCCAGGGAAAACGTGAATATTTACTGCCCATTTGCTCTAGCCCTTTGACTTAATATGGTAAAGTTATCTATTTCTGCCATACGTATAATTAATACGTTAGATTATAGGCCTACAATGCGGCTAATCTATTATGGTAGACAAATTACACTTAAAAACACTGAACTAAAATGACAAATTTATCTATTTTATTAAGGGGGCAGTACTTTTGCTAGACCCCCTTCTCAATCATGTTTACCATATTGGTTTTAAGACTTTCGTTCACTTAGTTTGGAGATTTTGACTTTTAGCCTTTTTTTTTTTTTTTTTTTTCAATATTAAGACCCTATGTGTATTTTTTCCTGGCAAGCTTTAGAGCCTCTAACCGGCCTTGCCCGGGAAATTTTTCTACCTAAAAATTTACAAATTTATCTTAAAAGGGGTTCTAGGAGTTTTTTTCTGAGCTTGATAGAGGTCTAGCGAGGACACTAAAATCATATATACATAAATATAGAAACAAGAACAAAAACACTACCCACTTAGTTTACTTCAGGGCCAAGTGACAAATCTACGTAATATTGCTGTAATAACTGAAGTTTAACTAGATAGAAAAAATTTAATTGGTTTAATGTATTTATTAATTTACTATATTCATATTTTCGCCTGTAATTCTGGTAAATATAGAGGCCTAAAGACTCCAACTTCATATAGACAAGATTGTGTAGTCAAAGGATCTAGTTTCACGAAAACACCGTAAGTATAAAGCTTATCACTTTTTTCTATGTGGTAGGGGGAAACAAAATGCAAAACTGCCTGTGACTAGTTGCGATTTGAAGATCTTTTGCCCCATTTCTTAAGAGTGACTAGGTTGACATGGACTCTCAGAATTTAAGAGGTGCTCGCTTTTTGTGGAACCCCTTCTCCCTCATGCTTAACATATTAGTTTTGATATTATAATTTGTTCGGCCCATAAGTTTGGAAATGTTAACACTTCGCTCCATTTCGTTGTCAATTTTAAGACTTTTAGTGACATGAAGAGTATTTTTTCCTGGCGAGCAATAGCGAGCCTGAAATAATAAGAACCGCCCTTCGGCCTGTACTTTTTTTTTTTTTTTTTTTTTACCGCACCATTTAAAAAATTAATCCAATTATTTTCTTTCACTCAGACCACCAAACTCCTCTCAATGAAATTAATGAAAGCAGGTGTTCCTCCCGGGATTTGAACCTGGGATACAGCATATTAGCCTAAATTTTCTGAGTCAAGATAAAAGAAAATCATCCGGATCATCCAAGTTAAAAACCATCGGCGCATATTAAATCCGCCCACCAAATTTAGTGAAAACTTCCACATTCTAGACTGAAGTTACTTGCCGCATATATTATCTGCCTATCAAATTTCGTGAACAATTTCTGGATCGCCCAAATTGAATCCCTTCCTTGGCTCATAATTAGATCCTATCTGCCCACCAAACTTCGTGAAAATCTGTTCATAACCTTTGAGGCCTTCTTGGCCATCCCTTCGTGAATCCATAACCCATACTGTACCGGCGCCTAATTTTTATTATATTCTAGCTATATTTAGATGTGCAGTTTAAGAAAGATCTGTGGCAGTAAATATGGTAAGAGATAGTCAAACAAAATAAGTATATTTGAGGGTAATGGGTAATTCGGGTTTGATGCGAGAGGAATCTGCCTTTTATGGGCCAATCGGCTTTCTGTAGACTCAAATTTTCTTTTCCTAATTTTTAAGTTAATTAATTACTAGAAGCCCTTTTTAAACTAAATAAGCTAATCTATTACCCAAATTAAAGTTAAAAGGACGGCACCTCCCCGAAACGTTATAGACTGCATCACCGTTGATTAATTTAAACTCCGCCTAGACAAATATCTCTCATCAAACCCGCGACTGACTGCGTTTGTAAATGAATAACTTTATTTTATCCCCCCCTCAGTTACTAACCCATCTGTCCCCTACTAACTTCCTAATCCTGCCACGGACATTAGTTCCAGGGCAGTAATTCCCTTTCCAATGTTCCCTTACCCACTCTAAACCACTGTTTGGACACTTGATCCTCAGCAACCTAGAAGGGTCACTAGATCTGTTGTTGCTTGATTTCCTTTGTACTCCTTTGAATGAGTTGTCTCAATAAATATACTTAGGCTAGACAAACCGAGTTACCAGGCGAAAAAAAAAATAGTCATAATTAGCCTAGTTGTCCAAGTTAATTCGTAATATCACCAACCCGCACATTAACTTACAAATACATCAAATTAAGGAAATAAAGGACAAATGAACACTTGTGACACTCCCAAGACTCTAACCTATGATACGCACACGCAAATCCAGGGCACTAACCATTACGCTCTCAAGACAGAACTACTATAGACTTCTGATAAAGGAGGCTAAAACATGCTTAAAGTTATAATTTACCAAACTGAAACTATACAAAATCAGTTGGCAGAGGTAGTCTAACTAAGCAATTCTGAGATAGGCGAAAACGCTTTTAGTCTATGGAACTTCTAAACTATAATTTAACCAATCTTACAAGTTAAGTTTGAGAGAGGGCTGGTCCTATCCAGAGTGAAGTTTGGAATCCTCTACCCAACCTCAGCAGTTTCGGTGTATTTTAAAGACTCTTCATCATGGAGGCAGGGCGCTAGGAATCCCTCACTTTTAAAATTATACTCATAGAGACAAAGGGGCAAGGGAACGCGAAAGTGGTCCCAGACCCAGAAATTTTGAACCCTTTAATGCAGTTTCTGTTAGGGCTCTATCTCTAGTCGGCCACCTCCAACAATGGGGTAGGAGCCCGAGTAAATAGATTGAAAAGTTACTAACAAATGTCAATACTCACCAACAGGAACCTGCCTCGCCTGGTAGACTCTTCAAACCGTAGCTTAATCCTCAAAGCATGATCACGAGATCAAAGGGCAAAGAGACAGTACACGAGCAAATCCAAGCAAAGACTAACTTCCTTCCTCGGCCTGCCCACCTCTATACCTGTGGTGGTGTTCTGATTGGCTGATGGGGGCTGACGTGGCGCTCTCTCATTGGTCAGTCACCCCCACCTCCCCCCTTCACCTGTTCCTCCCTCCCCCCCCTCCTCCTCCGTTCCTCCCCTTACCTGTTGCTATCCGCGCCAATTTACCTCCCCCCCCCCCCACCCCTCCCTCATCCCCAAACGTCCCTACGTGAACCCTCGAACCGCAAAGTGAACCTCCAATAAATATTAGCCAAAGGTTCGACTCAGTACCTTCGATAACTTTGAGATTAATTAGTGCTTTTCCGCTATCGCTTGCCAGAAAAAATCTATACCTAAATCACACGACAGACTTTAAAATCAAACTAATGGGGCGAATGTCATAACATCTCCAAATGAATGGGCTAAACACGAGGGAGAAGGGGTGAGGAGTCGATCCCTATATGCCGTTTATTACGTAGAGTCGGCCAACCAACCTTCGCCATATTGGTACAAATGGTGATATTTTCCTCTTTAACCCCTTCTGTACCGTCGACATCCTTTTTATTTTATTTTGGCTACAGCTAATCGATTTTTTTCAGTTTAGGAAGGATCTCTAGCATTTATAAAGCTTAGAACTATCTCAATCAACCCTTTTACCTACCACAGATACTTCCTAAGCTTCATAAAATCGTCTAAATATAGCTAGAGTAAATGACAACAGACGTCACTGGTACAGGAAGGGTTAAACGCAAATATCTCCACGCCCATAATAAAACATTTGGGAATACTGGTACGGGATATATAGTTTGGTCTTTAGTGATATATACCCATAATATAGCTATAATAAACCTTTAATATACCCATAATAAACCTTTAACCCCTTCACCACCATGACGTCATTTTCATCATATTCTGGTTACCAATATACGATTTTGTTTAGTATATAATCTACCTCTGGACTCATATGGCTAAATACGATCTCAATAAACCCTTTTAATAACATAGGTCGTCTTGAAACTGTATAACATCGTCTATCTTTAGCCAGAATGAAAGTTAAAAAGACGTCATGGGGGTGAAGGGGTTAATATACCCATAACATCTCCATACCCATAATAAACATTTGGGAATACTGGTACGGGATTATATAGTTTGGTCTTTAGTGATATACTGTATACCCATAATAAACCCTTAATATACCCTTAACCCGTTCAGTTCCAGGGACGTCCTTTATATCATATTCTGGCAACTATTGGACGATATTATTCAGCTTAGGAAGAACCTCTAGCAATAATAAATCTTCACACTATCTCAATCAACCCTCTTAACTACTACATATTCTTCCTAAGCTGCATAATATTATCTAAATATAGCTAGAATAAAAGAGAACACACGCCGCTGGTACTCAAAGGGTTAATAATATCTCCATACCCATATTAATAAACAGTCGGGAATACTGGTACGGGATGTATAGTTTGGTTTTTGGTGATATATATACCTATAATAAACACATAATAAACCCTTAACCCCTTCTGTACCGCAGCGTCTTTTTAATTTTCTTCTAGATATATTTAGACGATTTTGTGCAGCTTGAGAAGTATATGTGGTATTAAAAAGGGTTAAGTGAGATAGTTTGTAGCCTTTTAATGGGTAGACGTCCTTCCTAAGCTGAATAAAATCGCCTTATAGTTGCCAGAATATAATGCAAAATACGTCACCGGTACAGAAGGGGTTAATATACCAATAATATGGCTTCAAACTATCTCCACCAACCCTTTTAACTACCAAAGATCTTTCCTAAGCTATCGCTCACCAGGAAAAAATCGACACCTAAAGGGAACGGAAGGTCTTAATATTGACAACAAAAGGCGAAAGGTCTCAAAATTCCCAAACTAACGGAACGGATGTCTTAAAATATCTAAACTAATATGCTAAACATGAGGGAGAAGGGGGTCCAGAAAAAGCGAGTAGTACCCCTTAAGGTTCAAATATTCGAATTGGTGAAACTTGAATTATGCTAAGAATTGAACTCTGAGATGTTATTCCGTTTCTAAAGGGCCTCCAGCAATTAACAGGCTTCGAACCATCTCGCTTAACCATATTTACTACCACAGATCCTTCTTAAACTGCACAAAATCGTCAAGTATGTGCCTTAGTGTACAGTTACTTAAATCTGTATCGAACCCAAGCAAGACAATCCAATGTTCTGTTATATAAGTAACACTCCGTTCTTAACATTAATCATCCTTTACAAACCCCAATGTACTTGAATACACTAATGAAAGTATATGGTCCTACCGGGATGCGAACTCGGGACAACACACCCAGAACATAAGCATCTAAACCATTACACCACCAACACCCAGAGGCTTAACAACCTGGCTTTGAAAATACGGGTCATGTTCTCTTCATTCTAATATGACTACTCTCAGACGATGATATTAAGTTTAGAAAGGACCTCTATTGTCTCAATGAACCCTTTGGACTTCCACATTCCCTTCCCAACCTGCATAACATCGTCTAAATATGGCTACAATAAAACACAAAAGACATGTCCCCCGTTCTGAAAGGGTTAACCCCTTCACCACCGTGACGTCTATTTATATATCTATCTATTTGCTCAGGCCCATTCCCCATTTTTTGTATTTATTTATTTATCTTTTTATTTATTGTTATTTTTGTACTGGGGGTGGCCGACATGCGACAGAGTAGTGACATAGTTTTCATAATATTCTGGTTACCGTTAGAAGATTTTCTTTAGCTTATAATCAACCTCCAGGACTCAAAAGGGTAAATACTATCTCAGTTTACCCTCTGGAATAACTTAGGTCCTTCTTAAACTGCATACCATCGTCTAATATTAGCCAGAATCGAAGGGAACAATGCGTCATGGTGCTGAAGGGGTTCAAGATTCAGAGGGGTGTATTTACCTAATTGTAGTTTACAGGAGTTGAGCTAAGCTCGTGTTGTCCCGTCTCTCAGTCTACTTTTTATCCAATTTTTTCTTGAAAATATGGATATTCCTTGCCCCTACCACCTCCTCCTCCAGCCCATTCCATTTGTCAATACATCTATAGGGGAAGCTAAACTTCCTGATATCGTTCTTGCAGGTAGGTCTTTTTACTTTGTAGCTGTGGCCTCTAGTTATTCCTGTATCCATAATTAATATATCCTCCCTATCCAGCCTCTCCAGCCCCCGGGTGCATTTGTACATCATTATCATGTCTCCCCTCTCTCTCCTCTCTTTTAGACTCGGTAGATTTAATTTGTCTAGCCTCCCTTCATATGGCAGCTCTCTGAGACTTGGAACCAATCTAGTAACTGCTCTCTGGATTCTTTCTAACTTGTGAATATGCTTCTTTAGATGCGGGGACCACACCACTGCTGCATACTCCAATCTTGGTCTAATCATACTCTTCATAATTTTCGCTACCATGGTCTCATCCAAGTAGTTCAGGTATTATGTATTATCAGATGTGCGGGTATTATGGCGCGTGACTGTACATTTGAACACTTAATTTCCTGGTGTAATGATTTGAACACCCTCCAACCTCCCAAATGCAAATCCTACGTCAAGATTTCATGAGAATATTTGATTGAGGGGAGGTATTCGTTTTTTTTTTTTCTGGGCCTCCTTCTCCGTCATGTTTAGCCTAATTACAGGTATCCCTGCTTGAGCTTTTGAAAATAATCAAATAATCTGTCTAAAAGCTGGCCAAAATATGAGAATAAAGGATTTGAGATAAATTGTTCATATTACAAAACCAAAATACGTTATATTAAATAATAATGTCCACTTGTTTTCATCTTTGTTATGCGTTTGCAGTTTCAAACCCAAAAAATGATGGACTGAAAAATTGGTGTAGATTGCAATATTTTTCAAAGAGTATTTTGTAATTGCCTATGAAATGCTGGGTGTGAAGGGAATTTTTCTGTCCTGACAACTCCCCAGGCCCACTTAGGGTCAACCTTTCCTGGGGCCTGGCGCGGGGCTCGAACCTCTGAAGGGAGTTTAACCCTCCTAAAAACCCACAGGTTTTGAGATACCTTGGGTGGGGTTCGAACCCTGGTTAGTGACCATGTACCCCATAGGTCAACAGGCCCGCGCGCTAACCCACTGTACTACCACGGACGTACAAAAGTATAGTAACCTTAGTCCGATTTGTAAGAACCAGGTGATAGTCTCGTGGTGTTTCACGTGATGAGTTTATTGGACTTCCCATCAACGACTATTTTACACTATACCTGACGTCAACTCGGGTAGTACATTATTGGGGTTGCGGGATATTTTCGAGGGCTTTACATTACATCCTTCTTTAACTAGGCTAGTCCCTAGCCTCTTTAAGGTCGTAAGGTATCGTAGCTGTATCACCTCAGCGTCCGCGTGATGGGTGCTCTATGTAGCTACCAGATCACGTTCCGTGACTGCCACCAATGAAATGCTGGGTGTGAAGGGAATTTTTCTTGTCCTGCAAACTCCCCAGGCACACTTAGGGTCAACCAGGAAGTGCCTGGCGCGGGGCTCGAACCTCTGAAGGGAGTTTAACCCTCCTAAAAACCCACAGGTTTTGAGATGCCTTGGGTGGGGTTCGAACCCTGGTTGGTTAGTGACCATGGCCATCACAGGTCAACCAGGCCCACGTGCTAACCCACTGTACTACCACGGACGTACAAAAGTATAGTAACCTTAGTCCGATTTGTAAGAACCAGGTGATAGTCTCGTGGTGATTCACGTGATGAGTTTATTGGACTTCCCATCAACGACTATTTTACACTATACCTGACGTCAACTTGGGTAGTACATTATTGGGGTTGCGGGATATTTTCGAAGGCATTACAGCCTAAGTCACTTAGTGTAAACATACAATTTGTACGCAGTGCTCCAAATAGTACACTAAACGGATTTAATGGGGAGGTGGTCTAGTTTTCTGGCTCCCATTCTCCCTCATGTTTAGCCCAGTTTTCAGATTTAGACTTTTCGTGTCATTTAGGTGTCTATTTTTTCCTGACGAGCTATAGCGAGCCCATAATAATTATATTATAACCTCTGCTTAATTTTTGTTTATGTATTAATGTTTATCTTTTTCTATTGTTAGCATTATTTTTTATAATTAATTATTCTTGTTAAAAGAGTACTCTTTTGTTTAAATCTATTGTGCCTTCCTCATATTTTCAAATATTTTTCTCTATTATATAGTATCTATTCATTGTCGATAGTATCAATTACTTGCTACTACATATATAATTACATAGATACATAGGTACGACGCCTTAAAACTCAAGACTCTCATTCTTCATATGTTTCTGCCCGGAATCAAGCCAAATCTGTTCTTCGACTTGCCAAACACTCTTTCATCAATAATAAATGCACTGAACTATCCAACTCTAGCTCTTCCCAAGCTTTCTGGCATCTAGCCAAAAACCTCTCCAACAATTTCTCTTCCTCGTCTTTTCCTCCCCTTTCCCACTCTGATGGCACAACCATCACTTCTTCCTCTGACAAAGCTAAACTCTTCGCTCAAACTTTTGCTAGAAACTCCACCTTGGATGATTCCGGTGCTATTCCTCCCTCTCCGCCCTCCTCTCTCTTACTTATGCCTAATATCCTAATCTCTTCTAAAGATGTACTTTCTACCCTCTCTGGGCTTAACACTAATAAGGCGTACGGTCCGGACGGTGTTCCTCCTGTTGTTCTCAAAAACTGTGCTTCCGTGCTGACTCCCTGCCTAGGCAAACTCTTTCGTCTCTGTCTATCCTCTAACGTCTTCCCTTCATGCTGGAAGTTTGCTCACATTCAACCTGTCCCAAAGAAGGGTGACCGCTCTCAACCCACCAACTATCGTCCAATTGCTCTTATCTCTTGTCTTTCTAAAGTTTTTGAAACTATTCTTGTTTCCAAATTTCTTAAGCATTTCTCTTCTCATAATCTGCTCTCAGATCGCCAGTATGGCTTCCTTAAGGGTCGCTCTACTGGTGATCTTCTTTTATATCTTACTAACTCTTGGTCATCTTCCTTTCGGGACTTCGGTGAGACTTTTTCTATTGCACTAGACATATCGAAAGCCTTCGATAGAGTCTGGCATAAATCTTTAATTTCTAAACTACCCTCCTTCGGTTTCTATCCCTCCATCTGTGCCTTTGTCTCTAATTTCCTTTCCGGCCGTTCCATAGCCGCGGTTGTGGACGGCCATTGTTCACTTCCTCACCCTATAAACTCCGGTGTTCCTCAGGGCTCTGTCCTATCTCCTATTCTCTTTCTAATTTTTATAAATGATCTCCTTAACTGTACCTTAATTCCCATCCATTCATACGCAGACGACTCAACCTTACACTACTCCATTAGTTTTTCAGAACGCCCCAGCCAGCAATCCCTCAACGACAAACGTAATGAAGCCATAGAACTCTTAAATTCTGATCTAAATACTATTTCCAATTGGGGCAGAGAAAACCTTGTTAACTTTAATGCTTCCAAAACCCAATTTCTCCATCTATCTACCCGTCAGGATCTCCTAGCGGACTATCCCTTATTCTTCAACAATACAAAAGTCAACCCTTCATCTTCTCTCAATATTCTTGGTGTCTCTTTTTCTTCTGCTCTCATTTGGAAGGAACATATTACCAGTCTTGCTAAGGCAGCCTCCCAGAAACTGGGTGTGCTCAACCGCCTTAGGGGGTTCTTTTCCCCTGCACAGCTTCTTGCTCTGTACAGGGGCATAGTGCGCCCTTGTATTGAGTATTGTTCACATGTGTGGGGAGGTTCCTCTCACACCGCTCTCCTAGACAAAGTTGAAAGGAAGGCCTTTCGTATCATTAACTCCCGTCCACTCACCAACTCTCTGCAATCTCTCTCTCTCCGCCACAATGTTGCATCTCTCTCGCTATTCTATCGCTACTATAATAATCAGTGTTCCTCAGAGCTATCCCAGTGCATACCACCTCCTTTACGTAGGGCACGTGGTACCCGTCTTGCAACTCAATCCCACCCCTACTCTGTGCAACTCCAACCCAAGAGTGAAACGTTACTCTCAAACTTTCTTCTACTCAACAGCTGAGCTCTGGAACTCTCTCCCAGAATCAGTCTTTCCCTCTTCCTATGACTTAAATTGCTTCAAACTCCGTGTGTCCAGGCATTTTGGCTCGAACGTCCCTTGATTTTGGCCCTGTCACTCTTTCAACTATGGGGGAGGCACTCGCTATAGGCAGTTATGCTTTTTGCCTCCCTCAATCACATAGAAAAAAAATAAAAAATATATATAGATACCGGTAACTCGTCTATGGAGTTTTTAAACTTTAAAATAGGCCTTGGGCCTAAAAATTGGTCAAAATTAAAAAATTCATATACCGTTGGAATTGTATTGACGAGACGAATCCATATATACCCATGAAAACTCTAAATTCGAAAGTCGCCCGCCAAATGCAAACATTTTCCTGGGCTTTTTAAAAACGCAGGGTCCTAGGACTTATAGTTTGGGCTACAGAGGACTTAAAGTCCAAAAACTGGTTATTTGGGCCCTTCTGGGAGGACAAGTCAAATACGAAATCCTAAACTAATTGTCCGGTTTCAATTCTGTTTGCGCCATTCGATTCAGTGTGTCAAAGTGAACTTATGGTTAAAATTTGAACAAAATCCATACATAGGTAACTCGTCTATGGGTGATTTAGAAATGTTCGAAATCAAAATCAAAATTAGGCCTATTGGGCCTACACAATGGTCTAAATCCAAACATTTATATACCGTTGGAATCGCAACGATGAAACGAATCCCATATATACCCATGAAAACTCGAAATTCGAAAGTCGCCCGCCAAGTGCAAAATTTTTCCTGGGCTTAATTAATTAAACGCAGGGATTTTGGAAACAAATATTTTCGATTCTGGGCGAATGGCTGGGCGAAAATGAAATCTAAGACCATGTCTAGAAGCAGCTCGGCGAGAAAAATCGAATGGCACCAAGTAGAATTCCCTAGGACTTATAGTTTGGGCTACAGAGGACTTTTAAAGTCCAAAAAACGGTCCCCTGGGCCCTCCAGGAAGGCCCTGTCAAAATCGAAATCCTAAACTAATGGTCCGATTTTAATTCTGTTTGCGCCATTCGATTCAGCTTGCCAAAGTGTACTTATGGTATAAATTTAAACAAAATCCGTTCATAAATAACTCGTCTATGGAGTTTTTAAACTTAAAATAGGCCTAGGGGGCCTAAAAATAGGTCAAAATAAAAACCAATATATCTTTGAATCCGCAACGGCGAGACGAATCCAAATATGTAATAATATTGACAAGTCAAAATTCGACCAAAATCACCGATTTGCCCAAGGTTTTTTGAGATTTTTGTTTCGATTCTGGGCGAATGGCTGGGCGAAAATGAAATCTAAGACTATGTCTAGAAGCAGCTCGGCGAGAAAAATCGAATGGCACCAAGTATAATTCCCTTTTAAAGTCCAAAAAATAGTCCCCTGGGCCCTCCAGGAAGGCCCAGTCAAAATCGAAATCCTAAACTAATGGTGGTCCGATTTTAATTCTGTTTGCGCCATTCGATTCAGCTTGCCAAAGTGTACTTACGGTATAAATTGAAACAAAATCCGTTCATAAATAACTCGTCTATGGAGTTTTTAAACTTTAAAATAGGCCTAGGGGGCCTAAAAAAATAGGCCAAAATTAAAAAAATAATTATAGCGTTGAATCCGCAACGGTGAGACAAATCCAAATATGTAATAATATTGACAAGTTAAAATTCGACCAAAATCACCGTTTGCCTGGGCTATAGGGCGTAGTTTGGTGACACTTATAATGACTCTTCTGATGGCACCAGACACCGCCCACTCTGGAGGAAGTGGGCGTAGTTTGGTGACACTTATAATGACAACCCTTCATGCCATTTGACTCAACCCCCCCCCCCCCCTTTCTACCATTGTCATAGGCTTATGGTCACTTGTCCAAAGACAGATATATATATATATATATATATATATATATATATATATATATATATATATATATATATATATATATATATATATATATATATATATATATATATATATATATATATATTACAATTAATTACATAACTAGACGTGTGGGCAACTATACGTATTTGTCCCCAAAATGGCGTCCGACTGAAGAATGGCCTGCGCATGCGTCAGTGAGCTCCTTGATTCACATCATTCCAGTACTTGCAAAAGCTAAATTTAGGTGTTATTTCCGCGCACCTTCCATGTCACTGATTTCTATGATGATCTAACATGTTTTATATACCTTTTGTCATCCTTGGGTATCGATGAAGTGGTCCAAAGTTTGAGTAAGACGATTTTTTTCGATTGCATTTGATATCGTCCGCTTCGGTGTTGACAACCCGCTCACTGGTGCCATCTAGCAGGGTTTTTAAGCTATATATTTTAGACTCCATTTTGTATACCTTATATTATAGCCATCTTGTAACCTATAGCCTACCTTGTTTCCTCGTACACGGCTTAGATCGTTTATTATTTTGTTTTATTTGTTTTCTTCTATTATTATCATTAGTTCATTACTCTATTAACCCCTTGAGGCCTTTTAACAGCTTCCTTTGGCTACCATTAGATTAATTTAGTCAGCTTAGGAAGGATCTGTGGGAGTGAGGCATTAATGAGTTGGGTTTGACTCTAGATTCTTAAAATAACTCCATTATCTGAATATAATCGTCTAAATGTAGCCAGAATAAACCGAATAAATATTATCTCGTGCACTGACAGGGTTAAGGGGGATCACCCGTTTTTTTTTTTTTATCTTTCTCTCCTTTTCTCTCTTTCCCTGTCTTGTATCCATTCGGCCCCATTCAGCCAACTGTGTTAAGACGTTTATCCCCATCCAGGTGTCGATTTCTTCCTGGCGAGCGATAGCGAGCCAGCATTGTATGGAGAAATCTGGCTTCGCTGGAGAAATTTTTCTATCGAAAAATGTACACATTTAGCTTGCTGTCAAAACAAAAATACATATATGCTGGCTCGCGGGAAAATATTGACACCTAGATGGGGGTAAACGTCTTAAAACAGTAGGCTGAATGGGGACGAATGGCACCTTAAGAAGATTTAGTACACAATAAACTGTTAACCCTTTCAAGATCCTATACCCGTTTCTTTTCGGTTTCCTGGCTATTATTAGACAATTTTATTCAGCTTAAGAAGGATATATGGAAGTCATGAGATTAATATTGGGATAGTCTTTTAAGACTTTTCATTATAATAATAATAATAATAGTAATAATAATAATAATAATAATAATGTATGTACTGTATGTATGCATGTGCTCAGGCCCAATCCCCACTTTTCCTATTTTTATTTTTATTTTCTATTTTACTCTATTTTATTATTTTTTATTTTTTTTCTTGGGGGTGGCCGATTCAAGACAGAGCAAGAACAGGGAAAACACAAGACAAAACAACGAACAAACACAATATTCACACACATCTAGGTCACCCAGGAGAACACCCAGAGACCAGAGTCACCAAGGTCGCTCCAGCACTCCACCGGCCCCCGACCACCCGGAGAGGCTCCGATCTCGGCAGGCATACATGCAGCGGAGCCAAAACCACAAGCCCGCCCACCACACTTCCAGGCGCACCCTTCATATTAATCGTCTCCCCGGGCCAGGCGCTTGATGGACTATTATCTAGTCCAACTTGCGCCCGACCCCTTCCCCCAAATGACCACGTGTTCACTCAACTATTCACAAGCATTCTCCATTCATTCCTGTTTATTACCACTTCCTTTGCCTGATCTATAGTCATTCCTCTATCATCCAAAGCTTGTCTTCCAGTGTCTCTCCATCTCAATGGTGGTCTTCCTGCCCTTCTATCTCCCCTTGTATCTGACTCACATATTCTCTTTGTAAGCCTTTCATCTCCCATTCGTTCAACATGACCATACCAGCTCAGCACCATTCTGTCCACTCTGGCTGACAAATTACTCTTTTACTTTCTTCCTTCTACACTCTTCACTGTACCTTCCGGAAACAATTTTTCTCATCTGTCTATCCAACTTCCTACTTACCCACTAATGGTCTATAAGAGGGAATTAATCCAAAACATAATTAACAAAAACATATTTAATACAGATGGCATTTTCAACAAGAAAAGCAAAATAATTTATTAGTTGCTTATTTTAGGTATCTTTAATTCCTGTGCTAATATTCCTACATTCATATGGAACATGAAGAAACAATTTTCAATCCATCAGACAATGAAGGGTAAAAAAACAAGAGACAGTATAAATTTGCATCATAATCTTTATTTGTCATATAGAAAGGCAGCCTTTTATAATCAAGCTGACAAAATTATAACAATCTAACCCATATGTACAATGTTATAAGCAAGTAGTTTTTGTATTAAGTTAATATCAGTAACCTGGCGCAAAACAAGCTTAAACCAGGGACAGCAGTTCTAACGCCACAATGTTTTTAGGGTCGCTCAGAATAATTTGTGGACCTCATATGTTCTTCTGTAGACAGTTTTAAGTATAGGGATTGATGTATAGAAGTAGTTTTATATACCACAACATACCATTCATACAGGAAAGACGAGCAATAAATTTGGTGCTCAATTGTCTAAGAGGGAAGGAGTAAGTGGTAAGGAAGGGAACTGTATTAGGAGGGAAAGATGTATATTATATAGGGAATATCTAAAATTATACCTATAAGCAATCAATTAATATACTTGCATAGTGAAATCATAAAAAGGCCACACATTTTTCTGAGTAACTGTATGTCCCACGTGCTCCCAACTCAATTATGTCCATCAAATTGGTACTCTATTATACTTGAAGACATTTATTAATACAGTAATGTACACAACTTATCTACACATTATCTTTAAAGCTTTGACTGGAGTGCAGGATCGACATGAATACTGAAGATTCAAAATATATATATTCCATCTGCTGCACCACCTAAGATCATTAGCGACAGAGTATTCAAGAAAACTAAAAAAGAAAAATCACTATCCACACAAAGATGACCTAACTTCACCTGCCTTGTAGTATAAATGGAACAGAGTTGATGGACACAACAAGGTTGACAGAAAGTGGTTGGTACAAAGAGCAGCTTGAGACAAAGCCTTGGATACGTAACGATGTGTGTGTCAGAGCCGGTTATGGAGAGAATCACCTATAGTTCATTACATTATTCATCATGTTGTAAACCTTGCACTGTAAACCATAACGTACAGTTGCTGACAATTATATCGCAACAGTATCTTGAAGCTGTACTGAACCTACAGGAAATAATATAATCTTTGTGATGAATAAAATGATTCAAAGCTTCATGATATTGTTAAAAATATACGGAAACAATTGATGGCAAATGTACATTTCAGACCTGAAGCAGTGAATATTAGTTTATGTTTTCATATGGATAGAATGTATATGTAATTAATAAAACTTGAAACCCCATGGCCACTAAGAAAATGGTGAAAAAATCCTCTCACTGTAGCCGACTCCGGTATGTGTGTGTGCTGACTAGATGGTCATTACATTGGGAAACGTGGGCGGTTCAATCCAAACGACAGAGACGCACAAACACTCTTTCCAGATATCTTTGAATGGCACCTAAATTCTGGCAACATTAGGGCACTCATAGATTACAAAGGATAGCAAGTAATAACAGATTTGCTGAACTTCCTTAGGCTCCTTTCCATTCGTATAGGCAATTAGATTGAAGGTATTGATAATAATAAATGGGTGCATTCTAAATCTTCAATTATAATGCTGCCAGAGCAGAACGCCAGAAAATTTTGTTGAGAAAAGTGCTCATTTGTCTCCTGCTAAATAAAGGGGGTTATCAAATAGTTCTCTATCATGGGGATTTGAGAGTTAAAGGGCTATATTGGTCAATGACCCTCTAAACCCTGGCAATGTTTACAAAGACACATGACTACTATGGATGACTTGAGTGGGCACAACTCTTTCAACACGATTTAAGTACAAGCATTTTCGTGACTATTATAATGACACTAGTAGAACTGACTTATGCACAACTCGGGTATATGCAACTCAAACATGACTCACATCACGCACATGCAGCTCAAAATACAGTGACTAGCATGACTTGTGTATTTTCAATTCCAACATTATTCACAAGTAGGCTACATGAGACTCGAAATACATGACTATAACACATGGAACTTTTACATGATTTTAGTATATGTAGCTAACACGACGGCATGCTTGCATCACCATCTCGGTACATGCAACTCTTTGTAACGCAACCTTGTTTTAATGTCTGGCATAGTTATGAGCACTATTAGCGACACGCCCATTTTAATCTACTGTATATCGAACACAAACGAGACAATACAATGCATTGTTATATTCCAGATGCTTCAGAATTTGGCTTTAAATTTACAGAGATTCAAGTGGATGTATAGGGTTCATAATTAGTGCTCATAACTGTATACGCATCTCTTTAACACAACTCTGTTTTAAAGTCATGTTGAGGTAATACAAGCAACGTCATCTCTTGAGTTTGATCATAAATCTCATAACAATTGCCAGCATACGTTCCATTCCTCAAGGTTATAGTTAAGATAATATACGTCGAGAAATATACAGTATATACCAGTAATATCCAAAGATAGCTCGTAGTTGTTGGCTAGTTAAATTATGGTAATTGTCAGTAACGTCATAAGAGCATAATTATTGAGGTGATTCTTGACGGACGTATAAATGGAAAGCATGAAAATTATGCTGGCAAATGTATGTACACACAGAAATTAGTCCAACTGTGCCTCAAAATTGTCTCACGCTGTCTATCATGACTGAATTTTAAATAGTCAAAGGCATTCAAAGCTAGTTCTGTGTTCAGAAATTAATAACTGGAGATTAATTATATATACCGGTACCTTGACTAATTTTAATGTTATCAAGATTCACAGATTAGCCCAATTCAATGAAAATTAATCAAAAGTTAATCTGAAACAAGAGACTAACCAGAATTACAATAGTCAGCCAGACATATTATCGGCACGTTACACTAGTTAACGTCTTCTGTGTACGACTCTCAAATACCCCACAATAAAACCTATAAATAACCCCTTGAACTGCACCCCGCTATATTTCGGATAACTATTGTGCACACATTTACGCTGAATAAAAGTATATACTATTTCTGGATATATCCTGAATCCTGATCTCTGGAGACTAGCAATAAACTGCTATGCTAAAATGCCTTGGAGACCTTGCGAGTCCCACTGGTTTGGATTATTATATTCATCTATGTAGTTTTTAGTTATTAGATATATATATTACACTGATTATTATTACTTTAACATCACGTATATACACCATATGTTACAAAGTATTATATATGTGTGACTACATCTGACTAAATGGCACTGTTTAATTTGTTAACTCGGAACCACTAAAGTCAACAGCAGAAAAGTCGCCTCGGTATTAAGTTGCCACCTACAGCGTAAACCGACAGTACTGTACTGTATACGTTTTGACATTACACAGGATATATCTATTCCTGTGTCCAGTAATATCAAGAGGGTACAGATGCTCATGTGGGCAACTTTACATATGATTATGGTGGTCATGCTGGTGATTTTCTGGTTAGGTGCGGACTTTAATGCAGAGGCGAGCTTAGTGACATTAACGTTAAATCGAGAGTAAAGACCTCACCGCCAAAACTCCCCACCAGGTGTCTCTTTATCCCGCCTAAACGTAAAAAAACTAAGGCCTCCCTAAGAAGTTATGAGTGTTGCATATGTCGTAAAGAGGGGGAAGGCGCTCGTTTGATTAACGCGGGGGAAACTAAATGAAATGAACCCAGAGTTTTGATTCCCGGGGCGCTCGAAACACCTGAAGTAGAGAAACACAAATGGAGGACCGGCCTTATTATAACAACATTTTAGTTTACAGAGTCTACGGGTCGAACCGCAAAGCAAAACGTAATCATAAAAATGGAAATCCTCACATGGAGTTTGGAAGATAGACCATTTTATCACAACATTTAGGTTTACAGTTTCTACGAATTGAACTGTAAAGCAAACCGTCGTCGTGATAAAGGCCCGTCCTCACCTGGCGTTTCTCATACCACAGTGTCATTTCAATCTTACACCTGAAGTAGAGTTTGGGAGGCTGGATCTTAAGTACCAACACCGGCACACATACATATAGGACCTGGGAGAGCCTGGCTGTATTCCCAAACTATGAAAGAGCCCTCGCACCCTTTTTCCGACTCGATCAGTAAGCCGTTTATATATCATCTCAGATTTTCTTATTCAAAAGTCGACCACATTTCCTATGCTGTTCTAAATCAACAACTTGCTTTTCGTATTAAAATGTCAACTAATTTTCATATTCAGTAATGGTAAGCTGTTCTTAAATTAACAACTTGCTTTTCATATTCAAATGTCAACTAATTTTCAGATTCAGTAATGGTAAGTAACCTGTTTAATAATCAACAATTCATTTTTCATATCCAAATGCTGACTATAATTCTGATTCTATTGGTAAGATATTAATAAATTAACAACTTCTATTCAATATCTAAATACAGATCAATTTTCAGATACAATGACTAAGTTGTTTATAAATCAACAACTCTCATATCCAAATGCTGACCATTTTTACAACTCAATTAGAAAGCCAATTATAAAAATTCTTGTGCTTCTTAACAACTTGCTTTTCATATTCATATATTTATAATGTTTCAGATTCAATAAAGCTGCATAAAACTCAACAAATTCTTTAGATATTCAAATACTTGTCTATAAAGGGTTACATATGATGATATAGAAACGGCCTTCGTATTTGGTGGTAAATGTCGGTACAGTAATCGTGAAAGCAAAATTCAGTTAATACTTTTATGACCCCTTTTTTAAACTTAAATCACTGTGTGAAGTTCTACCAATGTCTAGATCTTCATAAATGAACATCCATTAAATTATCTGGATAATTGTAGTACAGTATTTGTTTTAAAAGCATAGAAATGTCATCATATATATTCTCTGTGTAAAAGCACATCAGTAGAAAACTAAACTAGATTTTAAATTAAGGGGTCATTATGCTGTAAAATATCGTAGTTCAAATTTATACATAATTTTCACTGATAAAGTACAATCAGAAGAAAAAGACATCACAATAAAGATCTACCCTTATCACAATGTTTATATCTCATACTGTCAACAAATTATATGATAAAGGTCTACCCAACCACAATGTTCCTATACTGTCGAAAATTGTACAATAATAAAGGTTTACTCTTATCACAATGGTTTTTATCTTATACTGTCAGAGTCGTAGTAATAAAACAGTTTAACCAGACCACTGACTCCGAAGATAAACCTTCGGAAAATTGGTATGAGAACACTTCACAGCGAGAGATACCCACGTAGGATGGTGCTCGCGGCTCTGCTCCCTCTCTCGGGTCCTCCTGGAATGCTTGTGTGTACGCTTGAAAGACTAGAATATGGCTAGATACAACCTGACTTGGCTCGCATCCTCTCTCGCTCTCACCTCCCAACACGCGTGAAGAGATTGGTGTCCTCCCGTTAGACCTTTCATGATATCAGGCAATCCTCACTTGAAGTTTCCTCATTTTCCTCCTAGTAAAGCATTAACCCCTTCACCATGATGACGCCTTTTTATTTTTGATTCTGACTAAAATGAGACTATTTTATGCAGTTTAAGAAAGACCTGTGTTTTTCATAGGGTTTATAGAGATCATATTTACCCCTTTATGTCCTAGAGTTAGAATAAAAGCTAAAGAAAATAGTCTATTGGTAACCAGAATATGATGAAAAGTACGTCATCGTGCTGAAGGGGTTAATAAAGAAATTCAATTCTGCCCGAGAGCTTCAAATACGTATCAGAATTAATGATCGCGACTGTACAGTATCCTACACTCATAAATCAACAGTATCCCATAAATACAAGATGTGTGTATCTAGGTTTTGATAGATGCTGGAGACTGGGGATGTGAAACTGTTATATATGACTTAATTGAACATTACAATAAATGTCTGATACTAGTACATAGACATTCACTTCCACTTTCAAAACTCTGTAAATGTTATACAGCTCTCTTAAGAAAAAATTGCCGATATTTTGGGTAATTTTGAAAGCACTGTACAGTACTCCTCTGTACTGTATTTGGGAGGACACCATTTATTGTTCCTCATTAATCCATTCTATAAATCCCTCTCTCTCTCTCTCTCTTTACTATGCTGTTCCTACTTGTTCATCCTAGTTTCTCACAATTTCCATCTTCTGACTTTCCTGCCACATCTCAATTAATATGGCATTCAAGTTCATTCATAATTCCTATCCTGTAACTGTTTATCAATAATTTTTACCAATTCTTCCACTATCTCTTGTTTACTCTCAAACTCCTTCTTTACTCTATAAATATCAAACTCTTAACTCTTGTGATTACATTACAACTTTTCACTATCCTTACTCTCTTTATTAATTATAATTCCTTGCTCTTCTATTTCAATCCATTCCTATTCACTTCTTTTCATATTCTAACTCTTCTCATATCCTTGCTTGTTCTATACCTTCTCAATCTCCATAACTTTCCTGTTTACTCTCTTCTTTACTCTTCCGTTTATTCCTCCTCGCTCTTCCGTCACACCTCGACTCCCGGCGCGGCATTCAGTTCCACCCTGGAAGCTCGGCGCGGTCGGAAGAGCTGACCGAGGAAAGAATTGTTGTTGGGATGTCCCGAGGCGCGTCTGTGCTGCGCGGAGGACAGGGGCATAGGGCTAGAGGAGGCCGTAGCTCCGTTGTTGTCTCCTTGCGGGCTAGTGGACTGGAAGGAAATGACGGACATGCCAGAGTCGAGGGATCCCGCGCTGCCTCGTCGCAACACTGCCTGCCCACCACTGCCACCCTCTGTTCCACCGCACATCCACCGATCATGTCAAGGGTTATTTGGTTAGCTTGGGTTAAATTTTGACAATGTAGTGTTGGCAATCCTATTTGATAATTAACGTCAAGTACTGTATAATTTACGTATTCTACTTTATATAATCACCGATAAAGTTACACTGTGCTAGCATGTATTTTTCTTTAAAGTGCAATGTTGGCAATCCTATACCATAATCAATGAGACCTCCTTAATATGTCACTTACAAACTCAGCAATTTATATTCCTCATCAACCTATGAACATCTCACGTTAGCTTGTGTCTAGCTTTGGTAGTGCAATGTTATTATGTTGGCAATCTTATTCCATATTCGACATCAATCCTATATTAGTTAATTAAGTTTTCTGGAGAGCTTGTGTTAATATTTAGTAGCGCAATGTTGGCAAATTTACATAACTTAATTAATTTATCTTAATAGTTTGTATCTATTGTTTGGCAGAGTAATGTTGACAATCGTACATAATGAATATTTACATTCATGAACCCATTATTTACTTCTAATTAGCTATAAGATAGGATATTATTAGGCAATGGAATCTGACAACTGATGTCACCATCATGACCTATTCCTGATTGTCAGTGAGTATGGAAAAGTATCTTCATTGGTCTGCATATATATAACATTTGTTAAAATATTTTAGTAATGTATAATCACTGCTGTATACTGAACTATCCAATATGTAAATTATATTTTTTTCTGAGTATTATATACAATCAAGTTTATTCATCATCAACATCATCATCTTCAATAACAAACAGTTGTTGGGATAAACTGGAAATGGGGCATAAGTGAAACATTTTGAACTGAAACACACTATACAGAATGCTGACTCATATATTTGACAACAATGAGGGGTCTTATGAATTTATTCTTGCTGTATATCTTTAAATAATGAATACTGTACTGTACTGTAAGAATTTTGGGCATCAATAAGTATTCTAAGAAACCTTTGGGTTCATTAAATGTCAGATACACAATTATAGTACTGGAAATACAAGGGATCATAAGTATTAGTACAATAATGAAATCAACAGTACATGGGTGCAATACACAATAGTGTACATATTTATACAAAGCTGTGCAATTTTCAACAAAATAAAGATCACAAAATATTCAATGACTGGGAACCAGCCTTATGAGGGCTGCAGCCCAGTAGGCTGTTGAAAAATAACTCCTTCTCTCTCTCAATGACTGGGAAGAAATACATTATCGTTGAGAGGAGAAGGGGGGGGGGGGGATGTAGCAAGTGTGATAATGATAAATAACACTTTAACTTACCAATACAGGTACATACATACATACATCAAATTTTAAGACTGAGTGCTCCACACATACGTGCAGTTTCAGTCTCTTGTCCTAATGACGGCATTCCAAGCAACCCTGTTAAGGGCTGCTTCACTTGTCAAGTTTTTGGATTTGAGATTGGCACGTATAGTCCGATCCCAGGTCTTCCTCGGTCCACCCCTTAGTGCAGCTCCCTCCACAATCACAGACCTGCATTTTTTCACCCAATTTTGTTCATCCATTCTCTCCACATGTCCATACCATCCCAGTCTACTTGTATGCATCACCTCGCTAATACTCTTTACACCTAAACGTCTCCTCAGCTCAACATTTGTTATTCTCCCTCCCTCACTATCTGATGCCCTGGTTTACAAGATTATTATAGGTTTTTAGGTGTTTGTTTTTGGGTTTTGGCTGGTCCAAGAATGCATCCCCATTTACCCCATTCAATTTAGGGTTTGCTATATGATTTTTCTATTTAAGATCGGGTATTCAGGAACGTAGCCCAATCGTAAATCGAGGGAGACCTGTATAGCCAACATAGACTACCGTCACTTCCCAAATTGACTAATTCCCTGAACGTGACGATAGTGCGTTGTTATGTGTGCAATTAGTTTGCTTGGGAACCAGATTAACTTGCTCATGTAGTAATGTACACCCTATGTGGTGGATTGTGTTCTTTCATTTAAACAAAATTATTTTAGTAAGCGTTGTTTCCACATAGCGATTTTGATATTTTGTTTTGACTTTATATTGTCTTTGTCCCAGTTTCGGTTTGACTTTGTTTGCAAGTTTTACATTTTAATTAATATCCTATATAACTACAATAGGAAGCTTATGTTAGGTTTGATGGTGATGATATATTTATAGATGTTTGTTTGTCTTACTTAATGACCCACAGTAATCCCTATGGTAATGCTACTGAAGGGATTTCTATAAAGGTATTGTAAAGCCATGGCTAAGTCTGTAAATACTCCCATGACAGATTTCCAGAGGTCAGTGTCAACTGCTCTGAAAGATAAATTCAGAACACTGAATTTGCAAGATAACAGTAAGAAGCCATAAGGCTAACAGGCCCTACCAATCCAGGATTAATTCTGTGCCTTAGATGGGCTTCTTGCCAGGACTAAACCCCATCAATCCACCCCGTTTAGTAATTTCTTTACGATTTGCAGATATTCTAAGATTAGCATTCTTTTCTCCTATGACACAAAGGTCCCCTATTTCCAAAAGTATAAAATGTTAATGATGATAAATTGCCAAGGACTCCAGTCCTCAAAGACTGCAGTGGTTATGAAGGTAAGGATACAGTATATACAAGTTTACAAATTGCTGAGCTACAGAAAAAACATAATTGAGTACTAACAGCCAACCAATATTGTTATAAAGAATAAAAACGACCAAGATTATACTGGTGTTCAAAGGCCCCATAGTCTACACATTCCGGCCAGCCTTTCTGATCTTTTGCACAACCTGGCTCGTTCATACAAAACTTAGTGTACATGGGGCTGGTTCAGTCCAATAATTGGTCTGAAGTTTTCTGAACGAGACATTTGTGGACTGAACCAGCCACACACCCGATTTTGCCTGAAGATGGGGAAATGTGCAGGGGACTGAAAGGGCTGGCCTGCGTGTGTATGGGGTCCTTCAAGTTGAAAAGTATGCATTTTATGTGTATTTATTGCCAAACTACCAACTTAAAAAAAATAGTGGTGATTATAATAACTATCGGTATGAAAAATATAAAAATAAACAAAAGAAAATCAATGTTTATAAACCACACTTCAAAATCGTGGCGTGGGATTGAAGGTGAATAAAACAAAGCGTTCTAGGTGTATAACAAATTGCCAAAACTACTTAATATTGGAAACTGTGGTGATTAATTTAACTACAGTACGATGCTTTAATAATAGCAAATAAGTGTTCTCCAATCCCAATACAGTATCAAAAATTGTACGGATTTGGTGGAACAACAAAAAGCTTTCTAGGTGTATAATAAATTGCCAAAACTACCTCAATACAGTACTGAAAACTGCGGTAGTGATGTTGGTGGTGGTGCGGTGGTTAGAAGTCTGGTGGTGGGCAGAAAACGGGAGACGTGGGATCCCAAACTTACACAAACTAAATAAAGATACTGTGGGGTGCTGCCAAAAAGATTAATGGTAAAAATATCTGGTACAAGGCAGCAAAACAGTGTATTGTAATGGCACAAAATACTTATTATTATTTTTCTATTAACACTCTGAATGATCAATAGGCCTACTGTAGATATCAAAAGTTCACTTAGATGTTTGAGATTAAGACATTATGAATTACGGTATGGTTCTGTGCATATCTAAAACTCACTTACGCTATAAACAGTATCTGTGACTTTGAAATCTATATACCGTACTGCAAATATACAGGACAGTAGAAAAAAAAAAAAAAATCCCCTTTAAATTTAAATTTGTACATGTATTGTGTGCCACTGCAGATTATGGTACAGTACTTATATATAGCAAACTACAAGCTCTTGGCAACTACTCTCTGTACTCATTACAGATGTGGAATTTAATAAGCAATATACAGTAATGTACTGTATAAATCCAATTGTTATACTACCAATTATTACTGTGCAAATAATGTGTCTGATTATTAATGAGCCAATTGTTACTGTGCAAATTATTATGCCTTGTCAGTTCAAAATGACATTTTCACAACCAATTATGACAATTCAGATAGTTGATTGACATCTCTTATGTTGACGAACCCGGACCAGCCAAGCTCGTCTCAGTTTTGGTTTGTTTATTTTGCAAGTTTTACATTTGCCAGAGTATATACATACATACATACATACATACATACATTTTAATTAACAAATAGACAATTTCTATTTGTAAATGCCATATTCAAATGAGTAGAATTATCATAAGAATCAATGAAAATCATCTATCAATTCTCTGGTTTGTCAAAATTGGTAGCGAGAACGTAATTTTGGACAGACAAACAGCATAGAAGTTATAATACAATACTGTGTTGACCAAATGACTACAAGTTATAGAAATAGGTTGTGATATTACAATTCATAGCAAATAGGCTACAGATAAAGAAATATCAGAGTTGATCATTTATTCTTTAGATTAGATGATAAAATATGTTTTGTTCGTTTAATTTGATCATTTAATTCGCTGCCAAAAATGTAAGGTACCATTTTGTCTTAGCTTAATTAAAAACTATTGACTAGAAAATTGTCTTTAAATATGAGAAAATACTAGTTATATAATATTCTCTACATGGCATAAATAACTAATAATAAGACTAATAATAACTATGAAGTAATGAATAATCTTTAAATGTGAATGAATTTGAACATTTATTTTAGTACATGCTACTGAATTATAAAGAAGTTTTAATAAATATAATTGAGAGTTACTTGTATACAAAAATGCTTATAACTACTAATGGTAAAATTTATAAAAAATATCTGAAGAGTGCATATATCTCCTAAGAAAACTCTGAATAAACAAATAATTTATATATATATATAATACAGTATATACAATACTGTGCTTAACTCTACACTCCAATCTAGCATGCAACTTTAAATATATGGTTAGTTATCCTCAATTATGGCTGGTTTTCCAATGATTTTGATGTTGAGAGAGAGAGAGAAAGCAAGGAGGGAGAGTGAGCATAACAGAGAATAAAAAAAGAGAGTAAATGGATGGGAAAAGGAAACAAGAGAGAAGATAGGAGGGAAGAAAGTTGAAAATATATATGAAAAAAGAGGAGAAGGATACAGAGTGAAAAAATACATCATAAAAATATTGCATCATCAAGAATCACAAGTCAAACCAACCACAACTTAGAAAATAACAAACCAAACCAAACAAACAACCCTTCACAAACCATACCACTCTCAAACACCAAACAGTGACATACCTGCTTCGTGGATGTCGAGCAGCGAATTACTCAGCGCCGATCTCTTCAACGTGGAATCCGCCTTCAGCGTCCCGTTCTTCTCGGAGGTCGTGGTCATTAGTTCCATGTCTGCTACCCCAGAGTCCCGATTCTCCGCCGTGGAGTTGGGACGGGAGGCTCGGAGCGATGCCTTTTGACGTTCCAGCTCGCCCTCGATTCGCAGGCTCTCCATCTCGTCCATCTCGCACACGCTCTCTTTCAGGTCTTCGCAGAATTTGGTGCGGTCGTGCTCATTCCGCGCATTGAAGATGATGAGCACTTTGTTGTCCACACGATGCCGAACCTCCATAAGGTAAGGATAGTCTGAGGGTGTAGAGAAGGGGATGTTAGGTTAACTTTAAGATCAGGTAATTAAGGTTGTGTGTTAATTTTAAGATCATGTAAGGAAATAGTTAGTGCTGAAATTAGGCTGGCTTTGACTAAATATTATTTTATTGAAATACTACTGTTGTTGTTGTTGTTGTTGTTGCTGTTCCCCAAGCTGCCTGGCCGAACAGCCCCAAGGCCCCGAGCAAGGCCAAGGCCATAACCGAGCGCCCCACAGAACCCTCCCTGCCGACCACAATAAAGCCTGGGTGACCGAAGCCACTCCATGGCTGGGAGCTGAGGAGGGTGCGGAAACGCCCGGGAAACCAAAGCCCAACCCAGGGCCCTGTGCCCCTCAGCAATTATGAAGAGAAAGTTGAGGGGCAAAGGAAAAAAATGTGACGCTTTGGCTTCCAATCTTGGTAGATTAGGAGGTCAATCCACAGAAGAGACGCAGTCACTTGAGATCTAGAAAATATATAAGTAAAAGGAACAGTCAGAGTAAGCTATGGGTATGGTAGAGATCGCTCAGTTTTTACTCTGATAGACCAGCCCATTACCCCAAATACTACTGTACTTTCAATCAATAGCTTTTATGAAGAATATGTGATTGTACAGTATATAGGGTATATACGAGTTGTATGAGCTTACCTCAAGGCTATTACAAATGATCACAGGTAGAATGCAAATATAATAACCTGATTGGCTTGTGGTTTAGATATTAAAATGTAAAACTTGCAAACTAAACAAACCAAAATTGGGACAAGGACAATATAAAGTCAAATTAAATTATCAAAATCGCTATGTGGAAACAACGCTTACTAAACTGAAAATTATTAAATAAAAGAACACAATCCACCACATAGGGTGTACATCACTACATGAGCAAGTTAATCTGTTTCCCAAGCAAACAAAAGCAAACAAGCAAACAAAAGCAAACAAACAAATATATTTAAGGTTCTGCATCCACTAATGGTACTCTTCCTGATGTTAACTTGCATGAGAAAATTAGTATGCAATGAAATTTTTTTTATTAGGTAATACCCTCTGAAGTGCGCATGGGGGTAATTGGAAACGTCCCCCTGTGCTGACGTATTTGAGGTGTTTCCGTCACTAAAATATTCATTGTGCCATTAATAGCATTAATATTTATCCATATGCGCCTATTATGGGTTGATTATAAAGGTATTAACCTGAAACAACAATAAAACGAGTGAAAACAGCGTTTGGATGGTCAAAATCGGAGATATAGCCCGCGAGTTGTATAATGTATGGGTGAGGCAATCTGCTCTCCCGCCAATTTCCCCCAAGGCCACTGAGACACAGTCGATCGATACTCTCTCTCTCTCTCTCTTGCACTCGATTGCCATCAGTGATGACAACACCCTGCTTGCAACTCGCTAATGTTAGCACGAAAATATACCTCAGAATAAGGGAATAACAGGGAAAATAGGTGATAACTGAAGGAGAGGAGGAAAGTGGGGAAGGAGGGGAGGTAGAGGACTGAGATTTTGCATGGCCCAGGGGCCAAAAAAAAAAAAAAAAAAAAAAAAAAAAAAAAAAATTTCGATGTCAAAAGTTGATTTTTTTTTTCTCTGACTCTTAAGAGTCTCCCCGCAGTGCGCCGGGGGAACTCTTAAGAGTCTCCCTGCAGCTCCCGGGTTAAAGGTTTTCTAAAATAAACTAATTTACACCATAACATTTTAACAACATAAACAAATCTTGACAGTAATAAACTTACGTGCAACCTCTTTGGTAGAAACAGCCAGGCCAGCCAAGGGGAAGCTCTGCCTGAAAGTGTAAGTCACAGTGTTCTTCTTCTTGGAGAAAATCTTAGTCACCACCAGCAGGTCGTTAAACAGGAAGACCTCCCGCTGGTGCACTCCCACCCGTTCCTTCTTGGCTACGTCGGGGATCTCGTAGAGCCGGCAATAGCAGACGAGCCGGCGGTGCGGTAGGGCCAAGTTCGGTGTCTTGCCTACCATAGTTTGTTGGACCTGTAGAGAGGAAATGTGAGTTTAGACATCAATTCCACATATTTTTTACTTTTAAATCATGTACTGAACAAAATTTTATAAGCGTAAATAAGAGCTTAGAGATAAATTCTAAATAATTTTTACTTTTAAATCATGCATTGCACTAAACCTGATAAGAGTAATTGCTAGCAGTAGTGTACAAGCTGGTGGTTAGGTAGGACCAAGTTATGTATTTTGCCTATCATAGCTTGTTGGACCTGTAGGGAAATGACATCACCCGCACTACAAGGGTTAAGCTTATGGAGAGGCTTAGATCTTACCTTGAGGACCTGGGTGACGTGGTCGTGTCCTGGTCTGAACTCTTGGCTCTTGATGCGATGGTACATTCCTTCCAACATCTCTCGCTCTATGTCGTAACCATCGTCGATACCTGAGAATAATAATTTTAAGTGAGAACCCTGTATCATTACATACATAACATTATACTCCACATCAACAAGGGTTTCATTATGCTCATATGATACTATATGAAGCAAAGTCCTAGCTCTAATACGGGACCTTAGAGATCTCTTTTTCATATGCATCAAATGATCATACCCAAAGAATTGAGAACTTCATATTCATATGCATTAAATACCAAAACAAGATAAATTTAATTTCCATAAGTATCATAATTATGACCTAAACATTATATAAATTATATTTTCGCACATATGCATTTACGCAAATAAATGAGAAATTGTAGTCACATGCATCACATTACCTACAGTAGACATAAAAACACGAGCAACAAACCCACCTCTCAAATTCTTTATAAAGTCTTCAATTTTCATTCTCTTCTCCTGTTTCATTGACGCCGTGTGTAGATCCGTATTAAGCATAATAATCGCAAATGCCAGAATGAATATAGTCTCCGGATCTCGCAGTTTGGTCACGATGTCTCTGTTGCACTGGCAGTACCGCTGGGCAAAGATCTGCATGAGTCGTTCGATCTTTTGCGCTTCGCCGGGCATGCGGAAGTGCGTTTGGAACTTTCTAAGCGCCACGTCGACTTGCATTCCAGATAAGTCGATGTCGCCAGCAAAGCATCTGGTGAAAGGGAAATATTGTTAGAGATATTAATTATAGTACTTTACAATGTATGGATTAAGTATCTGATTAAAAAGGAGAAATTTTGCAATAGAAATGTCCACCTAAGTCCCTGCAACAAGAGCGCCCTAGCCCTGTCAATCAAGGAAGTGAACAGCGTTAATATCTGCATCACCAAAGGAAATTAAAACACTAGTATTATACAATTCAATTTTAACTCTAAAAATGATCATATAGTGAAGGTACTCCAAAGATTACTGAAATACTCTTGTGAAGATTATAAACAAAGAATATATTACTTTATATAATACAAAGCAATACAATAAAACATAAATTTCTACTGTACAGTGGGCCCCACAAGGGTGCGGTTACCAAAGTCCGAGACATGCGCGCACCCTTGTAAAACGCACCCTTGGAGCTTAAGAACCTATGGGAAATTCACTATGTAGTCCGGGGACTCTTCAAACTTACCCTTTTTTCGCCCAATAACCCCTGAAAAACATGAACTAAGGAAAGAATACCTGCACAGTATAGAAATGTGATTAGATATTAGATAGAATAGGGGTATTACACTCACTTTGGATGGTTTATGTATGCGTGGAGGTTGGGATGTTGGTCTTACTGAGGACCCTCGGACCCTCAGTAAGACCAACATCCCAACCTCCACGCATACATGAACCATCCAAAGTGAGTGTAATACCCATATTCTATCTAATATCTAATCACATTTCTATACTGTACAGTAGTCCCTCGTTATCGACGGCTTTTTTATAGACGGATTTGATTATAGACGGATTGCTTTATCATAGACGGATTCGACTATCGACTGACTTTAGACTGATTCGAGTATCGACTGATATATCGACGGATTAATTGTTTATTTATATTACTCTAATATACCAACCAAAAGTGGATTAAATGATGAACAATAAGACATACAATAATAAGAAAATACACCGAAAACGAGAGCAAAAATAATTAGCCTAAAGACTTTAGGTTTTGAGTGAATCCGGATTCACCGACGATCGGAGCGTCACTTTCGACCTCCATTTTTAATGTTGTCAAAACAAGGCAGAAGCTCTTAAGTCCACCCGCCTTTTACTTGCTTATTTGTGCCTGAACCTTGTCTCTCTTGCGTTTATTATGGCCTCTAATGTATTCAGTGATAGATATTTGCAATATATTCTAATATGTAAGGTTATGTGTAAAGGAAACACTTAAAAGTACATAGGATAGAGACCACGGATACTGTACGTGTATGTACGGTACCGTAATGTACGGTAATGCGGTATCGACGGTTTTTGCTATCGACGGCAGTCTTAAGAACGTAACCCCCGTCGATAACGAGGGACTACTTACAGGTATTCTTTCCTTAGTTCATGTTTTTCAGGGGTTATTGGGCGAAAAAAACGCACGCTTTGCTTTTTTCGCACCCTTGGATTATACGCACCACACGGTTGGAGAATCGCACCCTTTTAGTGCGCACCCTTGCGGGGCCGACTGTACTGTAATATATTACACACTCAACCTTTCACTCTAAAACAGAAAATATAAAAGGTATTTTGTGGATGTCAAGATACACCTACTGTATGTGATTATCCTACACAAACCTCATACCCTTCTAGCCAGTAGTACTGATCTATCTATCTATCTATCTATATACCCAGGCATATACCCCATTTTATTTTATTTAGAATTTTTTTTTTTTTAGCTGGGGGTGGCCGACTCGACTGATGCTGTACAATATAAATTACAAACACTTCATTACTCACTCTAAAACGGCCATATTGAATGTACTCTGTAGATTGCCAAGATACTCCCCGATCATCTGCTTGCTGAGGCCCTTCCGTGTGAGTAGGAACTTTGCCACGGCTGGCGGGGAGTTCTCCAAGAAGCCTCGCCCGATCAGGTACGTCACTCCGCGCTCCGGCTTCTTGTTGAAGAGGTTGAGGCCGACACGGTACTGTCGTTTGCGTACCACCTCGGGGACCTGGGGTTTACAAGGGAGGTAAGTTAATGTTCATCTATTTTTCATATTGTCACTTGCATGTTAACACCTTCTCTATTACAACATTTATATGGAAGACTAACAATATACTGTGATGAACATGTTGGCATCATACTCACTGTTTTTACTAATATTTGAATACAACAGTGTAGCCTACTATTAGACACTTACATACTATGGGTTATCTAGTAGTGATGAAGGTGTTAATATGAAGCTCCGATACCTGTTAATCCAATTACACAAGAAAGCAAATTCACGTCCCCTGTTCATCAGACATTAAATGTATAGTACTCATTGTGTTTCAACAGTACTGTATCATGCAATTAGGGGCTGATGATCTTGAGATGCAAATGCACTTCTTCGTGTGGGACAGGCCTAATATTATTCTCAAACTACAGTAGTAATGGCTTATCAAACAAATACACATATCCCATCAAGTAGAGTTTTGCATGAAATATTTTCTACATTACATTATGAACCGAAATAATATTTATACTACTATACAACAGTACTGAAGACATTAAGTGTGTATAAGAATCACAAATTACTTTCCCATAGAGCTAGCGTACATTGTCAACATAACAGATACAGTACAGTCCATTCATTACAGGTAGGCCAAAAATCTTGACCACTAACATTTATAACTCATAATCGATTAGAGTACCAGTAATTGAGCAATATTTCTACAATTTAGGGAAGGGTCAGACAGGGAATTGGTGTGGTAATTTACAGCCCATTTGCTCAATTCCTTTTTAAGTTATAGAGGTTAGGGGTCACAATTTCTGGCACTTATAATTAATGAATGGACTATACTGTACCAATAACGTATATTTTATAGCATAATATGAATGAAGACTTTTACTGTGAAAACTACTTCATTCACCTTCAAAATATAATATTATTAGTGATAGCATCAAGTCCAGTCACAGCTACAGAGCATGTGCATTATTACTCATGTTCATTAATAAAGTAGCTAATTATTACCTAATCGTTAGTATGAACACAACTTAATTTATCCAAGGAAAGGACTCAGAAGTTCAGAACACTATTCACTTTAAGTTATGATAAAATAAGCTAGTTAGTTTAATTACATAATTAATTCAAAGTTAAAATAATTATTTGAGCTAATACCGGGTACATATTACTGGTAAATATTTTTCATACTTCCTCTACAACATATTATTTGAAACACTTTCACTTATAAACTATTTCCAAGAAGTAATATCCAACACCCTTTAACACAATGGGGACTAGGACCTGATACGCTAGTTGTGCATGCCGCTAACAGTCACTACAATTGGACTACGATTAGATTAAAAGTCATCCACGCTAAATAAAACTCACAACTTGCAAGTTGATGGATCATGCTAGATTATGTGGTACTTATAATGTAAAAAAAAATTATGAATAGGTATTACTCGCTTGAAGAGAGTTTTATTGAATATTGTCCAATTATAAAAGGCCTGTATATTAATAACCTTATTTGACCAGACAAGCCAAACAGGTGTATATGGTGTAAGCACTTGGTACTGCTGGTAAAGTATGGAATAGAGCGCCAAGTGCTAACACCATATAAATCATCTAGTGTCGTGTCACAGTTTGATACTGTATTTTATATTTAGGACAAGGATTCATAAGTGTTAATCATTACAGTTAAAATATTTTGTTTACAGAATTGTTTTCATTAAGTAGTTAATATTTAAAATGTCATAGTTAAACAATTAACTTCTCATAGCAGCCCACAATTTAATTACTGTACATAAATTTACATCTGAGAATTGAGTTCCTTGAACTATCTTTAAGCGAATAACCAATCCTCGACCCAACGACCCTTGGGGCTCTCTTCTCCCCCACTCAAGGGCCCTCTACTCTACCTTAGGCATGTGGGAGGTGTGGGTGTAGTGCGCGTGGTGGGCGTAGCGTGCCGAGTGTGGGGTCTGAGAGGGGATGGTTTGGGAATAGGTCATCCCTTCCGAAGAATGGGATTGTAGCGAGTCCTCTGAGTTTTCGCTGATCTGGCTTAGCCTCTTATCGTCGCAGGGGATCATCGGCTCGCTTGTGATCATCTGCGGGAAAGGGGGGTCGGAGCGGGCGGGGGAATTTTAGTCGGGGGTGTTTTCCGGATTCGATGCTCTTAAGATTATCCCGAGCCTCAGGGGAAAACTCAGATACTTTTTTTTTTTTTTTTAGATATGGGTATTCCTCACTTAATTTATCTAATCTAAACACAATTTGTTTCCCAAGACAGGATGGCTATATATCTTTTACATAAAAATTAGGTTTTGGCTTAGTAGTTATATCAGTACTGCCCCCCAATATGCGAGCTCGAGTACTGTACAGGTAATAATAATAAAAAATAGTTTAACCAGACCACCGAAGGTTTAGGTTTGGAAGTCCACTGTAGTCTATCAGGTAGTGCTACTCGAGGGACTACTGTACATCCATGATAGTATTGCTCACTGTGTGTGCTTCCCATGACAGTTCTCCAGGGAGCAGAGTCACTACTCTGAAGGACAGAGTCAGAGTACCGAGAGCCTGTAGTTATCATGAGGCAGGAATTGGTATGTATGTATATACTCAGGCACATACCCCACTGCTGGGGGTGGCCAACTCGAGACAGAGCCCGAACAGAATTGGTGTACTGTAGTAAATGGTAAAGTAGTATACTGTACCATTACTTACACAAGGTGCCATCAGGCTTACAGGCCCCAACAGCCTGGGCTATATGGCTAAGTACCATAGCCTTGTCAAACAGCTACAGGGGTACTGTGCACTGTTTATACTTGTCACTTAACTTAATGCAGAATAGCACTGCATTCAAGTAAATATATGTTGGATGTACACAGTATCAGCGTAACACAAGTCGACAGTATTTGATCATCCACATTAATAATTTGTCAAAAAGACCTGTCTCAGCAATCTGTCCCACGAAAACGGCTTGGTTTGAGTTTAAGTGAGGAATATCTATATATGTGAGAGAACAAACTTAATATTAAGCTGTGAGGTTTTATAGCAAATGGGACCACTGTGCATTTCTTTAATAGGAGCCTTCTCATTTGAAAATAATTTGTCCGAAACGTGTGATTGAAAGGTGGAAATAAGTCACGAGCCAAACAAAGTCATTCAATATCTTTACCAATGCCAATTGAGGCTATGCAAATAGAATTTTGTTTATATCTTTTGTTTCTATTTTTTTGGATGGCTCGATGAGCCCCGGTAAGGATTATAAATGGGTTAGAAAGGCCCCTTGGCCACATTTAAGTCAATATGGATATTCATGTCCAACAAAGTCCCTGTAACTAGGGCACACCCTAGCCCTGTCAATCAAGGGAGTGCACGCCATTAAATACTGCATCAATACATACAGCCTACATATGCTGTATACAGTACTGTACATACCTGTACAAAGGTTGAACGTTCTTTTCCATTACACTGTAATGGTTCAGACAGGGTTGCCTCTGAGCAGTTGGATTGTAGTACTAATAGGTCCTGCCATAGCACTGTCCCATCACGTTATAACTGTGGCTGATGCTAGGGATAGTAACAGTGCCTCAGCAAGAGCCATTCCAACAGCTTCCTTTATCTACAACACCCCTTCTCTGCTATCTATGCTCTCCCAGCCGTATGGTCCTAATGTACTGCCTGATGGCGTTAATGGGTTCCAAATGTAAGACTCAACAAAAGACCGCCTACATGTTTCGGACAAACTCTCGACAGATGTAAAAACCCCTATTAAGGACAAAATTGACAAGACTGAAGCAATGGTATATACTACAGTGGAGAGAAAAGGACATTGAAAACTTCCACAAATTAACAGTAGCACTTTATGATTTAAATTATAGACACTCTAATGCACATTCCACTAATAAATGATAAAATATAGACAAAAACCTTTCACAATACAGTACACTGTTCTAAATCTACGGTGAGATGGAGGATTGAAATTTTAAGTGATATGAGAGTTAGCATATAGTGAGAGAAAAATAGGTGAAATATAGACATGGTTTTAGTGATTATGAAAGTTAGATAGAGAAGATGATTAAACTAGTAAATATCAAATCTACAGTGAGATGGAAGATGAAATATTAAGTGATTAGAGAGTTAGGATATACAGTAGTGAGAGAAAAATAGAAGAAACATAGTCCTGGTTTATAAAAAGAGAGAAAGAGTAAGATAACAAATACCTGGAAGAAAAACCCTCATAATTATACAGTATAAGGAAGAAAACACATAAGAGTAAACTGAACGCATATCTAAACATAAAATAAATGGGGAAACAAACGATTGAGACAAAAAGTTAATATATAATCAATAAAATTAACAATAAACACAGATGCAAGAAGGATCATAAAAAAAAAAAAAAAAATTTTTTTTAGTTGGTAATTATAAATATAACATAAAATATATGTATAGTATTATAATAAAAAATCAATATCATAATTAATTTTAGTACAGCACAACAATAAGAAATGTACCGTAAAAAGACTTACTTCGGACAGGGAGGTATACTTTGGACATTTCTAGATGAAGTGTAAGGAGCTATATACAATACATACATAATTACAAATGTTTAGCGTCCTTTTCCATTACATTGTAATGGCTCAGACAGGGTTGCCTTTCAACAATTAGTCTGTAGTACAATAGTCCTGCCAAACTGGGGTAATGTTGTATATAGGACTGAATTGAGTGGGAGAGGGAATACATTTCATGAAGCTGCCTTGTTTTGTCCATTTAATCACTTCTAGGGGTATAAATGCAACTAATGATCATAACTTTAACTTCAAATATTAAATAATCAATGACTAAAAACAAGGAACTTAGTTTTGGGACATGTTATGAAATCTCTCTCATTTGCCAGCCTATTGTCCAATCATGTCATCACTGAGGCTGGTGTTGGCAAAGTGCTAACCATAACAGTAATGAGACAAAATGGCTCAGAATTATGAAATATAATTACATATATTTTTTCTTTCATTATGTTGAGTCAATTTGTCATAACTGCAGCTCATCACATTTCATCCACAAATGTTCAAAGCTTCTGTACCTCCCTGTTCGAAGTTAGTCCATTTTACCGGCATGTTGAATGGTATAAATTTAAATACTGTACCTCTGAATCTTCCTAAGTAACCATGATAAGAAAAAAGAAAGAAAGACTGTAAAATCAAGACAATGAAACAAAATCCAAAACTAGCAAGAAAATTCCCTCTTTTAATATTTGATGAAATGTTTCTGCATTTTAGCTATCAGTTAACCCTTTGAGTAACAGCGACGTGTATTATATTATATTCTAGCTATATTTAGACGATATTGTGCAGCTTAAGAAGGATCTGTGGTAGTTAAAAGGGTTGTTGTTGTTATTGTTGTTGTTTTTGTTCCCCAGACTGCCTGGCCGAACAGCCCCAAGCAAGGCCATAACCGAGCGGCCCCACGGAACCCTCCCTGCCTACCACAATAAAGCCTGGGTGACCGAAGCCACTCCATGGCGGGGAGCTGAGGAGGGTGCGGAAACGCCCGGGAAACCAAAGCCCAACCCAGGGCCCTGTGCCCCTCAGCAATTACGAAGAGAAAGTTAAGGGGCAAAGGAAAAATGTGATGCTTTGGCTTCCAATCTTGGTAGATTGGGAGGTCAATCCACGGAAGAGACGCTGTCACTTGAGATCTAGAAAATATATAAGTAAAAGGAACAGTCAGAGTAAGCTATGGGTATGGCAGAGATCGCTCAGTTCTCACTCTGATAGACCAGCCCATCACCATCATCAGGGTTGGTTGAGATAGTTTGAACCATTATTATTGTTAGAGGTCCTTCTTAAGCTGAATAAAATTGTCTAATAATTCCCAGAATATAATTAAAAGGACGTCACCGGTACTGTTAACAATGGTACTCAGTTTAGGAAAGGAAGATTGGAAGTCAGAGGGTTAATTGCTAAATACTTTACCCCTTTGATTCCTAGAGAGACTTCCAAAGCTGAATCAAATTGTCAAATGTTAGTCAGAACAATATGAAGAAAGGCATCATAATATTTACCCCTACTGTACCGACTCCGTCCCTTTCACTTTATTCTGGCTACTGTGAGACTATTTTGTTCAGTTTAAAAAGGGCCTCAGGCAATTAACAGGCTTCGAAATATCCCATGTAACCTTTTTAACTACCCCAGATCCTTCTTAAGCTGCACAAAATAGCCTAAATATAGCTAGAATCAAATCTAAGTGACGTCGCCGGTACAAAATGGGTTAAAAGGATAAAAAAGAAAGATGACAACTAAAGTACTTATGAACACTGTAGTACAGTTGGCCAAAGAAGTGATGTCGCGGCACCAAGTATATTTCGACAATAATTGGTATCAGCTCTATCTAAGCATAATTTCATCGTTTCGAGTGAGATATACAAACATGTTCCTATCTTTACACAACCTATTCAACACCTGACAGACATTAATACAGTACACAGCGATCAAAAGGTAATGACAGCGGAGACACAACTTATTTGGCCAACCGCATGTTAGATAGATTGAGATGTGGCAGAGAATAGGAGAAAATTGAGAAAGAATCATCCAATGAACGCATGGAAGAAATAGAAGTTTAGAAAATGACAAAGATAGTGAATTACAAAGTTGGCTAATGAGGAAAAGTCGTGAAATACAAAGTCAGAAGTAGTTTACAAGCTGAGATAATGAGATGCACCAAAATAGTAGAAAGGCGGTATATACAGTATAAAACAGAAGTATCAATTGATCAAGATGTTAGATAAAGTTAGTAGCCAAGAAAGTGAGAGGTGAACAGTATAAAAGATAGATCCAAAGGGTAAAAGTTAAAAATATTAACAGAAAGTCAGAAATAGATTAAAGGAGAGATAGGTGTATTTTATTATTTTCCTCCCTAGATCTCCATCAAGCTTAAAAAAGACCCCCCCGCAAGACCCTCCTTCAAGATAAACTTGTACATTTTTTGATAGAAAAATGTCCCAGCCAAAGGCCGGTTCCTCTTAAATAAAATAAAGAAGTCTTAATATTGAGAACAAAATGGGACAAAAGGTCTTAAAATCTACAAATTAATGGGCCAAACATCTTAAAATCTGATAACTAATAGGGCTAAACATGAGGAAGAAGAGGGACCACAAAAATTACCCATCTCCCCTTAAAGAACCAGAGAGACACAGAAACAGAAACAGATTAAAGGACCGAGAGATTCAGAAACAGAGGCATCCATTCAGCTAAATTCTGATAAAAGCTTAGAAAATGGGAAAAGACTTGACAAAAAATTAGGAGCATCCATCTCTATTCCAAGATGCGTAAGACCAGAAAAATGGAAACTTACAAAATATCTAGGAATCTGGTATAAATATTAAGTTTGCCTGTGTGGACTGTGTGGACTGTGGATATTCCTCTTCATTGATGATTTTGTTACACCTTTCTTCAGGTTGAATAAAATGTTTCTGAACTGCTTTCATAAATACACAAATATATATATTTCAAACTTAACAGCACCTTCTCGCATCAGACGTATGTGTGCATATTTTAATAATTCAGGGGCCTCTGTCCATTGGAGTATGACTCCAAGAGTCACAGCTCTGAGGGATAAAGTCAGCATTCTGGTCGCCTAGAGTTACCATGACGCAGAATAAGGAAATATTTTTGGCCGGATACCTTTCCTATTTCTAACCCATTTAGTTGCCTCTGAAGACATGCTTAAGATACAAAAGAGTTTTAGTTCTCTACCCCAGAGCAGAACATAAGCCAATGCACTCCCAATAAGAATATTCAATTAGCATTAAACAATTGAAAAATTGTTGATTCAGCCTGAGAAAAGGTGTAAATTCTCCAGCCATAATGCACTGAACCTTGTAAAACTGCCATCTAGCTACCCTGAACCCCAAACCACTCACTTGATTCTTCCGCTTCCACACGGGCGAGGTCGGGTGGTAGTCTGATTGGTCTGGCTGGTCGAGGGTGGACAGCGGAGTGGCCCGGTCCGAGGTCGACTGGGAGAGCGAGGAGTCAGAGCCGGATGATTGAACGCTGGATAGAGATCCATTGTCGGCCGACCTGGGTAAAGAACGACGCATGAATAATATGCATTATATGACGTATACTGTATGGTAAGTACAGTACTGGAAAATTGAAGAGTAACAAAAAACTTAACTCCAAAGGAATTACAGGTCTCCCTCGATTTACGATTTGGTTACTTTCCTCAAAACTCGATCTTAAAAGGAAAACTTGCATAGCAAAACCTAAAATTAATGGGGTAAATGGGGATGCGTTCTGGGACCAGCCAAAACCCAAACGCCTAAAAACCTATAATAATATTGTAAATCGGGGCATCGGATAGTGAGGGAGATCCGTAGTTACCAATATGGAGCAGAGTCTGTTGTACCGTATTCAAAATTAGTCTTCATGTGATAATGTGAAGCTTACTTTCCCTTTTACTTTGTACTGTAGTTTCAATAAACCCTAATATGAGGTTACTGCAAATATTAAACTTCAACATCAAAATCTCTTAACTCATAACTTGGGATAGCTTTGAGTACACAAGCCCCGATGAACATATTAATATATATAAACCGTACCTGGTGAGTGGTCCCCGGTCGCTATGGCAGCCATCGGAGGTGAGGGAGGAGGGGGTGGAGGAAGGAGGGGTGAGGGAGGGGGGTTGACACGTGAGGCGGTGACTGCTGGTGCCGGATACTGTGGTAGGGGTGCTGGAAATGGTCGAGAGAGAAGGGAGAGAAACGATAAGTAGGGTACGATAATGCAAGACGCTTAATGTATCGTTGAATTTGGGTTTATTTACAATAAACATATCATTAACATAAAACTTACATGACATACATACTGTAGACACACTTAATAAAGAGAAACACTCATACAACAAACATACCTATTACTGTGCTGCTATATTTTTAGGGTATACTAGTTCTGATTAATGATTGGAGAGAGTCTGGTTAGATACAGGGAGAGGCACGATAAGAAGGGAACGGTGATGCTACACATATTTTATGTTTGTATACTTGTAATATCTGGAGGGTTTATACTCTGCACACATACAAGAAAAGGCCAAAGTAATGTGACACACATAGTGTCTACACACTTGGAGAGTGACACGGTAGGGCAGTATGAATGAACGAACAAACGAAAGTGACACCTTGCTTCTTCAAGAAGCAAATTAAATGCCTGCCAAACACATAGACAAATCATAAAGCGAACCCTAAAATTAATGGGATAAATGGGGATGCATTCTCAGACCAGCCAAAACCCCAAACACAAACACCTAAAAACCTATAATAATATCCTAAATTGGGGCATCGGATTGTGAGGGAGACCTGTATCTTTATTACGCTTACTGATATTTGGGTTTATTTTAGCAAAAACATAAAATATATAGGTTTTTCTAAATGGACTCCAATAGAAAGGGAACAATCATACAACACACAAACTGTATATACATTGTGGTGTCTCACACGATAAAAAGGTAACAGTAATGGAATACAGCCAGACAAACACCAATATTGTACATATACAATAACTCTTTCAGTAGACTATACCATGACACAGTCGTTCTGGCTATTTTAACAAAAATTAAATGATAGTAATAAAAGTTTTTTATACTAGCCTACTAAGCCATCATAAGGCTTGCAAGATAAATATATTATGCTTATAAGGGTCTGTCCGAGATAAAGTTATAAATTAAATAGATTTTACAATTTTGCATGCATGGCTCTTGGCCTTTTAAAATAAACTGATATTTTTGGATTATAAGCAAACTCCCTGCTCGTCTGCTTAACTTTGGAGGTACGCTTTTGTCTTGGAAATCAACCAAGTGAGGATTATATTATGGTTGAGATTGTGTTAAAAATAAGAATGATATATATAAATAAATATATGTAACATAATTAATTGTAATGCTTGCCTGAGGTCCATGAAATCATCAAATGATTCGCCGAATAAAGTGGTGAATAGCGAGCCAATACTGAAAGGGTACACATCGATAAGCATTTCCTTGCCTAAAACTTACGGTACTATCGGCGGCAAAAATCCTGTCGCCTCCCCTGCCCAACATCTCTAATCCCTTCTCTCCCCCATCACCCTACGTCCCTACAACCACACACCTCACATTGTGCCATCTGGTGGTAGAAATATTCACGTTATGTACACCTAACATTTTCGCATCTACGAATATCGTGGGTCACAGTGAGGCAGGAGAGGCGACAGGAAATTTTCCGCCGACTGTACATCTGGTACAACACAAACATGGCAGCAGAGACAAATAATAGCAGGGTAGTAATAATAAAAGCAGAGGTAACAAACTCAAGACGTCTTCCCCTCCAAATGGCTCGATGTATGAATATAGTGTTAACCCCTTTGGCACGATGAAATATTTTTAACTTGGATTCTGGCTAAAATTAGACTATTTTATACTGTTTAAGAAGCACCTATATAATTCAGAGGGGTTTTTTTATATCGTATTTACCACTTCGAGTCCCAGAGGTAGATCATGTGCTAAAGAAAATCGTCTAATGGTAACCAAAACAAGACGAACATTACGTCATCGTGCTGGAGGGGTTAGTACTGTATGCTAAACTTCTTCACCATACTATCTACTGTAATTCTTTTTCTCAACACAGCCTAATATCTCCTTCTTCTCTAGGTGATGTGATGATCTGTTGTGCTGAGCTGTGCTGCATTGACTTGTGTTATGCTTTGTTACGATGTTATAAAAAGGTGTACCGGTACAACAAAACAACTAAACCAAATATAGTATTAAGCTTTCTGTGCTCCTTTCGCTCTTATTTGACTTGATAGAAGAGCTGTGTTTGGGTCCGTGATGTGTGATGGTATGCTATTCTATGCTATGTTATGCTAAAGATCTTCACCACCACAATAATATAACAAAATCTCAAACACCCACCTCTCCGTGCTTCCTCCGCTCTCGTTGGACTTGATAGAGGAGGTACGTCTGGGTACTTCTGGGGGGACCTTCTTGCCGCTACCAGCACTACCACTATTACTTCCACCACTACTACCACCGCTACTGGCTCGCGCTGCCTTCCTTTGTTGACTACCCACATTGAGACGACCGCTCTCTTGACTTCCCTGGGGTGCAGAAGGTATTGGATTATAATAAGTAAAGACAAAATAAACATACTGAACAGTATAATTTTGATGTAATTGATATCATGTATAAATGGTACATAGGCCTACACAAATTTTATCGTTTGAAAAAGTTTATCACAATCTATACAAAATTAAATTTAGATTATACGTAAACTCATGTTTCCTATAAAAAGTACTCACCAATCCACTATCCTCTGAAGAGAAGTATTTAAGGTCCCTGTCGTTCTGGTGAGCCTGGTAATCCCCGGAGCCGTTCCGAACATGTGTGGGAGCCGATGTGGGTGTCGGCGTGGGTGTGAGGGGTGACTGCGCTGGCACGTGGCAGTACAGCGACGTGTCAGACATGGCCGCCAGTGTGTCGTGCAGGTCGTAGGTGTCTTCTTGTTGTTGTTGTTGTTGGTGGTGGTGTCGGGTGAGGGTGTTGGAGGCTGAGGTGGTGGTGAGGGCGGTGGTGTTGCGAGGGGTATCACGCATGGAGAGGGACCGCGCTGGCCGTCTGCCTTCGCCATACACTGCGGAGAAGGCATAAGGTTAACCATTTCAATATACTATCAAAGAGGATTATAAACTTTAGGAGCTATTAAGGAGGAGGTAGCTGCTTTTTCTCCTTCATCTTTAGTCCCATTAGCTTTGAGATTTTAAGACGTTTGTTCCATTAGTTTGGCGATTTTAAGGACTTTCGTCCCATTTCTTGTGCCATTTAGGTGTCAATTTTTTTTCTCGGATCGGCCTTTGGCCGGGAATTTTTCTACCAAAAAATTTACAAATTTATCTTGAAAGGGGGTCTAGGGGGTATTTTTTTAAGCTTAATGGAGGTCCAGCAAGGTTACTATAAAATATATAAATAAATAATTAAATCGACCAAAAAGTAGCCACTACCCCCTTAACAATTACATAATGTGTGGCAGTTCTGTTGAAAGAAAACACTATCTGACCAAATCATCTCATAATATCCTGCTTCAAGTGGCCCATCTAGCATCCTTCTATTGGTACATAATTATACTCTGTTTCTTTTCAGCTGGCAATAAATTTAAACCTTTAGCAGCTAATTTCTCGATATTTGATGGACAAATATGAAACTACTATGTCTCTGTATCATATTAAGACCAAGTTTATATAATTAGCACCATATTTCACGATAAAATCTTCAAAATAACTGAGAAATCTTGATAGGAACGTTTCAATTTACCGTCAGTTGAAAAGAAACAGACTAGCCTAAAGTATGCCATTAGCACTTTTATGAACATCTTATTCAGCCCACAAATTCATCAACCAACCCACAAAACTTTAATACCTGCATCGGAGGGCCATTCTGCCATATTTATAATCGAATCAACATAATTTTATAGCTATGAACTTATCATATATCACTTTATGTACACTTCTTTTTATTAACACGTGGCATCTGTATACAGTACCGAGTATCAGTAACAAGAAGCCTATTAATACACTCTTTTTATAATCATGTCTACATTATCTAGCAACCGGTACATACCCGTAGCACTTAGATTCCTCTGCAGCTGGTCAAACTCGTTTCGTATAAGATGTTCTGTATCGTGGCAGGTCTGTTGCCCGGAGCCTGTTTCAGAAGGCCACTCGGGCACGTCCACGGTGAACCTACGAGAGAGCCGCTTCTCCTGGGCCTTGGCCGTGGCGGTGATGGAGCGGAACTTCTTGTACATGGCATGGCGGCGGTAGGCCCTCTGGATGGTGATGGCTGCTCGACGTGCTACCATCCCGCCATATCTGTGAGAAGAATAAAGTTGTCAACGGGGGGAACGTATATAAAGTTAGGGGAGAAATTATACAACCGGTGAATAAATGATGTTAAAAAATGGTACTGGTATGAGGCGGTGGCATGCTTGCTTGATGGTATATAATGTCTGCTTGGCAATGGCATGGTTAAGGTGGAATTTACGCGAATACATGTAGGGGAGAAATTATAGTATTTGTGTACAGGTTATGTCTATGCACACAACTAACAAAGCAATGCAAATGTGGCTCAGCTTATTTGTACCCCATTACTGCGAAAAAAGTAAAAAAACAAAATTCAGGGTTTCGTAATGATGCAGGAATTACATGAGAATTACTGCATCCTCTTTTCACAGTGCCACAAAATTTCAGAAGCTCTCCTTTCCATGGAGTTATTAAATATTTAGAGGAAATGGTATACTATTTAGGAAGGAATGATATTGATAAGTATAATGATAAACGATACAGTACTGTAGATATAGAAAACTTGTACAGTATAGCTGACAGGTAGACAGCAATTACTGGTAAGAAGAAATATTGAATTAATGAAAGCAAATTGGATAACGAATAGATGACTAGCCTACGCAATTTGCTACTGTATAAATAAAATAAGCGGTGAAATTCTAATAGAAATACAGTATAATAAAACAAACAAACAAATGTATGGTAGCTACTAAGCTCTTTATAATAAATAAAACTTCTTTATACTGTTCTGTAGTTTGAATATACTGTATACTAATGCTGGTATTAGAGTTATATAATAAATAGTCAAAAGGTAAAATTATTGTGCATAACAGTATCATTGATAAACATTAGTAATAAAAAGCAATTAAGTTACAGCATGCACTTTTAGTAATTAAATTTGAAAGTCAAATTCCCAAATAAATTAACACAAAAAATTCCCAGTATTATAATTGCATGTAGCCTACTGGACAGCCGAGCATAAACTATGTAGCCCAAATAATGACCAATATATTAAAATGTACTGTACAGGGTGACGCAGAATTTAGTTACCAAGGTGTAGACGTATAACGGTATAAGTATAGCCTAAGTAACTTGACCCCCTATCTATCAAGGGTGTCAAACGAAAGCCAAGTACAGTATATTACTTCTAGGCTACAGTATATTATTGCATAAGTAAAGATAAAATTATGGTTTATAGCACAAATTGTGTCTTTGGAAGTGAAAAATGGCCAAAACAATACTATTGTATGTTAATTTTCTTGGGTAAATCTACAGTTATACTATCCCTCCCCCACCACCTCCCCCCTTCAAAACACGCCTCTTTGCATGTTTTTGGATGGTTCAGCAGACGCGGAAACTGGAAAAAAACTTATTTTGATAAGCATTTATCACTAACCAGATACGAGTTTTTCAGGTAATTTGTTTTTGTTATATTTTTTTCATTTGATATACAGTGTTGTTTAATTAATTAGTACCGAGGACCGTCCCATTTTAGTATTTTTAACATTAGCCTAGCCTAACCTAACCTAACTTAACCGAAAAGTGCGCGACGGTCTAAACCCAGCTCACGTTTCCTGTTTATGGGTTCGCGAAGGTTTGTAATACTTCAATGTATCTATTTCATGTCAAATATACATTTCTGCACATCATCAAACCATACTAAGTCTACTACTAATAATATTAACCCATTAGTACCAACAGAATAGCGACAAAATAGGGGTAGTATAACTGTAGATTTATCTTTTCTTGTGTTCCTTCTCGTACTCATTGAACTCTTCAAACAAAATTGCTCCAATTTGACACCCTGTTAAAAATAATCTATTAATCTATCATGTCTGTGTCTGCCCAACTCTCTCTCCATAAGGTATGTACAGTAAATGTATGCATGTGTACAGTGTATACTGTATGTATGCGTGTGTATGTGTATGTACTGTATACAGTATACAGTAGATGGTTTGATAGATCAATAGAAAAAGATACAGTAGTCTATACAGATTAGGTACCGTAACCAAATTCTTCCTTCCTGTAGCCTATTCATAAACTCAAAATCTACACTGATCTCACTATGATAGTTTTCTGTGATTATTTGTCAAGAGGTTACTCTAGTAATTCTACTACTGTATCTACTGATATACTTATACAGTACTGTATATGTGACACTGTTCAAGTTTTGTAACATCCAATGGGTTTCATTTCGTGCTTCAGAAATACCGGTAAGTAAAAGGAAAATGTAATTTAACCTAAATTTAGCATAGGGATGAGTTGCGGAGTGAGAAAACTAACTACTGTACTGTACAGTTATATTTTGTCAATAAGTGTTCAAAGAAAATCTTCCTGTCCAAAGTTATCCGGTCTTACTGGTATGTTACCAGAGATACTATAACAAGATTAACCCACCTCCTCTCCAACATTTCCAGCCTCATGTCAGTAAAGTCCTGTGATAGCTCGTAGCCCTGACCGCCGCCCTGTCCGCCACTGCCTCGCCACCGACTGCTGCGGCTGGAGGAGTCATCGGCCGTGGAGCCTCTGGGGGCAGCGCGGCGACCACCCACGCCTGAGCTCTGGGAGATGGTCTGCTGCAGCTGTTGGGTAAGAGAGAAATTAGTAAATGGTTGCCATGTCCTTTGGATAAGGTTAATACGTAGGGTACGTAGTACCCGCCTTGCAACACAATCCCACCCCTACTCTGTGCAACTTTCCAACCCAAGAGTGAAACGCTATTCTCAGACTTTCTTCTATTCAACTGCTAAGCTCTGGAACTCTCTCCCAGAATCAGTCTTTCCCTCTTCCTATGACTTAAATTGCTTCAAACTCTGTGTGTTCAGGCATTTTAGCTCCAACGTCTCTTGATTTCGGCCCTGTCACTCTTTGAAATCTGGGGGAGGCACTCGCTGCAGGCAGTTATGCCTTTTGTCTGCCTCATTCACATAGAAGAAAAAAAAAAAAAAAAAAAAAATCTGCAATAACATAGCGTCATAACCTATCTAGGCTAGCCTACACAATATAATTCTACACATTTTGGTAAGGATGTAGTATTTGGGCGTATGACCCTGACAGCGCACGACTAATGTGAACATGACGACCGTACGCCCGGATCATCCTTCCCTAAATCGGTGGTTCATGAAGGCAAGAGATGTGTTAACGGGTATATTGTCGCTGTGTATAAATTACGCTCGCGTCCAATTGGACCAATTTATTTCCAAAATAAATATTTGGAAACAATTTGGTCAAATTAGATGCGAACATAACCGCGAGCATAATGTAAAAAAAAAGACGATACGCCCACAAACAAGTCGGTAAACCTGACTTTTTGGACCGACAGCGATTTCAGTAAGTTTTATTTTGTTTTTTGTATTTTTTCCTTCAGATATAGTGTTGTTTTATACTGAAGAGGAGTGGAAATGAGTATTTACCCATTATCCAACAATCTAAAAACACGCCCCTATTAGACTATTTTTTTTATTTTTTTTTAATACATACATACACATACATAACATTTTAAGACTGAGTGTTCCACACATAAGTGCAGTTTCAGTCTCTTGTCCTAATGGCGGCGTTCCAGGCAACCCTGTTAAGGGCTGCTTCACTTGTCAAGTTCTTGGATTTGAGATCGGCGCGTATAGTCCGATCCCAGGTCTTCCTCGGTCCACCCCTTGGTGCAGCTCCCTCCACAATCACAGACCTGCATTTTGTCACCCAATTTTGTTCATCCATTCTCTCCACATGTCCATACCATCCCAGTCTACTTGTACGCATCACCTAGGCTATTAGCCTAACCTAACCTAGTATATGGGTGGGGGCTGCCGCCCCCACACCCCTGCTGGTTGGGTTATTTTTTTTTTTATTTTTTTTTTTCTGTGCCATTAGCCTAACTTAACAACCTAACCTAACCTAACCTAGTATATGGGTGGGGGCTGCCGCCCCCACACCCCCGCTGGTTGGGTACTGGCTGAAAACTCATTGTTTTACAGTAGCCTAGGCCTATACATGTATTTTATTTTTTTTTGTTTCTCCCTTGTAATACATTTCCGCTCTTAATGCCATATATAGCAATGAATGTATATGCTTTACCGGACCTATTAGGCCTAAACAGATCGATGGGCTAACTGTCGGTCCAAAACATCAGTATAACCAACAAGTCTTATCGTAATGAAAAACCACTGGCCTAGGCCTAGCCTACTTCCTTCAGGAGAAAAAAAATGTCTCTAACTCAATTTTCACTAACATTATCAATAGCTTAGAGGCTATAGGATATGTATTGCATATGTATTCCGAATGTTTGAACAAAGAATAATGAATAACAGTGTGTGATATTATTCTTTATTATAAGCATCGGATTCACCGCAATCGTTACCCGCAAAACCCTGCAAAACACACATTGAAGTCTCCAGTCGCATGTTTATAAATAATTTCGCGGTAGGAAATACATAATAATACGCGATAGCATACAGGGTAAAACTAAATAGAATTTCATTAAGTAACTTTGAGAGAATATTGGTACGCAAAGATAATAAAACCTGCCAAGATAAAGCTAAATAAAGGCGTACCGACAGAGGCCTACAAGTTCACGGCCACAATGTAAACAAGACTAAAAACAAAACATAGGTCGCTTATTGCACTAATATTGAAAACGGTCTTATGAGTTGATATTTAACTTTATATATATATATATATATATATATATATATATATATATATATATATATATATATATATATATATATATATATATATATATACTGTATTATATACTGTATGTAATATCAGGGAATATATATTTGCCAAATATTTTCCTGTGTTTTAGTTCTGTTGTTGTACATCTTCAAATACAATCAAGCTAGCCTAATTTAATGGGTGTCTGTTCGAATCATAGAGTATAGCCTACATATCAATGGTTCGCATAAATAAAGAGGAACAAGTAACTCACTTCAGTGTGCTCGACTATTATGTGAAAAGACATTCTATATTAAAGTGATGGCTATTAAATATTTAAGTAGGCCTACACATAATAAGGGGAGGCTGAACCTCGGCTGAGCCCAGAAGTCAAAATTTCAATTTTTGTTTTCTTTTTCTAAAATGCTTCCGAAAACCCCCCATATCGCATCCATAACCCCCCGGGGCAGGGGTTCGCCCATTATATAACTTCTATACACTTCAATTTTTTTTAAATTTAGTTTGCCATAAGACTCCGCTTTCTATGAGCGCGTACCATAGAAAACGTTCCAAAGGAGGCCAAACTAATTCATTCTCCCCCAATTTTCATTTGGATGATCGATATTCTAAGAATTTCATTTGCCAGAGAACATATATTGGCACTTCCGAGTCTAACTACATTTTTTTGTATTGCTCAAATTCGTTCCCCTTCTACACACTATAAATAGGGCTATATATCAATGCTTGTACGTTGAAATAATGGCGGTTTCATCGAAAAATTCAGAGATTCGACCTGTTTCATGTCGAAAATTGCTCTAACCAAAAAATATATATATTATATATTTTTTCCAGCACCTTCTATTATTCAATATGGGAAAACGAGATCGGACAGCTGTAGGGGATGCTTGTAGAATGCGCCATAAAAAAATTGGGGGAAAATTGAACAATCTTCAATGACTCATTCGATTTTTCATATAGTGCAATTAAATTCTCGTGCGCGCGCGTGCGCACGCACATAAAGAGCTGATTTTTTCAGCGAGTCCTATAATTTCCATTGGTATTAAGATGGCATAATGCCAGAAACAAACTCTCTTATACAGGGTGAATTGGGGGTGTAAGGTTCAGCCTGCCCTAATTAATTTCCCCATGACAAAATGAAATATTAATGAAATATTACTCAACCATTTCCCTCGCACATTATCGTTTATTCTGCTCGTAACATAAATTAGGAAGGATAGCTCTATTTGTTTTATTGCAGGTATTTCGGTGATATGAATTATATAATTAGGATTAAGGGGAGATGTGGAGAAAGAGGAAGACAGGAAAATAATGAGAACAAAATGAAAGACATGCCTGGAAAAGACAATGAGAGAGAGAGAGAGAGAGAGAGAGAGAGAGAGAGAGAGAGTGTGTGTGTGTGTGTGTGTGTGTGTGTGTGTGTGTGTGTGTGTGTGTGTGTGTGTGTGTGTGTGTGTGTGTGTCACAAGGAATAGTTTGTATCTCAAAGACCTTGTGGTCCATTCCGTGGAGATCCACGAAGTGGAAATAAATAAATTGTGTAGAGCTTTACACTTCGGCCAGACCAGATGGCTGGAGTAAAGTAGGAAAGAAGTGCAATTAGCAGTGTGCAAAATACTATTTACTCTATGAACTGCTCTACTGAAGAACTGTTTACAACTTCCGAGGGAAGTTTGCTCCAAGTATAACAGATCTTCCATTTAAACAAACAAATCCACAAATACTAGTGCTGAACCTTTTCAATTCTAGATTCAAGCCATGGTTGCGTGTCGTATTCATATTGAGACAAGATTTTGCTATATCCACATTATCAAACCCACTAAAAAAAAGAGAGAGAGAGAGAGAGAGAGAGAGAGAGAGAGAGAGAGAGAGAGAGAGAGAGAGAGAGAGAGAGAGAGAGAGAGAGAGAGAGAGAGAGAGAGAGAGAGAGAGAGAAGTAAACTAAAAATATAAGGCACACAAAATAGTATTTGTCCATTCAGTCACGTCACAGGTTGCCATCAAATGAAGAGCAGTAAAATGCATGAACCCTATTAGTGTATTCCAAAGAGCAGGTTATAAAATACAAGTCATTACAATAACCATAATAGTAATTGCAGTTTATTGTATATGACCTCCCATCCTGCTCTCTCTCTCTCTCTCTCTCTCTCTCTCTCTCTCTCTCTCTCTCTCTCTCTCTCTTTTGGCTATAAGTAGATTATTTTGATTAAGTTTAGAGAGTAACTATGGAGGTCTGAGGGTTAAATGGTATAGTTTTACCCTGTTCATAACTAGAGATCTTTCCCATACTGCTTAAAATCGGCTAATGATTCCCAAAATATAATATAATAATGTGTCTCAGATCCTCAAGGGGTTAACTATTTCATTACTTGAGGACGCGTTTTAATAGTTTATTCTGGTCATCATCTGGCGATTTTATGCAATTTATTAAGGGCCTCTAGGAATCAAAGGGGTCAAAATTATCTTGGTTAACTCTATTTCTCACAGGTTCTTCACAATATACGTAAAATATTCTAATACAAGCCAGAATAAACTATCAAAACTCGTCATAATCCTTAAGGGGTAAATTAATCCACGAATTAAACCCTAATCCAATAAATTACCTGTGGTCTGCGAATGGTGTGTGTGCCATTGTGGTGGTGGTGGTGATGGGCGTGGTGGAGGTGGTGTGGGGGCACGGGGGGCGCGGACCCCTCTATACTGTAGGACTTGGTTATATTGGAGCCCAAGCCCCCTCTCCCCGGAGGTCCCTTGCCGCCGTATCCTCTGTCAACCTTCACTGGAGAGCTGCAAAGAGAAAAAAGGGTCAAGGTTAATATCGTTATGCAACATTTGGAGATATAATTAAGATTCTGTACATTTACGTATCAATATAGCTGGTAAAGATACTTTTACTTACACTCTCAGATAAATAGTACTTATAAAACTCATAACAGGTAAAGTTATTTGATGGTGACACGGCATGACTATAGGAAAGGCATGACAAGCAATATATTTGATTACATTAATGTCTCGAAGTGAGGAGGGGGACAGGAAGTTGTAGGGGGTGATAAGAGAGCTAGAGGAGATTAATATGAACTATACTTTAAGTTGTAGGGGTGATAAGAGAGCTAGAGGAGATTAATATGAACTATACTTTAAGTTTTTTACATTTGGTTATCAAGTAGCTGCTAAAGAGATACTTTTGATTATACTCTTATAGCTTTATATCACTCATAATGAACTCATAATAGGTACGTCTGTAAGCTAATATTAAGATCAGGTATATTATAATTACAGTTGTAAATTAACTAGACAAAGATTATTCAGGTCTAGATTAGTCCAAGTGGATTTTTGTCGTATGTCATAATGATTACAGTTACAGTCATGCTTATCTACAAGCACAACACATTACCCTATCTTCACACACATAAAATACAGTATGTAGTTAACATTCCAAGTAAACCTATATAGAAAATCGATAGGTGATGTATATATAAATAAATTCCATGTCGTTAATTGAGTCAATTTCGTTAATTTCTCTACCAGGACCTCACATCTCTACCGCTCTTCAATGAATGCTGAAGAGTCTACGTTTAAGAGGAAGCACCTGCAGAATTAGTGATGTGGAACAGAGATAATGTAGAATGTAAACGAGAGAGAGAGAGAGAGAGAGAGAGAGAGATTCCTGAGGTTTGTGTTTGCTAGTGTATTATTTTGTATTCTTGTATGAGGGTCGATTGAAAATGGTGCTTGTGTGTGTGGTGTAGATGAGCATGAATGAACCTAGGAATCAGGTTGGTGTATACTGTATACATGTATGTGTGTCTGTGCTTAAGACAGTGGTTTGTCTGCGTGTATGAGGCATGTATATATGTGCTTAAATGGTTTGTGTGTTTATGAGTGTGCGTGGGTGTATGCACTGTATGTGTGTGGTGTGTATGTATGAGATGAGATGAGGTGTGTGTGTGTGTGTGTGTGTGTGTGTGTGTGTGTGTGTGTGTGAGCACATATGTAAATGCCCGTGCGCTGGCTATGTGCGACAGAATTTAAATTTTAATGAATTCCTAATCTCCTAAGCTATGCCCAGCAAAGGCTAAACACAAAAATAATATTTAGAGATATACCAGATTAAGTGGCTTTACTGAGAGAGAGAGAGAGAGAGAGAGAGAGAGAGAGAGAGAGAGAGAGAGAGAGAGAGAGAGAGAGAGAGAGCGATACAAATGAATACTGGATAAACCTAGGCGTGCTGAGATAAATTGAGAAAGATACAATAAAACAAATATAATAAAGAGAGATACGAGGAGAATAAGGAAGGTAACGAGAGAGAGAGAGAGAGAGAGAGAGAGAGAGAGAGAGAGAGAGAGAGAGCGAGAGCGAGAGCGAGAGAGAGAGAGACTGTTACATACGAGCACATTAATTTCCCCACATTTTAGTCTCCCAATCACAGTAACACACACGGCACTAGAGGGCGGCGAGATTAAAAGCTAAAAATATCGGTCAGAATTGCAGCCAGCCTACTAAATTGGTACGTTCAATTTCGTAAGTAATAATAATAATAACAACATATGCAAATACCGGTATATATATATATATATACTTATACTGTATATTCAAAATAATATTAATAAATAGCGTACGAAAGGTGGAACAGATTAAGCGTTAAAAGTACCCTTCAGAAATGCAGCCAGCTCACCAAATTGGTTCGTTCAATTTCAATAACAAAGCTCATCCAAGGAGGCTACATAAGTCCAACCCTGTGCACTGTTTGCAATACTTTTTGGCTTGGGATTGAATGTTCGAGCGGTAGGTTCGTGAGAGTATGTAATATGGGTGTGGGGTTGTGAAAGAATGTTAATACAAAGTTAGTGGCATCTATTTGGGTACTAAATGCATGTGCTGACCAAGTTTAGTCCAACTCCATACCTTTGCTCTAGATATATTGCTAACACACAGAAAAACGAAAAAGCACACATTATCACAATAAATTGAAAGGAAATAATAATAATAATAATAATAATAATAATAATAATAATAATACTTCAACAACAACAAGAACATTCATAAACGGTATTAAAGGTAGACGCGAATAAAAGCAAAAGGGATCGTTCAGAATAATTGCAGTCCGCTCACTGTATTCTTTCGTTCAGTTTCGTTCAACAACAATGCAATTTGTCATCAGGCTCTCTCTAATCAACACATGAATGAGAATAATTATGAGAAGTAAAAACGTAAATAAATACTACTAGTACTTCTGCTAATAATAATCTATGCAACTGGTAAAAAACACTAATAATATGTATTACTTTTATCAATAATACATATGAATATGTGTTTTGTTTTTGTTTTTTGTTGTTGTGTTGTGTTGACTCTGTTTGGGCTGTCTCGAGTCGGCCACAGCAAGCTAACAAAAAAGTATGTGCCTGAGTATGTACTGTATATACAGTAGATAGATAGATAGATCAATATTATAACCCATTATTTACAGTATATTCGCCTATTATAATAAAAGTACTAAAATATAACTGAATAATAGTAACGTATAATAATAATAATAATAGGTGTTACTAATATCACAAACTACTGTATATCAACAACAAAATACAAAACACATAACAATATCATAAACAACGGAAATGGCCGACACTTTCAACAAATATCACACCCTGACTCTCAAAACATTTAAAGCTGGCAGATTCAAATATTTAAATTCGTCCTGTCACAACGTTGGGTATCAAACGACTCACCCGCTAGTGGTTGGGCTTAAAACGAATCCTGATAGACATATCCACATTTTGGTCGTTATTGTTTTATCGATTCACTTTTATACTATCACACAGGGTAAATCCAAATCATGAGTCGGTAGGATATGAGGCCCGACTTGGAGGAAAGGAGGCGAAGGACTGAAGAGATTATACTATAGTCTTCCAGCAGCCAACTTAACCCCAGGGGCAGCAGATGTTACTTTCCTGATTGCCAGTGAACGAATTAGCCATAATTAAACTACCCCTTCCTCTTTATTTCCTTCATATTCAAGATTCCAAGCAACCGAATAAGATAAACAATACATGTGCCTTTCATATACAATATTTTACCAGGCATAGGAGTACACAAAGGGTTGAATATATAGCGAAAATAGTGAAACGTGGGCACCCCGCAATCGAGGATGTTTAGCACGTGACACCTGCCCTGCACGCGTCCAGTCTTGACCAATCAAAGAGCCGCCCCGTGCCCTGGCTTGGCTATCTCCACCAATCACTGGACAGGATCAGCACAGGTGGCCAGCTGCCCTCTCAGATCGCCAACCGCAAAATAACATATGGTTATTTTGGGAGTCCATCGAGATTTTTGCGATAGAATACAGTCCCGAGAGAAAACAGATATGTTCAGTATTATCTAAAGTTAACATATCATAAATTGTCACTTGATTACTGTCACCAAAATAATGACTTACATAAGCATAAACACGGCATATGTTATTTTAAGATTCTATATATATTCGCCAGCAAAACGCTAACAAACTGTACATACAGACAGCTAACATAAACAAAACACATATTTACTGTAGGTCTATTAATGTCGACAGCTGACTTAGAAATAATCATACAATTACCATTACCCCCATCGGTATATCTGATAAGAAAATTTAGTAACGTATAAATATGCCTAAAAACACTTAACGTAAACTAAACTTCAGTCACCACAGGTAGTGATTTAATGAATTGGCGTTATTATATTTGTTATTCCTTATTCACCTTCAGTAAATTCCCAAATATATTGGAGTGTGTATTTGTGAACGTAAATTGAAGTGTGTGTATTTTTGTGTGAACGTATAACTGTACAGTTGCCCATGTGAATGCACATAAAGTAGATTATTTTATTTATGGAAGGAACTGACTGATTTAGAAGTTGAAAGGACAATGCATTGGTTAATTCATATAAGTTCACGGTCTTATAGCAAATTACTCTTGTAAGTCCATCACACTAATTTTACTTCTGGGCATAATCCATAGAATGTATCCAAATTAATGTGGACAACTGTACGTGTGGGAGCTGTGGTTGTGTTTCAGTATTGTGCGACTTTAGGGCATGGTGAACTATACTAGTGAACTACTGTATATTAGGCCAAACAAACAACATATGGAAAACGGGGTAGGGGTTCTGACAGAGCCTCCGTGATGTAAACAAAAGGATCATCTGACTTGAGGAGGTAAGGGGAGGAGGGAGAGGAGCAGAGGGGGGGATATAATGTTGCCTTCCAGACTTCCTAATTACCTTACCTCTCCTCTGATACGCCAGGTGCCCAGCGCTCACCCTTTATACGACAGACAGAGAGAGTGTATATGGCCTTATATTTACGATACTCTATTCACTTGAATTAGGCCAAGAATTTGCTTGGTTCCAAATTGAATACGAAGCTGTGACCGACCAATTATTATTGACATAATTTGTATTTACAGTACTTCTTATGTCTTTAAATATCAACTAATCACCAGCAAAGGGAGTGGATGGCTTCGCCTGCTTATAGAGAACAAAATATGCAGTAGATAAATAAAAGGGTACATAGGTACCCTAGGTTAACTATACAATCAGACAGGATATTCATATTTATTCATATTTATTCACCAATTAACTTACAAATAAACCTAATTAATTAAATCAATGAAAATAATGACTATATAACAGGTTTGGGTTGTCTTCTGGTTTAGCTATATGATCAAATAAGGCATAGCGACTAAATTCATGATAGGTTAATGCTCTAGGTAAGTTTAGAACCAAATAAAGTATACTACTAGTAGGTCTTAATAAAGTATACTACTAGTAGGTCTTAATAAAGTATACTACTAGTAGGTCTTAATAAAGTATACTATTATAGTAGGTCTTAATATCCCAATTCTAGGCTATCCATAAACCTTCAAGACAATCCCCACACAACCTGCTGCTAAGTCCCTGTGCAAATATAATTGAACTATACAAATTAGCAAAATACGCGTACGTTTGGAGAAAGCAAGCATTATAAACGAATATTAAGTTAGTCTAGGCTCTGATTGTAAGGTGTGACGGTACGGTTGTTTATGAGAAAGCGGAATGTCCCTATTCTGTGGCGAGTATTGTTGTTCGCGAGAAGAGGAATGTTCTTCGCTTTCACAGGCACGTTTTGTAAAGAATGACAGATCGGTGAAGAGGGTACGGGATGTTTACAAAAGAGAGGCGAAAGAAAACAAGGGGCAGATAAAATAGACGGGGCTGAAAATAATGTATAGGAAAGTTGAATCAAAATATGTATGGCTATTGGAGAAATTCATATACATAGGGTGAATAATTGTTTAATATGCAATGTTAATCAAAATAGTATATAAACGAGGTTTGGGAACAATAGAAACCTCTTTATAACAACAGGCATTTTTTGTATGAAATGTGAAATCTACAATAAGCCAGAATGTAATAGATACCGGTATTCACTTCGAACGAATAAATAGAAAAAGTGTAGGCTATTGGATTTCAATGTAGCTCTATGTGGAAAGGAACACGACAGGATAACGATAGGATAACAGATATAACGAGAAAAAAAGAAAGTCAACGTAGCAACTGACAAAATGCCAAAGTTAAAACAAATAAACATGCCACATTTAAACAGTATAAACAAGACAAGAATAGCACACGAGGAAGGTAATGTAACTAATATTGATTGATTGATTCATTGACAATTTATGATAGTGAATGGATGAAGGGAGAAGTGAAGAGAGGATAGAACAGGTCAGCCTTGAGGTCAACATGCTAAATTAAACAAACCTAACGAGTGATAAATAAGATGAACGCGAAGGGAGGAGACCGAGAAAGGAGCGGTCCGAAAAATCATTAGAGTGATAAGATCATATGGGTGTAATTGGTCGTTTAAGAAAAGAGCAAATCTGGCGAAAAGACATCGGCGAACAGAATAGGGTTAACAAAGGCTAAATTAAGGAGATAATGAAGGGGGAGGAGCATTGAGATGGCTTAAGGGGGTAGTGCTTGTTTTATGGTCTAATTTATTTATTTATTAACCTATTTTTGAATTTCCTCTCTAGACCTCCATTAAGCTTAAAGGAAACCCCTTAGACCCCCTTTCAAGATAAATTTGTAAATTTTTCGGTAGAAAAATGTCCCGGCCGAAGGCCGATTCCTCTTAAATAAAAAGCTCGCCAAGAAAAATAAGACCCCTAAATAGCACGAAAGGTCTTAATATTGACAAAGAAATGGGGGCGAAATGTTTTAAAATCGACAGACTAGTGGAACGAACGTCTTGAAATATGAAAACTAATGGGGCTAAACATGAGGGAGAAGGGGGTCCAGAAAAAGCGACTACCTCCCCCTTAATCGATGAAGTCATCGCTGGAATACACAGAGATGATTGAAAAAGGGGCAAACTGGTGGAAAAGTCATTGGCGGACAGAATAGAATTACCCCTTTGCTAACCAGTGCCGTCCTTTTAACTTTAATATTCTGGCTACTATCAGCTGACGATTTTATTCAGTATAAAAAAGGCCCCAATCATTACCAGGCTTCGAACTATCTGACTTAACCCTTTTGACTACCACAGATCCTTTTTAAAATGCATACAATCGTCTTAATATAGCTAGAATAAAATTAATAAGACATCACCGGTACAGAAGGGGTTAATAGAGAAAGAAATCGCTGGTGATTGAAAAAAAAAGCAAATCTGGTGGAAAAGTCATTGGCGGACAGAATAGGATTAATAGGATTAATAATGGACGAATTAATATGGAGGAGGGTGCTTTAATGAGGCGTCACACGGATCATTTTTCGACGTAATATATTTTCCAATAGATTATTTTGGCTTGCGATTCTTGGTTAAAAATCGACGTCATTTATACAGATCGATTAAATCCCTATATAGTTTTATGAAGTTATGTTGAAGTTCATACCATAATTTGATAACGATTATACGTAAAACAGTTAATTGAAGGTGAAATGGGATCCCCAGTTTCAGTAGCAGGCAAAACAAATACATAAATACATAAATACATAAATAAAAAAATAAATAAATACATAAAAACCCTATGTAAAAATCCTATGTAGCGCCGCCTTTTGAATGGTTTAGTAGACAGAGGAATGGCTTAGTAGACAGAGTAATTGGTAGACCACACAGAGGGATGATTGAGAAAGGAACAGCTCTGATGGAAAAGTAATTGGAGGGAAAATGAGCTTAAAGGGTTAGAAGGGTTCAGAGGAGTAGTTTAATAAGCAGCATTTATAGTAGTCCTTATAATGTCCTTGACTTACAGTGTGGTGGCTTAAATAATCCAATAGGGTTGATAGCCTCTGAAGTCCTATTTTAACTAACTAAAAATTACTTGTCACATTTATTTAGTGTTATGAGGGAGAAATGGAGTTAAATCAATCAATACAAATATAATGAAAAAGGGAAAGGAATGGGAGATAGGAAGGATGATAAACAGCAAGAAGAAAAATATAATTATATTGGCAAAAGGGAAGCAAGAAAGCATCGAGTAGGACCAATATCAACGACATTCCATTATAAAGAAGGGTAATAATATAAAACACAAGGAAGCAGTATGTAGAGAGAATATTATAATACATTATACCTAAGAACAAACGACTTGTCAATAATTATATACTAGGTTTTTAATATGAGGTAGCAAAACTGGCAAGTGAACGAACCTAGAAGACCAATTACATTAAATAGTTGCATCATGAAACAGAACATTCCTATTATAAGAAATACCATATGCAAACAGCAAATCAATTACTGAAGAATATCTGAAAACCCCCCAGACAACATCAACTAATAATGATAACACAAAAGAAGGAAGGAAGCAATTAATAGGATGAATATTTACCCCTTTAGAATAGTACCGAATTGTATATTTTATTCTGGTTATCATTAGACGATTTTATACAGCTTAGGAAGGATCTATGGGTGTTAAAAGGGAACAGACTGGCTCTATTACCCTTCTGACGTCCATGCACCCTTCCTATTCTGAATAAAATCATGTAATACCCATAATTTAGAAAAGAAATGCGTTCTCAAATACAGAAGTTAATGTGTGTAGCTCAAAACATACAACTGGGAAATACTTGGAAGAGAGTGAGTATGAGAGGAGGGGAAGGAAGCTAAGGTGTTATGGTGAAAAGAGAGGGCGAGGAGGGATATTCAAGGAAGAGAGAGAGAGAGAGAGAGAGAGAGAGAGAGAGAGAGAGAGAGAGAGAGAGAGAGAGAGAGAGAGAGAGAGAGAGAGAGAGAGAGAGAGAGAGAGAGAGAGAGAGAGAGAGAGAGGAGGAGAGGAGAGAGAGAGAGAGAGGAGAGAGAGGGGGAGATGAGGGGGGGGGGGGGGGGGGGGGGGGGGGGGGGGGAGGGGGCGCAGCGCGTGTTTGCCGCGTGCCTAATGCACCCCTAGACCTCACCCCCCCTTTCCACCATGATGAGATAATATATATATCAGACAGAGAAAGGAGCGTTAACGCGAAACTGGTCCCAGGCCCTAAGAATTGGGACTTGAAATTTTGTTTCTGTTCGGGCTCTGTCTCGATTTGGCCGGCCCGAGCTATGGGGTATTGTGCCTGAGTATATACACACATACATCATTTCTGTATTTATGACATTTGGTTATTCAACTTCAACATATTCTGTTTGATGACCTCCATTATCACCTCTGCTTTAAGTTAGTACAAATAATAATTCAGAGGCTATCAACCGTTCTGGATTATTAAGCCAGCACACAGTCCCTTTTCGAGAACTTCAGTCCCTTGTTCTCCTCTCCTGTCCATTATGCCTTCTTTTACACAATCCATCTGCAAGACTACACCATTATACTCTCTCTCTCTCTCTCTCTCTCTCTCTCTCTCTCTCTCTCTCTCTCTCTCAGAACAAGGAGGAGTATAATATTCACGGAAGCCCCCTGACTCCCAGAAGCCAAAACAATGTCTCGTGGCCAATGTTGTTGTTTACACGCCCGATAAATAAACCAAGCTACGTGTGCTAAGAACAACCCAAGACGTAAACAGTTAGACTCCCGGAAATTGAGCCATAGTAAAAGTAAAAGCAATAATGATTAAACAAAAATAATAATAAAATAAACATGTATAAGTCCCGCAGAAAAGCTACAGCTAAAATATATAAAGAATAAAGTGTCATGGATAAGGTCACCACATACAATAACAGAAGTATGTATGTACTGTACGTATGTATGTACTCAGGCACATACCCCAGAGTTGTGGGTGGTCGACTCGAGACAGCCCGAACAGGGACAACGCAACAAAACACAAAAAAAATAAAAATAAAAAAACCTCACACACATCTACAGTAGGTCGCCCAGGAGAAGACCCATAGACCCAGAAGTGCTACAGGATATTATTGGTGACCGGTCAACTCAACCAGTAGACCATTTCAACCAGTAGCTCTCAACCAGTACCAAATCAACCAATACGGTTAGGTTAGGTTAGGTTAGTACTATATTTTGGCACTGGTTTGGTTGGTCTGGGTTAATTTGGCACTGGTTGAGAGCTACTGGTTGACATGGTCTACTGGTTGAGATGACATGGAACCGATATTATTCACAGGAAAATGTCATTACTAGGCCTACCAGCAATTTGAAACAATACCAGAATAAGCATTCATAAAGGCTAAACAAATAGCCAGAGAAAGCTGTAAAATACATTAAAAAAAAAAAAAAAACGCAACCCCAATAACCTCATAATTGCATATTCTACATATTTTGTCATCTAACTTAAGAAAACTTACCTAACCAACCCTAACCTTGCTCCTTGAATAGCATAATCTATATATAACCTCTCTCTAACTTACCAAATTTACCTAACCAACCCTAACCTTGCTCCTTGAATAGCATAATCTATATATAACCTCCCTCTAACTTACCAAACTTACCTAACCAACCCTAACCTTGCAAAGAGCAAAAAATGCATTCTTGAGCTTAGGCCAAGGTACACCAACATTTATACGGGTTCTCTTCCACATAACCCCCCCTCCAAAAAAAAAGAGAAAAAACAAAAGATTATCACACCTGTTGGTTTGTTTAGATTATCACACCTGTTGGTTTGTTTAGATTATCACACCTGTTGGTTTGTTTATTTTCGTATCAACAGTATCTCTTTAAACCTTTGAGGATCATGACGCGTTTTGACAGTTTATTCTGGCTATTATTAGACGATTTTGTTCCGATTAGGAAGGGTATACGATAGTTGGAAGGAGTTTATTCTGGCTATTATTAGACAATTTTGTTCCGATTACCTTGATACCTTTTGATGTGTTCGCCACTCTTCTAGCGGCACCAAGGAGCGCGACGCCCCTCGTTATGGGTGGTGATAGGAAGGGTATATGGAAGTCGGAGAGTTGATTGGGATAGTATTTACCTCTTAATTGCCACATATCGTTCCTAAGCTGCATACAGTCGTCTAATGAATTAATTGGGTATATTCCCATAGCTGAAGAATTCATACCAGGCAGATACCGCTCACACACCACCCATCTGAGTCTGACTGTACTGGATTAATAATACGCGTCAGTGTGTCGCGTGTCTTAAAGTAGCCAGAGGGTGTTAATTTAATTCCCCCAGGCTTGTCCAGATGCTAGGCAGAGGGAAACGTTTCTTACCTGGTCCTTGTTTATTACTAACCAAAGCTGCTACAAACTAACTAAACAAACCTAAACAAAAATATATGATAATATAAGAACGACTAAATATATTATTAGAATAAGATGCTATTATTATTATAATTTTTTCCTGAAATATACAATTGAAATTCATGCAGAACTTTTGGAGATAAGCTCTTTTTTTGGACCCGAAACATTGAATCTTCATAACAAAATTACATTACAACTACTATTTTAAGTAATAAGAATACAATAAAAAGACGTCGCCGGTACATAAGCGGTTAAGTAATTGTTTGAACTTCGAGATGTGAAAGGAGGAGGAATGACCAGCGAACTTCATAAGGATTTCAACTTGCACCCTGAGGCCTTCAAGACGCTATAGCCAGGCAGGGCACGTGTTGTCTCGCTCAAACCCGGACCCGCGCCCCAGCTGTCTCCTCACACCTGCCGCCCACCTGTCCTGCACAACGCCCTTAGTGAACCTTGACGTAGGGTCCATATTCCCCTGCTACACATTAACCGCAGTTGTATTGATACCTTTGTCGCTCACCTGTCCTGCACACCACTCTTAATATACCTTAGTGTACGGCTTAAATTTCTATATTAAACCCTTTACTCTCCTGGATGGATACATGTGCTGCCCATTCGTTGTTCATAGCGACCTTAAGGTCTAAAATCCTCTGATGGCCTAGTGGTTAAGGTGTTGGAATGCTGCACTACTGGTCTGGGTTCGAGCCCTGATTGGGTCATATCACAACAATATTAAACTCATTCCTCACCTGAAATGATGCTCTTGTTAATCCTAAGAACTCATGAACGTCCAAATGCTTGTATTCTTAAACTTGATACTGAACGAATATTGTGGGCATTAGTGTTGTTTACGAATACCCAGATTAGCATTCCCATTTCTGAAGATAGCGTAATTGTTCAGGTTATTTCGTCCATTAACTGAGCTGCGAGGGGATAGAATAGTTTAGGAATACGAGCGAAAGTTCTCTGATACAGCCAATCCTCCCCTTAATTTATATTCCTATCCCCCCTAATCCCTGCTATGGACTATGGAGCATGAAGCTTACTGTGACGCACGTGGTCTTGCATTTAATTTAACTTTGATCTCTTTCAACAGTTTGAAGATCATGCCGCATTTGACAGTTTATTTGGGTTATCATTAAACGATATTATTTAGCTTAGAAAGGATCTGTGGGAATTAAGATGGTAAAGACATTCTCAACTAACCCTCTGAATTCCACATACCCTTCCTATTCTGAATAAAATAGTCTAATAATACACATATAACATCAAATAAATACGTAATGGATCTTGAGTCAATTATGCATTGCCCTTTCTCAAACGTGTATCTCGAACATACACAATATACACGAACAAATGTATTATGCATTAAAAGCAACATCACAAATCAAATGAATTGAAACTCAAGGCAATAAGGGAGGCCACTAGTGTGAACAAATTGTGAAATGATGCCCCCATCAATTAATCTCTCTCTCCCCCCCCCCCCCCCCCCCACAAAGCCTGGCCATCCACAGCCTGCCTGCCCATAACTTTTTATTCTTTTATTCAGCTCCTGCCCTGCGGTAAATGTCAATCTCTCACCCTTTTTTATATACAACTCAGTTCCACCCGTTCGTTTATGTGGCCAAACTGTCTCGTCTGATTGACACTCTACAAACACAATATCGCCTGACTTTCTTTATATACTATTTATTAACGTATTATTTATTTATTTTAATTTATATATTATTTATTTTATTTTTTTTGAGCAGGAGGGGGAAGGAGGGAGAGGGTTGGCACGAAAGGTTATATAATCCAAGTTCTGCTTTGATTTAAAATAAGTTATCTCAGAAATATTTTTTTTAGTAACATGATATGAAAATGGATTAAGTGTAGTTGCTTAATTTATAAGAAGTAAGTTATGAAATCAGTTTGCCGAGCCAAACAATATCCATCAATTTCTGTCCACGATTATATAGATTATTCGAAATGGGTTGCAAAAGTACAATTCGCTGCCTCTGGTCTACTCTGCCACATGACGGAAGGACAAACACAACAAATATAAATAAAATAAACACACACACACACGTGAAAAGAGTTGAAATTAACACAGATATATGAAACATATAGAGAGACAGTCAAACACCCACCCCAAGGCAAAATAGAGAGGCGGATGGACTTCATCAGGCCACAGCCATCCGCCGTAATCGGTTTTCTGTTATAACTGTGGCAAACCGGCTATCTCTATAATACCTGGTGTAGAGTGTTTGCCCTAAAAGAAAAAGTAGTATAGTACTAATGAAATAGTCAAAATCAGGGGGTTGACAAATTCGGGAAGTCAATTTGATAGTCAGAAGTAGAGTAGACAAAATCAGTTAGTTCAAATTGGGGAAGTCACATTTTGTTGTCGGATATCGAAGAAGAAATCCATTAACTACACACACAGAACAGGTAACAAGTACGGTATACATGACATGAGTATTACAACCACCACAGGACAGGTATCAAGACAGTACGGTATACACGGCATGAGTATTACAACCACCACAGGACAGGTATCAAGACAGTACGGTATACACGGCATGAGTATTACAACCACCACAGGACAGGTATCAAGACAGTACGGTATACACGGCATGAGTATTACAACAACCGGTTCTACTGGTTTAGTTACACATGGGTCACGGGTTTTAAATCTTAGCTGCACGGGTTTTAAGGCCACGTGTGGTAAATAGAATGTAACTTTTGTCTCAGTTTCTGGGGCAATGTTAGTTAAAGCATAATTATATACTTTATATATGAACATACATACACACTTCTATATGTATACACTATACAGTATATATCAAACGATTAACGAACATACTCTCACTCTATCTCTTTATATATATTATATATATAATATATATATATATATATATATATATATATATATATATATATATATATATATATATATATATATATATATATATATATACATAAAACCATACACATACACATTACTAATACAAGTGAATTCAACCATCTCTGCTTTATTTATCGTTCTATAAATTCACATTGTAAACAAACTCACTCTCTCTCTCTCTCTCAAACAGTAGTAACCCTAGCCATCGGAGGACTGGCGTGAGGCAGTAACGAGGTGCTTAACATACAGTACTTTATATCATGCCTACAGCTTTATCACCCGATATTAGAGACCATGCATGACTACTTTATGACACGACAGCTCTATCCGCTCATCGACATCTCGTTTTCTTTATTCAACAGGAGGGGACTAAATGCTAAAGTGTATTCAAGCTAACCTGGCAGAAATTGGTAATGCTGCCTTTCTATACTTCATATACATACTGTCTTTCTAAACTGCTCGTGTGATACCGCCTTTCTCCAATATTGGCTATACAAATGTATAGAAAGGCAGCGTTACCAATTTCTGACGAAAAACATGTTTCTTATAAAAAACAGGATCATTTTGACAACATATTCTAATCAACTCAAGACGATTTTATTCAACTTTGGAAACTATTATAAGATTCAAAAAGATGTATTATTTCATGAGTACAGAAAATTATGCATATGCTCGGCAAAGTCGCCCAATATTTGGCAGATGTTTAACATACTGCATACATTAGTTAAGAAAGCTGTCATCATATCGAATAACTTTAAATATAATGATATATAACAATATTCTAAAATCCACGATAAGTCAACTTGATCATGCCATACTGAGTAAACCAACTTTCCACCTCACAATTTGCTACGACCGCTCACTACTTAACAAACGACAGCTTGTCATCTCACACGACCCCTGAACGACTGATCCACGAATCTTTTTGTGGCCCAATGTTTGACCATGTTGAGGGAACGACCAAGGAACGACCAAACTCCTACACCATGATGACGGGGAACGAGAATAGTTGTTGTTGTTGTAGGAGTGGTGGTGGTGGGTAAGTTATTGTTGTTGTTGCTGTTGTTGTTGTAGAGGAGGGGTGGTGATAGCGAGTGGTGATAGTGGTGAATGATTGAAGTGATGCTTAAGATACAGATAATGTTTGTTTTTATTTTTAAAGTTGTATTTCTTGTAGAAGATAGATGGAGGTGGTAATGAGTGGTGATGGTAGTGGTGGTAGTGAGCGGTGGTAATGGGTGGTGGTGGTGTTGGTGGAAGATGGTGATGGTGGTAATGGGTGGTGGTGGTGGTGGAAGATGGTGATGGTGGTAATGGGTGGTGGTGGTCGTGGAAGATGGTGATGGTGGAAGATGGTGATGGTGGTAATGGGTGGTGGTGCTGGTGGTGCTGGAAGATGGTGGTGGTGGTGAAGTGATGTGATGGTGGTGGAAGGTAGGTGGTAGGTGATTGGGATGACATTTGTTAGCAAAGGATAATGGCGGAAGTTAATATTGTTACTGTTCTAGAGGATGGGTTTGATCAATTAGGCTAGTGAGTAACATAAATATAGAGATATGAGTAGTGGGTAGTGATGGTGGGAGGTGATCAAGGTGACATTAATTACGATAGATTGATATTATTGTTATTGTAGCTGTTGTTGAAATGTAGAGAGTGGGGTGGTGATGGCGTAGGTAATATTGAAACAGGAACTATATTAGTGTGTTGTGATGGTGGGAGGTGATCAAGGTGACATGAATTACGATAGATTGACGCTATTTTTGTTAGAGTTGCTGTTGTTGTAATTGTGCAGAAGATATATGGCATTGGTGGTGGTGGTGGTGATAATGGTGGTAGGCCAGGTATGTAGTGATAGTAGAGGATAATAGATGGATAGTGATAGTGCTATATTCGTCTATTTTATTTAATAGCATACACACACTGTTAATCTGCCTTAGTTACAATACAAAGGCACTAACTTGGACACATATGCAGTAAAATGCCATCAATAATTATTTTTAACAATAATGATGCAACAAATAACTAAACTTTTTATAATTTCTGACTATTTTAAGTATTTAGAAACATAATGAATACAAATACAGTACTGAGTACACGCGAGCTAACAGTAAGGACAAATTGCTAATAATACTCACAGTCACTAAATACTCAAACAGATACAATAACAAGGAAAACATAAACGCACCCACGAAACAATATAACTAGGTTTACGAGCACGCTTAAATTTCCCATTCTCTTTAACACCCCCGTCTTCCGTTTTCTTTGATAACCTGTAAACACCCCGTGTGTGCTTGGAGAGCGGCCAGCCAAGGGAGATACTGCGAAGGTATACAAACACTCCTATATTATATGCAAACACTGATCTCAAGGTGAGGATGTACGCTTTAAAAGGTTGCATAGACACAGGGCGCTTAGGTGTGAAATACATTATACCTGCATGTAGTCTACTTCAAAGCAATATGCTTGACAATAGAAATGTTTGCGTGATTAACAAAGCATTTCAAATGCCTATTATTGTTATTTTTGTATGTTAAGCCACATTTCTTTCCCCCCCCCCCATCATTTGTATTCAATTAACTGTGGGTCTCCCCGAACATGACCAAATATATCACAACTTGACACGAATGTAGGAAAGGTGAGACAAACAGGAATTAATTTTGATTACTTTTAATGTTTGGAAGCAAGGAAGTAGTAGGGGGCGAGAGAAACTATAATACAGTAATTACCTTTAGTATAACAGTTATAACTACCCATGCAGATCGGGTTTATTGGGGGAGGGGGAGGGAGGGTAGACTAAGTTTATTGGCCGTTATATATTTATTTAATATTCCTTTAGTTTCCTCCATAGACTTCCATCAAGCTTTAAAAAAACAAAAATATCCTCAAGATTCCCCTTCTAGATAAATGTGTAAATTTTTTGGTAGACAAATGTCCTGGCCGAAGGACGGTTACTCCTAAATTATAAGTTCGCTATCGTTCACCAGAATAAAGTGGATACCTAAATGGCACGAAATAATACTGTTAATAATGACAAAAAAATGGTCCGAAGAGTCTCAAAATCGCCAAACTAACGGGCCTTAGTACATCTTAAACCCTGAAAACTAATGGGGCTGAACATGAGGGAGAAGGGGTGCCAGAAAAGCCAGCCATCTCCTCGGTTTAAACCCGGCCGAGGCTTCTTTCTTGTCTACTAAGCTTCCCTTTCTTATCACCTACTGCTTCCTCCGTCCTCTTTACTGCGCGGCATTCAGGCTACCACCATATTTACTGCGCGGCATTCAGGCTACCACCATATTTATCGTTTCTCTCTTTCCTTAAGGGGACAGTAGTTATTTTTTCGTGTTATGCATTTTTATATTAATATATTTTTTAGTTTCCTCGCTAGACCTCCATCAAGCTTTAAAAAGAAAAACCCCTAGACCCCCCTTCAAGGTAAATTTGTAAATTTTTCGGTAGAAAAATGTCCCGGCCAAAGGCCGATTCCTCTTAAAATTACAGGCTCGCTTTCACTCGCCAGGAAACAATCTACACCTAATTGGCAGGAAAGGTCTTAAAATTGACAACGAAATGGGGCGAATGGTTATAAAATCGCCACACTAATGGGCCGAACGTCTTATAATCTCAAAGCAAATGGGGCTTAATACGAAGGAGAAAAGGGCCCAGAAAAACGACCCATCTCCCCTTAACTTTCTTATCATCTACTGCTTCCTCCGCTCTCGTTGCTTCGCGGCATTCAGGCTACCAAAGTTATCTTTCTCTCTTTCCTGAATGCATAACACGATATTATTCAGCTTTGGAAGGACTTATAGCAATGAAAGACGTAAACTCTATCTAATTTATCCTTTTTACTCCCGCATCCTTTATAAAGTTAATAACATCGTCTAATAATAACCAACATAAAATGAAAAAAAGTGCGCCCTGATACACTAGGCTTACCCTTACGTAAGTGATCTCACTAGAACATCCTATCTCCAACAAATAACTCAGATTTAACTACCACAACTATCAAACTCCACACAAATGACATACCGGTATATGCTCTTTTAAGATATAATTCGTCAGTTGTTTTCGGCTATCTTTAACCCTTTGAAGCTCTGACGCGTTTTAGCAGTTTATTTTGGCTATCATTAGACGATTGTATGCAGTTTAGGAAGGATCTGTGGGTATTAAAAGGGTAAAGACTATCTCAGTCAACCCTCTGACTTCCATATACCCTTCCTAATCTGAATAAAATAGTCTAATAACCAGAAAACAGAAAAGAAATGCGTATTGGATCTTGAAAGGGTTAACTGCTGCTATTTGTTTTCGCTATTAATTTAAGATTGCCAAATTTAGATGCTTCTCTCTGGAATATACTCGGTGTTGATCAAAAACGTATCTTAAGTTTTAGATCCGGCTAAACATAAACAAACACATTGAGTACCAGCGGCGTGTGTTATATTATATTCTAGGTATATTTAGACGATATTATGCAGCTTAGGAAGGATCTGTGGTAGTTAAAAGGGTAGGTTGAGATAGTTTGAAGCCTTATTATTGCTAAAGGTCCTTCTTCAGCTAGATAAAATAATTCAATCATTGCCAGAATACTTAAAAAAAAAAAAAAAAAAAAAAAAATCACCGGTACTGAACTGGTGAAACGAAAAACAACTCGGAGGCGAGCTTGCCCAAGGTAAAAACGCAACCTGACATATACAGTACAGTATACAAAAATGGTTATGCTCAAAGACTATTAACTTGTCCCACGAAAATAAAATACAGTTAGCTGGCACACACTCACTGCCGGGATATTTGCAGCGACAAACTTGGAATATAAACAGGGAAACTTTATAGGCATGCGCAAACAGGTAAACATGAGGTGGTTCTCTCTCCCTGCTGTTTTGAACTATATAATCAAGAGGCCTATTGGATTATATGGCACTTTGTAATGTTTTCTTTAAATACGATTACTATACAGATTAGTGTGAACAAACCACCTTTCTCTCTCTCCCCCCTTCCCCCCCCCCCACCTCTCTCTCTCTCTCTATCTCTCATTATCATGCAAGGCCGACTTCTTACATAAATGAACAGTTCTAGAAGGATGCAAGGAGCATAACAAGTACCAGTAATAATAACAGAACACACACGAATATTCAGCTATAGACTACAACAAGCTCTCTAATAAACTACAAGGACGACTACTACTACTACTACTACTACTACTACTACTACTACTACTACTACTATTACTACTCCACGGTCTTGGAAGTATGAACCAAGCAGAATTGTTGGTATAAGATGCCAGGCTATTACTCCTAAGGTCACAGGTTCGATTCCTGGCTGGACCGAATAACAATAATATTAATACAAGCAAGCATTAACATAGAAGTACAACCATAAGCCTTCTGTTAACTATCAAGGAGCCAAATAAAAATATACATACCCCCCTAGGAGACAAGGGGTGCCATCTGTGTCTAACTAGTATCAATGTCAGTGGTTTTGTTGTGGGCACTGTGGCACTCTACTAGACAAAGGCACAGAGGGAGTAGGAAGGAAGGGAGGGAGGAAGGAAGGAAGGAAGGAAAGAGGGGTGGGTAGAAGGAAGGAAGGAAAGAGGAGTGGGAAGAAGGAAAGGGAAGGGAGGGAGGGAGGGAACACCAAAGGGAGGAAGGGAGGGAGGAAGAAAGGTAGGAAAGGAGAGTGGGAGGGACTGAGGAAAGGAGGGAAGGAAGGGAATAAGAAAGGAAGGAAAGGAGAGTGGGAGGGACTGAGGAAGGGAGGGTAGGAAGGGAATACGAAAGGGAAGAAAGTAGGAGGAAGAAGGAAGGAAAAGAGAGTGGAAGGAAGGGATGGAGTGAAGGAGGGAGGGAAGAAAATACGTAAGGGAGGAAAGGAGGAAGAGAAACAAGGAGGAAAGAAGGAAGGGAGAAGGAGGAAGGATGGGATGGAGGAAAAGAAAGGAAGGAAGGAAATGAGAAAGAGAGGAAGGGAGGCTACCATGGTATTATATTAAGGGGGGTATGGGGGGGGGGGGTGAGTGCCAGATGCCCCCACACGTGCTACCAGTGTGTGTGTGTGTGTGTGTGCGCGTGTGATATCCTTACAAAGAGACGCGAGTGTATTTGTGTGTGTGTGTGTGAAAGTGTTTGCTTACGATTGGCTGTGTATGTATGTGTCTGTGTGTGATATATTTCGCTCCTAAACACTTGCCTTTCCCCATTAAAGTGTCAAGATGTAAAGTATAGGTGTGTGTGTGTGTGTGTGTGTGTGTGTGTGTGTGTGTGTGTGTGTGATTCCTTCATATATAAGCTCTCAACCAACCTCAACCACCTCATCCATCTCTCTTTATTTTTGTTTAACTCGCACCACCTCCATCTCTCTGTCTACTTCGCGATCCTCTTTCCCCTCATCAATCCCACACACGCACTTAAACACTCACTTCATTATTCACACACACACACACACATTCATACAGACACAAACACCATTTCACACACGGGTACAAATACACGATCGTTTTTACTCTCTCTCTCTTTTATTCATGCATACTCTTTCTTTCATTTTATCTCAACCCCTTCCTATAAAGGAGTACAAAGGAGTACAAAGGAAATCAAGCAACAACAGATCTAGTGACCCTTCTAGGTTGCTTGTCCTCCAAAACACTGAGGATCAAGTGTCCAAACAGTGGTTTAGAGTGGGTAAGGGAACATTGGAAAGGGAATTACTGCCCTGGAACTAATGTCCGTGGCAGGATTAGGAAGTTAGTAGGGGACAGATGGGTTAGTAACTGAGGGGGGGATAAAATAAAGTTATCTATCTATCCCCAGCCTCTCTCGCCATCCATCAGTTCAATCTATCTCACACACGCACTTCAACAGCCACTTAATTATCAGCAGCCCACTTCATTATTTCAAAACACACACACACACACACATACTCTGTCTCCAACATATATACATACACACTCTCTCTCACACATAAGTACACATCTACTATCTATTTGTTTCTCTCTCACACACTCAAATTCTATCAATTCTTCTGCACATACACACATTTGTAAATTTTTCACTCGTACAAACTCTCTTTTCCTCTCTTGCACACACACTCAAATTATATCAATCCTTCTCTCGCACATACAGTATACACTTTTGTCTATTTCACACATGTACAAACTCTCTTTCACACACACACACACACACACACACTATCCTTAATGCACCACCCTCTCTCCCTTTCTCTGCCACATACCCACTCACCACACGCCATTGACTCCTGTATGTGAGCAGTACATTCTCTGCTATGTAATTTAAGGTCGGACCACCGAGTTGGGATCGTAAAGCCTGAGAGAGAGAGTACAAAGGAGTACAAAGGAAATCAAGCAACAACAGTTCTAGTGACCCTTCTAGGCTGCTTGTCCTCCAAAACACTGAGGATCAAGTGTCCAAACAGTGGTTTAGAGTGGGTAAGGGAACATTGGAAAGGGAACTACTGCCCTGGAACTAATGTCTGTGACATGACTAGGAAGTTAGTAGGGGACATGGTTTAGTAACTGAGGGGAGGATAAAATAAAGTTATTCATTTACAAACGCAGTCAGTCGCGGGTTTGATGCGAGATATTTGTCTAGGCGGAGTTTAAATGAATCAACGGTGCTGCAGTCTATAACGTCTCGGGAAAGCCCATTCCACAAGTTGACAACTCGATTGAAGAAGAAATTCTTAGATTCGTGTGAGTTAAAAAATTTACCAATAATTTTGCGTGTAATTAGATTGGTCGATAGTGAAGTACTTACTACAGTTCATATTGTCGATGCCTTTGATGATTTTGAACACTTGAATTAAGTCACCTCTTAATCTGCGCTGGGTTAAAGGAAATAGATTTAATTATCTAAGACGCTCTTCGTATGGTTTGTTCTTTAGGCTAGGTATCATTTTGGTAACTCTACGTTGAACTCGTTCTAGCTTGTTTATGTCTTTTTGGTAATAAGGGCACCAGCATTGAACGCAGTATTCCAGAAGAGGGCGGGCTAAGGAATTGTAAAGGGTTAGGATAACGTCTTTGGATTTATGCTCAAATGACCTGCCTATAAAGCCAATTATTTTGTTTGCCTTCTTAACAACTTCTGAACATTGTTGACTCGGTTTTAGGTTACTCGATATTGTTACTCCCAGATCGGTTTCTCTGTTTACATTCTTAAGCTGAGTGCCATTCATCGAATAGTTTGCTTTCTCATTTAGGTATCCGATATGTAGTATATACTTTACATTTATCCGCATTGAAACTCATTTGAGAGAGAGAGAGAGAGAGAGAGAGAGAGAGAGAGAGAGAGAGAGAGAGAGAGAGAGTAAAAAGCGTTTGTGTTTCTGTACCTGTGTGTGAGATGGTGTTTGTTTCTGTATGACTCTCTCTCTCTCTCTTTCTGTGTTTGTGTGTGTTTGTGTGTGTGCGTGTGTGTGTTATTATTCGAGTGATTTCTCACTCGTTCACCTCCACCCCGCTACCAATTTCCCAAATCAATTTACACTCAAATTCCACAATATGATCGTTCCTGCAGTTAGATTCTCTCCAGTAGTGTTCTCAATAATTCCAATGCTTTTTCTATAATAAACATTCAGTAAATAGATGCATTTTGTATAATTTAAGCATGGTTCATATATTTTTACTAGCTTATATTAATCTAGTGTCCTGTTTAAGTTAATGTATAATTTTGAGGAATTTGAGGTACTCATAGTTTAACCTGATGATTCAAATACATAAGCAGCAAGATTTAACCCTTTGAGTACCAGCGACCTGTGCTATAATATATTCTAGCTAAATTTAGATTAGGCCTATATTATGCAGCTTAGGAAGGATCTGTGGTAGTGAAAAGGGTTGGTTGAGATAGTTTGAAGCCTTAATATTGCTAGAGGTCTTTCCTAAGCTGAATAATTGTTGCCAGAGTATGATGAAAAGGACGTCCCTGGTACTGAATGGGTTAACATTTTGTCGTGTTGAAGGGAAGTGTCATCAGATAATAGACTTGGCAACATCTATTCATTTTTTACTTGGATTTAATGACTTCCTCTTGAGCAGTGGGGGTCTGTGCATCACAAAGGGAACCAGCATACCTTCAATGTAACTTTTATACAGGGATCACCTACCCAGGGTATTTTTTAGTCTGTATTATTGTATATGTACGGTCACGCTAATAAGTCATGCCCAGCTGTCATGACGTTTGGCTTGCTCTGTGATGTATTAATGCCTGTCAGATGTTGAAAAGGGTGGGTAAGTGTAGGAACATATTTGTATATTCCATTCGATATGAAGAAATGAAACTTAGACATTGCTGATGCCAATTATTGACCACAACATACTTGGTGCCGAGACATTATATATTAGCGCGACTGTACAGTAAGTATATAATTATGGTTTATTGATGGTGTAATGGTTAGAGTGTTTAAAATCTGTGTGGTAACCCATGTTCGAATCACGGTGGATCACATGCTTTCATTAATTTCAATATGAGGTGTTTGGTGTTGGAGTGAAATAAATACAAATACAGGTATATTATAGTTCGAATTGTGTTTTTGGAAGTGATAAAATGGCCAAAACGATGCTATTTCATGTAAATTTTCCTGTAGCCTATTCCTGTATATTCAATCAAGTCTTCAAACGAAATTGCTCCGGTTTGACACGTTGCACCTCGCCATATCTCCACATTTCTACTCCCCATCACTCCACCATCAGACAGCTACTCCACCACCCTCCACTCTATATTCATTCTTCCACTCCAGTATACCACATCATATTACACCTCACCAATCCATCGTACTCCACCTCCTTCCACAAACTCCCCTTTCATTCCACTATCAGATAGCTACTCCACCACCCTCCACTCAATTCACCACTGTATATATTCATTCTTCCACCCCACTATACCACATCATATTACACCCATCCAATCCATTATACTCCACCTCCCTCCACTCCACTATCAGGCAATTTTATATCATATTCTAGCTATATTTAGACGATTTTATGCTGCTTTAAGAAAGATCTGTGGTAGTAAACAGGGTTAAGGGTGATGGTTCGAAGCCTGTTAATGCTCGAAGTGATTTTAAAACTGAATAAAATCGTCTAATAGTAGCCAGAATGAAGTTAAAAGGACGTCACCGGTACAGCAAGGGTTGATAAAACTAACTTATCCCCCCAATCCACTACCTTGCTACAACATGTCTCCACATTTCTACTCCACCCCTTCCTTCAACTCCACTACCAGGCAGCTACTCCACACACCCTCCTCTCAGCCTTAACACTCCATTCACTTCAAGAGCTCTGGAGTCATTCAAAGGAAAAACACGTGACCATAAGTTAAAAATAAACGTAAAAGTAATTCCGAGGGTAAACTATGAAAATTATACCAATCCTTTGCTCTCATGCCAACGGTAATATATATGAACAAATTATCTGATACTTATACACAAGGTGTCAAATCAAGCCATATTAATTCTATGACTGGAATGGAATGAAAATTAAAAAATATTACAAGAACATTTACATGGGGTTGCATTGTTTTGGCTATTTTATCACTTCAACATCATAAGAACTGCGAATCCTAAATTTAACTGTGTAAACGTTGTTATGTTGAATACAAAAGAAGGAAACGGCCTCTCGCTTGACACCCTACAGTAGCATACTGTATAATAATAAGATACCGTAGATGATTATAATATACTTGGAGTGCATTATAATATACTTGGAGTGCATTATAATATACTTGGAGTGCATTATAATATACTTGGAGTGCATTATAATATACTTGGAGTGCATTATAATATACTTGGAGTGCATTATAATATACGTGGAGTGCATTATAATATACTTGGAGTGCATTATAATATACTTGGAGTGCATTATAATATACTTGGAGTGCATTATAATATACTTGGAGTGCATTATAATATACGTGGAGTGCATTAATATACTTGGAGTGCATTATAATATACTTGGAGTGCATTATAATATACTTGGAGTGCATTATAATATACTTGGAGTGCATTATAATATACTTGGAGTGCATTATAATATACTTGGAGTGCATTATAATATACTTGGAGTGCATTATAATATACTTGGAGTGCATTATAATATACTTGGAGTGCATTATAATATACTTGGAGTGCATTATAATATACTTGGAGTGCATTATTAGATACTTGGAGTGCATTATAATATACTTGGAGTGCATTATAATATACTTGGAGTGCATTATAATATACTTGGAGTGCATTATAATATACTTGGAGTGCATTATAATATACTTGGAGTGCATTATAATATACGTGGAGTGCATTATAATATACTTGGAGTGCATTATAATATACGTGGAGTGCATTATAATATACTTGGAGTGCATTATAATATACTTGGAGTGCATTATAATATACTTGGAGTGCATTATTAGATGCTTATGGTGTTAGTCGTGGTTATAAGGGAGCCCACCTCGTTTTTTTCTCTTTCTCTCCCTCTTTCTTTGGTTAGTATCCATTCGGCCCCATTCAGTCTACTGTTATAAGACGTTTAACCCCATCTAGGCGTCGATTTTTTGCTGGCGAGCAATAGCGAGCCATTATTGTTTGGAGAATTTCGGCTTCGTCGGAGAAATGTTTCAATCGAAAATGTACAAATTTATCCTGCTGTCTAAAACATTTAACACAATAGGCCGGCTCGCTACCGCTCGCCAGGAAAATGGGGATAAACGTCTTAAAACAGTAGGCTGAATGGGGCCGAATGGGATCACCTCCCTCAAGGAACATATATTATTCTGGACCCCATCTCCCTCATGTTTAGCCCATGATGTAGGCAATTTTAAGACGTTCATCCCATTAGTTTGACGGTTTTAAGATATTTCATCCCATTTCTTTCAAGTTTGGTGTCTTAAAATATCCAAACGAATGGAGAGAAATAGGGGCAGTCCAAAATGATATCCCTCTGGTCAAATAGGGTTAATGTCATAGGTCACCGTTTTTTTTTTTTTTTTATCTTTCTCTCTTTCCCTGGCTTGTATCCATTCGGCCCCATTCAGCCAACTGTTTTAAGACGTTTATCCCCATCCAGGTGTCGATTTCTTCCTGGCGAGCGAAAGCGTGCCAGCATTGTATGGAGAAATCTGGATTCACCGGAAAAAAAATTCTATCGAAAAATTTACAAATTTAGCTTGCTGTCAAAAGAAAAATATATATGTGCTGGCTCGCTACCGCTCGCCAGGAAAATATTGACACCTGGGATGGGGGTAAACGTCTTAAAACAGTAGGCTGAATGGGGCCGAATGGATACAAGCCAAAGAGAGAGGGAGAGAAAGAGATAAAAAGCGAGGTGGGCTCCCTTAAATGCCGGGTATCCCTCCATATACAGTAGGTTCATTGGTAACTTGGTGTCTAACTTGTCTAACTCAGAGCCTAATTTGAGAGGCACGTCTGACTGAGAGTGAAGGGGTAGGAATATAGATACTTAGATATTTAGACAGATAGTTATACATGTATATTAATAATATGATAGATAACGCAACTAGAGACAGAGGTGGATAATAAATTATATTGTATACACATATAGCATAAATATATATACTATATATAAATATATATATATATATATATATATATAAATATATATATAATTAAGCATCTTGAGAATAATAAATTAATCAGTGATAGGCAATATGGTTTTAGACGATGTCGATCAACTGCAGACATTCTTTGCCTTCTTACGCATCAAATCAACCAAGCTACAGACCAACATGGTGAAACACATACAATAGCACTGGATATATCAAAGGCATTTGATAGAGTCTGGCATCAATCCTTATTGTCGAAGATGTCACACTACGGCCTTGCATCATTAGTTCCACTAATTTCTTCTTATCTTCATAACAGAAAAATACGTGTAATGGTAGATGGCCTTTATTCTCAATTTCACTCAATAAATGCTGGTGTTCCCCAGGTATCAGTTTTGGCCCCAATTCTGTTCCTCATTCATATCAATGATCTCATATCTACCACTCATAATCCAATACATTCCTACGCAGATGACTCAACACTCCACAGTTCCTTCACATTTACCAATTCTTTCACCCAACCCGATCTTATAAATTCAAAAATAACACTGTAATTACTATGAACCAGGACCTTTCTAGAATTAATGGATGGGGAGAAAAGAATTTAGTTTTCTTTAATGCACAGAAAACCTAATACATTCAATTTTCTAACCGACAGAATCTCACTGACTCGCATATATTTTTTAATGATGTAAACATTCCCACTTCCCCTAGTATTGACATTCCTCGGTGTAACATTAACTACTAACTTGAGCTGGACACATTATGTTAGAAGCATTGCTAAGAACGCCTCTAAAAAACTGGGACTCCTGTACAGAGTTCGAGAATTCTTCACTGACGAGCAGTTGGCCGTGATATATAAAAGTCATGTGCGTTTTCAGATGGATTACTGTTCACCTCTGTGGGGTGGAAGTGGATTGGTTGCATTGAGGCAGTTGGACAAAATTCAAAATAAAGCTATTAGATTAATCAATAACCCTGCAATCACACAGGACCTTCCTACATTATCCATACGAAGAAACGTTGCATCCCTTGCATTATTCTACAGATATTTTCACAGCAATTGTTCCGAGGAACTTGCTTCAATTGTGCCCCTCTCCACATCTTTCCCCGTAGATCTAGGGCAGCTGAGAGCGCCCATGAATTTACACTTTCTCCTCCACAATGCAGAACTTCTGCTTATCAGAATTAATTTATCCCCAGAGCTACTACTCTTTGGAATTCACTTCCCTCGAATTGCTTTCCACAAACTTACAATCTACAAATGTTTAAATCCAGTTGTTACAAACATTTTATGAATGGAGGATGCCTTTAGGAACATGGACCTTTTTGTTTTATCTGTGTTTTTCCTTCCTCCGTTCATTGTCTCTTAAAAAAAATATATATATATATATATATATAACGACAGATTTGTAATTAAAATCCAGATTATACTAGCTTTATTACCTACATTTACAGACCAGGCCCAATTGAAAATACAAATGCATCATATACTTATACAAATCAGGTATCTATCTATCTAAGTTACTCCTCGCCTCAATATCATACACCTTTAACCCCCAATTAACCAGTAACGTCTTTTTCGTTATATTCTGGCAACTATTAGACGATTTTATTCATTTTAAAAAGGGCCTCCAGCAAATAAAAGGCTTCGAATGACCTCACTTAACCATTTTTACTACTCATACTGCACTAAATCGTTCAAATATACCCAAGAAAAACAAAAACAAAAAACAAAAAGACGTCGCCGGTACAGAAGGGGTTAAATCATAGGATATTGGGGAAGGCAGATTTACAGTCAATAAATCCTAATGTTAAGCAAATACACCCGGTCTCTGTCTCGCTCTCTCATTCACTATTGTGCTTGAAGTTTGGGCGAATGTTTAGGTGAAGTTGAGAGAGAGAGAGAGAGAGAGAGAGAGAGAGAGAGAGAGAGAGAGAGATAGATAGATATAGTAAGAGAGAGAGCGAGAGAGAGAGGAGAGAGAGAGAGAGAGAGAGAGAGAAGAGAGAGAGATAGGAGAGGAGAGAGAGCGAGAGAGAGAGAGAGAGAGAGAGAGAGAGAGGGAGAGAGGAAGATAAAAGAGAAAGAGAGAGAAGAGAGAGAGAGATAAGCGATAGAGATAGAGAGAGAGAGAGAGAGAGAGAGAGAGAGAGAGAGAGAGAGAAAGAGAGAGAGAGAGAGAGAGAGAGAGAGAGATGAATGAGAAAGAGGAGAGAGAGAGGAGAGAGAGAGATAGCGGAGAGAGAGAGAGAGAGAGAGAGAGGAGAGAGAGAGAGAGAGAGAGAGAGAGAGAGAGAGAGAGAATGAGACGGAGGAAAGGGAGAGAGGGAGAAGAGAGAGAGAGAGAGAGAGAGAGAGAGAGAGAGAGAGAGATATTCAATACATGAGCTGGAAAAAGTGAAAGAAAAATCCCTAAAAGCAAAAAGTAAAGCTACAAATAAATAAATCACACAAATTAAAATCTACAAAAGTCACGCACCCCCCCCACCCTCGTGAACCGAACAGGGTGTAAAGGGTTGGTATGGTTTTTATCGTAGGCGATTGAAGGGGAGGACAAGCAAATGAGAGATGTACCATATTGAGAGATCCCAATGTGAAAAAGAGACAGATAAATTAATGAGAGAGAGAGAGAATTAATATGTAACTTATTAACTTATGCATGTGTGAACTTATATTTCGTATTGCCCATTAATATAACAAAATTTTAGATACACCCATTTTCTGTTACTATCATTGCTAATGGTTTCGATAATATATAAATCAACTGATACATCACTATTAACTACAGGTCTCTCTCTCTCTCTCTCTCTCTCTCTATATATATATATATATATATATATATATATATATATATAGAGAGAGAGAGAGAGAGGAATAGACGTGAAAGAGGAATAGACGTGAAAAAGAAATAGACGGCAAAGAGGAATAGACATGAAAGAGGAATAGACGGGAAAGAGGAATAGACGGAACAGAGGAATATAGTGAAGAGGAATACACACGGGAAAGAGGAATAGACGGAAAAGAGGAATACACACGGGAAAGAGGAATAGACGTGAAATACGAATATACGTGACAGGAAGAGACGAGAAAGAGGAAAAGACGGATAAGAGGAATAGACGTGAAAGAGGAATAGACGGAAAAGAACAATACACGTGAAAGAGGAATAAAAAAACGGTGCAAAGAGTAATAAGACGGGACAAGAAGGAATATCGAGAAACAGAGAATATACGGGAAAGAGAAATAGAGGAATAGACACGAAAGAGGAAGAGACACAGGACATGAGAGCGAAAACAGAGTACTGAGGTGATAACATAAAACAATGGCAAGCTAGAATATGGCAGGGGAGAAACAGGTGCCAAAGGGAGGTAAAATGAGAAAGGAATGGGTTATGATTGGTGTGAAGTTAGCTCTTTGTTCATCTTTCAGCATTCACTTTCAACAAAAGAGACGAGAAAGAGTAAACTAGAAAACAGAATGAAGACACTAAGCGAAAGACAATGGGAAGCGATGTTAGATAAGGGGAGAACCAGGTGCGAGATGGGGGGGAAAGTGTGTGTGTGTGTGTGTGTGTGTGTGTGTGTGTGTGTGTGTGTGTGTGTGTGTGTGTGTGTGTGTGTGTGTGTGTGTGTGTGGACAAAATAGAAGGAAACATGCTTACATTACTGAAACGTTTGTGGACATGCAGTAATGCAAGTAAAGGTCGCTCTTCTGTAAATCTAAAATGGGTTACCTAAGAATGGAAAAGGGGTGGGACCTTCTATTTTGTTGTTAAGTGTATGTGTGTGTGTGTGTGTGTGTGTGTGTGTGTGTGTGTGTGTGTGTGTGTGTGTGTGATTGTTGTAGGCTATAGTTAGTTCATTGTTCACTTGTCAACTGTCATAATTTAGGCTATATTCAACAGGAGATAGGAGACGATAAAGAGAAGAGCAGTCAGCAGAATGAAGTGTTAAACAAAAGCCAATGACAAGCTACAACAGAGAAGGGGAGAACCAGATGAAGGAGTGAGGAGGGGTGTGTGATTAAGGGAAGATGGGTAATTTTTCTCGCCCCTCATGTTAAGCCCTATTAGTTTTCAGATTATAAGACTTTCTGATCATTAGTTGGTCGATTTTGGACCTTTTGCCTCATTAAGAATTTACGTGTCATTAAGGTGTCAATTTTTTCCTAGCGAGCGATAGCGAGTCTGCGATATAAGAGGAACCGGCCCTTGGCCGGGACATTTTTCTGTTGAAAAATGTACAAATTTATCTTGAGGAGGGTCTTGGGAAGGTGTTTTTATAGGTTTGATGGAGGTCTAGGTGGGGAAACTAAAAATATAATAAAAATATACCGTACATAGATGATCAAATAAATAAGCCCATTCCCCCTTTATGTAGAGTTAGCTCTTTGATCGTCTTGCAACTTTCATCATTCGAAACCAGCTATCTAATCTGGAAAGTAGTACAACACCAGTCTTTCACCTTTTCTTTGGATAACGTAGATAATTGTTACATTAGGCATAATAGGTTAGGTAGGCTCAGTTTGGTGAGTTAAGTTAGTTTACTAACTTAGAACACAAATATGGATTGGTTTGGTTAAATAAGTTGATTAGGAATATTTAAAGCTATGTTGAGTTATACTTAATGGAGTAGGTTAGGTTAATATATCTGATTTGCTATGTCAGGTTAGATAAATTATTTTGATAGCCTTAGTAAAATAGGAATGTTGGCCGAATAGCAGAAAAATATCCATTGAACGTAAACAAGGAATAAGGAGGAAGGTAACATTACGTTGCCAAAGGTAGAAATGAGGGCAACGAGTAGGTGGTGAAATAAATAGATCTGTGAGAGAGAGAGAGAGAGAGAGAGAGAGAGAGAGAGAGAGAGAGAGAGAGAGAGAGAGAGAGAGAGAGAGAGAGAGAGAGAGAGAGAGAGAGAGAGAGAGAGAGAGAGAGAGAGAGAGAGAGAGAGAGAGATGGGGGAGAGGAGTGGTTAAATAAATGCTTAGACAGAATATATAAACATATTGAAATCAAATCACTATTGTTATTACTGCTTTGTGAATTGCTAACGAGAAATCATGTTTTAGTTTTGAGTTGACAATTAATGTGTGTATATATATATATATATATATATATATATATATATATATATATAGAGAGAGAGAGAGAGAGAGAGAAGAAAATACATATAACTATATGAATATAAACCAAAAACAATGACAGCAATGTATGAAATAGAAGAAACGAAGATAGTACGAAAAGAGAAGGTCAGTAAAACTAGAGTTAGGCTCCTATAAATACACAAGATATATGTGTATGGGGTGCAAACACGGAGGAGAGCAAAGAGAACCATTTAAAGTAAATAGTATAAAGAAATAAGACATATATTTCTACCCTTATATTCACTATACTATAGGTGTGCATTTTTACGTAAGGATATCAAGCCTTTTATATATATATATATATATATATATATATATATATATATATATATATATATATATATATATATAAGGCATTATATCCTTACGAAAAACACACACCTATAGTGAAAATAAGGATGCAAATAGGGAGTAAATCGAATATAAAATATGGACTATATAAATCTGACCAGCTAAACGAAGCACACATACTATACTCGCGTTCCTATTGTTAGTTACTTAATATAGAATCTCTATACCGTATAACACCGAAAGAGGCATACTATCACTGCGAAAACTATAAACAAAATGTAGGGGTAAAATATAGAGCAAAGCGTAAGAAACTTAGGATGTCTAGAATTCTGGCAAGCTCCACACACACACACACACACACACACACACACCGGAAAACAAACACACACACACACACAAACACACCCACACGAGGCCACACACACACACACTCACACACACAGCCCGTAGCCTAGTAGGTAGAGCTCTCGTCTCACACACGAGGGGTCGGGGGTTCAATCCCCGGCCGGGCGGAGACAAATTGGGCTTGTCTCCTTTCATGTGTTAGCCTCATTTCACCTATCTGTAAATAGGTACCTGAAGTAAGTGGACGACGTTTTGACGTCCCATCTGGGGTTGGCAAAAATGGTACAAGGCGAGATGGGTATCCATATGGTTCACACTAAGCTGATGGCTTACCTAAGCCTTCGGGCGAGACGGTACCCGTCTATAGTGATAATTTACCATAACAGAAATCCACCCTAGGCCTTCGTTTTCGCGATGTCGCCAATTGGCTAAAATACAGACGACAACACACATCCACAGCCATTCCCAACAGTACATAAAACACTGACCATGCCATTTCAAACGCAATACATTCCCAGTTAAGGAGGCGCGATAATAATTAGCTTAGCTCGCATTGCGTGGATTCCCCTTGACGAACAAGTAACTGAGTAACTGAGTAACTGAGTAACACACACACACACACACACACACACACACACACACACACACACACACACATCATATATATACACTGTCTCATGCTGGACCCTCGCCAACCCTTTAACTTACATGCAACCTTAGTCTACAACCAGGGTACACTGTTACCACAACATTAACCCCTTCTGTACCGG
>CM064493.1:45160791-45203291 GCA_032716605.1 Paralithodes platypus
CTGTTTCTCTTCTCTCTCCTCTCCTCGGGTCTCTCGTCTGCTCCTATCTCTCTCTCTCTCTATATATATATATATATATATATATACTGTATACAGTATATCTCATCTAGTAGGTTTTATCATCCCATGTCATATTCTTTTATTTGCTCTCATCTCTTCTCTTAAATATTCTCTCTCTCTCTCTCTCTCTCTCTCTCTCTCTCTCTCTCTCTCTCTCTCTCTCTCTCTCTCTCTCTCTCTCTCTCAAATGCAGCCTTAACATGTGTATTTAACCCTTTAAACATCCTCTCATGTGTTTATTTTAGAAGATAAGATTCCGTGTTTACATCAGTGACTTAAGTTAATCTGTGTATATAGTCAAAATCATCATTGTTGTTGTGTATTTTGTCTTCATCAATTGCCAACAATATTATCATTTAACTAATCTCTCTCTCTCTCTCTCTCTCTCTCATGTCATCCCCACCCTACCCCTCTCTCTCTCGCTCCTCCTCTCTCCTCTCTCTCTTCTCTCTCTCCTGCTCTCTCGTGTCTCTCTCTCTCTCTCTCTCTCTCTCTCTCTCTCTCTAAGTGGTGGCACCTTTGTTGGGTAATTTGATACACTGTTTATACACCTGAAGAGGTCGATGGTGGTGATGGTAGTGGTAGGTAAGGTGGTGGTGGTGATACGATGGAGATAGGTGTGGTGGTGATGGTGGTGATTCGAATGGTATAGTAGGTGTGGTGGTAATATTAGTTATGAGGTGATGATAAGGTTAGATGCTATGATGGTAAATGAAGAGTGTGATGATACTGGTTGTGGTGAGGATAAATGTGATGATTAAGATGGGAGTGGTGAGGATTGGTGTGATGGTGGAGGTATTGATGAGGATATTTGTGATGATGGTAAGGAAGTGAGGGTGAAGATGGAAGTATGGAGGGTAGTTCTGGTAGTAATAGTGGTTTGTTGATAAAGGTAGGTGTAAGAATGGTGTAGTCACTAGAAGGTGGTAGTTATGATGGTAGGTGTGCTGAGGGTGGTGAGGAGAGTTGTGAAGATGGTACAGCTCCCCACTCATCTACATGGCTATTTTTAGATATATAATTTTACCTACATATTCATATACAAATGGATAACTAGAAAAGCACACTTCAACAATCATATTAATAGTAAATGTCTGTATGCTTTGTTTGTCACTATATACACAAAATTAAAAGTAATAGCATATATAAATCTGGGCCTGTAAAATTCTGAGGTGTGGCAACTGTACTGACGTGTGGTGGTGATGGTGGTAAGGTGTATACGTACCCTTATAATTATCTGACCTATATTTTAACCCTCTCGTTCTTAATCTTGTTACATATGCCACCTTTATGTATTTCACACTCATCCCTATCTATCTAGCTACCTGTCTAGTTACACATATGTCTGTATGTCTCTGTCTGTATCTATCTATCTATCTATCTATCTATCTACATCCACTCTGTATAAAGTTTCTAATTACACCCACTATAGCCTCCTAAATCTCTCTCTCTCTCCTCGTGTTTCCTTCCTCTCCTTACGCCCTCTCGCTCACCTCCTCCCTCCTACTCGTTCCTCTCTTCCCTCCTCAGTGTTGCTTTCCCTTCCCGTTCACCGCTCCCAACCCCCCCTATTCGCTCCGCAGCTGCTCTCCTATCCACTCCCCGCCTCATAATCCTCCTCGCTCCTTTTCGCACAACCGCCTCAAAACAGGTCCCCCAATCCCACGCACGACCTCTCCGCTCCACACCCCCCCTCATCTCCCACTAAATCAATCTCCAACCTTCTCTCTCAATCGGCCAGCCTCGTCGTGTCGCATCCTCTTTCCCGCCCTCACTCACTCTCGCTCGTGCTCTGTCATCGCTCTTCGCGTCTCCGCAGATTCCTCTCTCTCCAGACCACCAACAATCTATCCCACCTCCTCTCCTCCCCGCGACGCATCCCCACCTACAATGCTCAACCTCTCTCTGCTCTCCAATGCTCTTCGCTCTTCTCCACTCTCTCTCCTCTCTCATCTCTGTATGTGTGTCCCCTACTGGAGGTGTGTTTATGTAATACCCTAGAAACTTATAATGCACAACGGCTCCTTAAGCTACTCAAGGGTAAAGGGAAGGAATTGGAGTAGTTTAGTTTCAAACTTTAAGAATGGGGCCAGGTGCACTCCTGATATCTTTAGTGTTTGTACTTGAGAGAGAGATTCCTTTATCCTATAATATAGTATAGAATTGGGGTTTTGCCTGAGACGGTCTTTAATAGTCAATTTTACACTAAAGTTACATTACATTATTTTCAAGTTAAACTAGATTGATGCTCGAGGACCTCTTAAGAGAGAGAGAGTACATCATTACACATTTGATATAAAAGGATAGCAAATGTCCGAAAATCAAGATAATATATAATATTATGCAGTCGAGGAGCATTGTTATTAAGATTCGAAATAAAGCAATCAGGATGAGATTTCAAACGTTATATAAGCGCCATGTACGTTTGAGAGAGAGAGAATGTGGGGAGGGGGGAGTGGAGATAACTAGATATTTTGTATAGCAGTTGTGAAGAGTCAAATGTCACTCACTAGAACAGGTCAGGGGCTCAATTCATAGTGCCATGATAGGTCAGATATAATAGGTTCCCAGGTGATTAAGACCAGGTGTGTCAGGTTAGAGGGGGCACTGAACGAGGCACGAATTAGGGCCATGAAACTGAAGAATGGCAAGCTAGTTGTCACATATTAGATGAAACCTTACGTGTATAAAGTGACGTGTACAGTGTAAAAGTGACGTGTTTAATTATATTTGGTGTTGTCATCTAGTATGGCAGAAAGGAAGAACCCAACTCCTTGAAGCTCTACTGTGACCATCTAGTGCGAGTGAAAATAAGACTTCAGAGGCTATCAACCCTTCTGGATTATTAAGCCAACATACTGTAAGTCAAGAACAATGTCAGGACTGGAGTCCCTTTTCGAGAACTCCAGTCCCTTGCATCTAGTGCGACACTTATGGAACACCGAACATTTCGAAACATCAATCGATAACCTCGGGGGCCTTGCCAGAGTTACGAGCTACTGAACAGCCTACAGTACCGAGGTTGTGACATAAGAAACTATTGGATAAGGCATATTATATGTAATTGATTTCGCCTTATTGTACTGTACACTGTCAAGGGACTGGAGTTCTTGAAAAGCGGCTCCAGTTCTAACGCTAATCTTGACTTACAGTGTGCTGGCTTAATAATCCAGAAGGGTTGATAGCCTCTGAAGACCTATTTTAGCTAACTAAAACTCGTACACCGTAAACAATCTGAGGTATAGAAGGGAGAATAGAGCAAAGTTGTGTATCGGTATATACGTAAGAGTGGAATGTGTGGTAGGTGGGAGTATGGGTTTTCTATTGGGTGGAAATTGACTCTTCGCATTTCCTATATGAAAAGTCTCTAGTTGTCTCCCCTGGTGAAGAGATGAGATTATCACGTCTGACTCGCTGAGGAGTGGCTTTAGCAATGTAGGATTGTAGGTGTCTTAGGGGCATGGCAGTAACCTTGCCTCGGACACCTTATTGGGTACCTCGGACCCTTAGGACATCACAGCCCGTTGGTTTCTGCTGCAGCCAGTGGTTAGGCTTGGCTATACCCTGTTCCAAATTGGTAGTCCAGAATTCATGATCCCTAACCTCTATTACTCAACAAGGGCTTGAGCAAATGGGTTGTACATTTCCACACCTATCCCCTGGCCCTGGGAACAAGCCAATTTCTCGCCAGCTTAAAACAAGAACAATATTTAATATTAACACTAGAGATATCTTTTAGAATGGAAAGACTAGGTAAGTTTACATCTAGACTAAAATTTGTGACACTTATAAGCTGATACTCATACTAGGTAATAACTTGTAATACCATACACACTGATGTGCAGTAGTTGCTTATGACTTATTTTGATTAACTAAGCTCACACACACACACACACACTAAGATATGTTGTTGCTTTCTTTCCTTTGTACTCCTTTACATACACACACACACAGTTATTTTTTGTGAAGGTTCTTTATCTCATATCTTGCACGGCAGGATATTGTAGTGACGAGAAGGAATAAAATATTCACACCAGATAAAGGGAAAGATAGCAGTAACATTCTAAATTAGTAATTACATAATATTATATGCACGGATAACTGTCTATTATAGAAGGTTTAGTACTCTATAGTAGTCATGATGAAAGTACATTGAAACTAATAAATATTTGTGTTTTCATGAGGTGTGATTTAGATATAATGCCAAGAGAAGTTAAAGTATATTCTTACGGAATATGTCTATGTCTAGAAATAGGTGTGTGTATTTACCTATTTGTAGTTTACAGGAATTGAGCAGCGCTCGTGCTGTCCTGTCTTAGTTACTTTATAATCAATCCATTTTACTTAGACAAGTATCGTAATGGATATTCCCAATTCCCAGTATTTTGGACTAACATATCATAGCTTATGTTGTCCTATTTCCATATTTACTTTATCCAACCTAGATTTGAACATGTTAATGTTCTTCGCTCTCACCACCTCCTCCTCCAAGTTGTTCCAAGTCTATACTTCTATATGGGAAGCAGAATTTCTTTGTGTGTGTGTGTGTGTGTGTGTATGTGTGTATGTGTGTGTGTTATGTTAGGTATGTGCATATAAAATAATCATAAGTGTGTTTGTCTGTCTGTCCATGTATGCGTGTGTGTGTGCGTTCCTCCATACCTTACACATATAGACAGGATACGTCTGTCTTTTTTACAGGGAGCTTTGATAGCAAGGTTGGCTGACAGGAACAAAGGACAAGTTTTATTTGTTTTTTGTTGTTTTTACCTTTGTTTTCATTAGTAATTTAACGGTGAGATTGCAAGGTTACAGAGGTGTGTGTGTGTGTGTGTGTGTGTGTGTGTGTGTGTGTAAAGGTGTGACGGGTCTACTTAGCCAGTGGACCATTTATACTAGTAGCTATCAACCAGTAGATTGTTTCAACCAGTAACTCATTACCAATAGATCGTTTCAACCAGTAGACCATTTCAACCAGCGTATTTCAACCAGTAGATCTCAACCAGTGTACTTCAACACCAGTAGACCATTTCAACCAGTAGACCATTTCAACCAGTAGACAATTTCAACCAGTATATCTCAACCAGTGGACCATTTCAAACAGTATACTTCAACTCCAGTAGACCATTTCAACCAGTAGTCCATTTCACACCAGTAGATCTCAAGAAGTAGTTAATTTCTATCGGAAGCTCTCAACCAGCATTCCATTTCAACCAGTATATATCAACCAGCATTCCACCAGGGCCACAATTACTTCCAAAACCTGTCTGAATTAGGGGTCGTGTGAATCAAACCTGAACATTAAGCTGGGAGCATTACCTTGGTGTGAGGCGGCTACTGCAACAACGGTGGTCCAGTTTTGGTTGCATGCCAGCCCTTGCAACAACAACAACACTGCAACCTGTAACTTATCGTGTTGATGAGGCCTACCAGCTTATACCATTCCTACTTGTCCTCCCGTGCCTAGGCCTTCTGTTTAACTTTATTAACCCTTACTGTACCGGCGACTGTTTTTGTATTTGATTTCAGCTACTATTAGATGATTTTATTCAGTTTAAAAAGGGCCTCCAGCAACTAACAGGCTTCAAACTATCTACTTAACCCTTTTTACATTTACAGATCCTTTATAAACTGCACACAATTGAGACCGTCTTTACCCTTTTATAACCCACAGATCCTTTCTAAGCTGTATCAAAGCGTCTAATTATAACCAGAATATACGGTCTAAGCGCGTCAGGATCCTCAAAGGGTTAAATTATTTCCTTTGAGACTGCTACAACGGGAAACCAGTTTGGTTACTTGCCAGCCTTTACAACAACAATGCTACCTGTATCTCGTTGTTTATGACGCCTAGCCTACCTGTTCTCACGCCCCCCCCCCCCTTTTTCCCCTTGCCATTCCACCCTCATGACTCCCTCCCTTGCCTAGGCCTTCTGGACATGGCATCATCCTCTCTACCCAACACCCCTTCTCACCTCTAATCACTCCTCGGAATATAGATACGATGTACCGTTGTAAAGGCTTATCCCTCCATACCTTCACCTGACCTGACCTGATCATTCCCTTGTCTTCACACTGTTCTTCTTTCTTCCTCGTATCATTTCTACTTATTCATAATGATAGTTTGGTTACGTTTGGTTTAGGTTAGATTATATATTAGATGAGATTGTCAACTTTTACGAATTGACTCTTTATGTTGTACTTGGTCCATTAATAAACAAAAATAAAACAAAATGATAATAACAAAACAAGATCAAAATAAAATAAAAATATAAGATTGAATTTTCTTTCAGTGGACTAAGCTTTAACCCCTTCTCTACCGGCTACTGTTTTGTAATTTAGTCTAGCTATATTTATAAGATTTTGTGCGGTTTAAGAAGTATCGCAAAGAAGTATGAGGAAACCCCTCAGATGCTGGATATTGATTTCGGTCCAAAAGACATAGAAGAGGCCATTTCCAACATGCCATCCCACTCGGCACCAGGCCCGGACTCATGGAATTCGATCCTAATGAAAAAATGTAAGGAAAACCTCTCAAAACCCCTGGCTATAATGTGGAGAAGGAGTCTAGACACTGGTGACATACCAGATAGCTTGAAAAATGCAATAATTGCCCCACTGCATAAAGGAGGGAGTAAAGCACTACCAAAAAACTACCGCCCGGTAGCTCTAACCTCTCACATCATTAAAGTTTTCGAGCGAGTCCTGCGAAGCAAAATTTCAACATTCATGGAGGCAAATGAACTACACAACACCGGTCAACATGGGTTTAGAGCGGGAAGATCATGTCTCTCACAACTTTTGGAACACTATGACAAAATTCTTAAAGCGCTAGAAGAAAAGAAAAACGTGGATGTCATTTACACCGATTTTGCTAAGGCATTTGATAAATGTGACCATGGTATAATAGCCCACAAACTGAAAGCAAAAGGTATAACTGGGAAAATCGGACGGTGGATATACAATTTCCTCGTAAACCGAAAACAATCGGTAGCAGTAAACCAAGTCACTTCTGAGCCTTCGGATGTCAAAAGCTCAGTGCCCCAAGGAACAGTGCTAGCGCCCCTTCTGTTCCTCATACTAATTTGCGACATAGATACCAACACCAGACACAGTACGGTGTCGTCTTTTGCTGATGACACAAAATTAAGTAAGATAGTAAACACACAAGAGGACTGCAGGAAGACATGAATGTAGTGTTCCAGTGGACCAGGGAAAACAACATGCAATTCAATGAGGAAAAATTCCAATTAATACGGTACGGAGATAATAATGGTGTTAAAGAAATTACAAATTACTTAACAGAATCTAACCACATAATAGAACGGAAAGACAGTGTGAAAGACCTTGGGGTATTAATGTCTGAAAATATGGGTTTCAAAGTACATAACCAGGTCAAAGTGGCGGCTGCGAAACGTCTAACGGGTTGGATTCTGCGTACTTTTAAAACACGCGGTGAATTGCCTATGATAACGCTCTTCAAATCTCTAGTGCTACCGCGGCTTGAATACTGTAGCGTATTAACATCCCCATACAAAGCAGGTGAAATAAATGACGTAGAGAGTGTACAAAGAAATTTCACTTCGCATATAAGTTCGATAAAACATCTACACTATTGGGAGCGTTTAAGAGCACTGAATCTGTACTCACTGGAACGTAGAAGAGAACGTTACCTAATAATATACACATGGAAAATCGCAGAGGGTTTAGTACCAAACCTACATACTCCGATAGTCATGAAATTCAGTGATAGGAGAGGCTGGGAATGCGAAATCCCCCGGATGAATAACAGGGGTGCTATGGGCTCTCTGCGAGAGGGCTGGTTATCACACAGAGGCCCACGTCTCTTCAACAAACTCCCACGGCGAGTAAGAGACATGAGGGACATCTCGTTAGACAACTTCAAGAGAGCCCTAGATGTCGAACTGCAAAAAGTGCCAGACGAGCCCATCCTCGCAAGGGAGCGAGCTGTCGCTTCAAACAGTCTACTGCACCAAATCACCACCCATAACGAGGGGCGTCGCGCTCCTTGGTGCCGCTAGAGGAGCGGCGAACACATCCAAAGGTATCCAAAGGTAAGGTATCGGTAGTAGTAAGAAGGGATAAGTGAGCTAGTTCCAAGCCTGTTAATTACTGGAGGTCTTTTATTAACCTGAATAAAATGTCTAATAGTAGCCAGAATAAAATTAAAAGGACGACACCGGTACAGAAGGGGTTTAAGCAAGTAATCTGGTCTTCAGTCACGCGGAGATGAGTGGTGGCATCAGTTGACTCGCCTTGTAAATCTCAATGTAGGAAGATGAAGTGAATAAAGAAAGAATAAACAGTAGGGAAAGAAGAAGAAGAAGATGAAGAAGACGAAGAGGAGAGGAGAGGGAGCACAAGGAAGGCCAAAAGATGTAATACAGATATCAAAATACATAAATAAACTGGAAAATCAAGCAATCAAACTACAACTCGAGTCAAACAGAGATAAGTGGTTTGATCTATCAGCTGACTCGATTTGTCAACCCCAGTATACGAACGAAGGAAGAAAGAACAGTTCAAAAAATAGAAGAGTAAGGGTAGAAGAACAAGACGAGGAAAAGGGGGAACAGGAAGAAAACGAGATAGATGTGTGTAAGGTGAATAAGAAAACGAGCATGAAAGAACAAAAAAAAAAGTGATAAAGTAAGCAAACGAGGAGTCTGCAGTCAAGCAGAGATGGAGTGGTGCCCATCAGCTGACACGAGTTGTCAAGCCCAGTTAAGTATAAACCTTTGCTTGTGGGATAATCAGACCAGGCTGGCTGCTTGGAGAGAGAGAGGGGGCGAGAAAGGAGGGTCATGGAAATAAGAAATATAGGGTGAAGGGGAAAGAGCATCTGTGATAGATACATAATTTGTTTAGTGATTTATAAAGAGAGAGAGAGAGAGGGAGGGGTGGGGGGGGGGGGGACACAAAGGGAAAACAAAATAGCAGAGGATATACGGATAGAAAATTAAGTGGAGAGAAAATTTTGAAAGGGGACGAGGAAGAAGAGAAGTTTCCTAGCTGCAGAAGGAAGGGGAGATTGGCAGTCTCCTCAAGGTAGTGTTCTGGATACCATTAGACGATTTTGTACAGCTTAGGAATTATCTGTGGGTATTATAAGGATGAAGACTATCTAATTTTTGCTATATGTGAGTGAGGGAGACAAAAGGAAGAACTGCCTGTGACGAGTGCCTCCCCCAGAGTTGAAAGAATGACAGGGCCAAAATCAAGGGACGTTCAAGCCAAAATGTCTGGACACACGGAGTTTGAAGCAATTTAAGTCATAGGAAGAGGGAAAGACTGATTCTGGGAGAGAGTTCCGGAGTTCAGCTGTTGAATAGAAGAAATTACCATTCTGACATCCAAATGCCCTCCCTAATCTGCATAAAATCGTCTAATAATAGTCTGGCAAAAGAAAAGAAATGCGTTGTCGGGTCATGAAAGCGTTAAATATAGAGAAACTGAGATATGAGGAAAGGAAAAGCTGGCAGGAAGGGAAGTGTTAAAACCATTGAACTTTGAATAGAGTGTTGAAAGAGGAAACTAAGAATAGACGAGTATTTGTTTTGTTCCCTTTTATTTTATTCACCAGTCAGCGCAATCCAAACACTTAAGAAAATTGTTACTCTCTCTCTCTCTCTCTCTCTCTCTCTCTCTCTCTCTCTCTCTCTCTCTCTCTCTGTGCTCATCTTTAATTATTTGTATGTGATCTTTCAATTTGTAATACTTGGTTGAACATCTGATCATTCATGGCGTATTTGTCACGTAAAGAAGTAATAAGGAGCTTTAATACAGCCGAAACAGATTAGATTTTATGTGTGCATTAGCTCTATTAATGACCACAACTGTATTTGCACATACTGTATATAGATAATTATGTATGTGTAATCAAAAATTGTGTATGAACGATTAAAAGTACGTGTATCGAAATAAAAATGTGAACTGGACGAACTACCTATTTTAAAGGTTTTAGAGAAATGTTGGAGGAAGGAAAGGAGGGGGGAAGTAAGAGGATAAGTCTTCTAAATGACTAGCTGCAGGGCGGTGAGGGGAAGTGGAGAGAGAGAGAGAGAGAGTGTGTGTGTGTGTGTGTGTGAGAGAGAGGTGGGGTTGAAATATAGATACCTCTTGACGGATAGGTACGAAAGTGAGAGCGAGGCGATCATATATTTTCATATGTATAGCTTAAATTTTATTTTTCCTACAATTCATTAAATTATCTTCCTTTAGACTTTGGTTATCCATAATCGATTGATTTAAAATTTTAATGTTTATCCATTTCAGTAAATATTATGATTTTTCACTAATATATATACAAATTCTGATTAGATGCAGGCAAAAGTTTGCAAATTAATATACATTAAATATTCCATTGCCTTGATCAAAATCATTAATATGAAATAATTAGGGATGAAATGTATATATATATTGTTCGTGTGTTAAGAGAGAGAGAGAGAGAGAGAGAAGTGAGAGTATACTGTATAATATGGTGTGTGTGAATGTTGCTCTGTATGTATGTGTTGCAGGGTGTGTGTATGTGAAACGAAGGGTGAATTTTCGTATGTGTGATAGATGCATATGTGTATTGGTAGATGTTTTGTGTGAGAGAGAGACAGTGGAGAGCTGGATGCGTGTATGAGAGAGAGAGAGGGAGAGAGAGAGAAGAAGAGATGTGTGCAGGTGGGGTGTGCAGGTGGGGTGTGATGGATGTGGCAAGTTTGAGTACCCTCGTTTATACTGGTGGTGGTAGTAGTAGTGGTGGTGGTGTCATTCATAGTTGTTGTTGTTGTTGTTCTTGTTGTCAGCATCTCCATCTTTACCTCTGCTTCATTCTACACACCACCACATTCTATAATACGGATAGCACCACCACCACCATCACTACCATTCATATAATTGTTCTTATCACTCTTGCCTTCACGTTCATTACTATCACCACAACAATCATCATCTTCACCAATGATAAACATACTCAATATACCCCAATACCATCACCACCACCATCATCACCATATTAACCATTCATATATTTCCTCCATCACTATAACGTTGACTTTCATTACTATCACCACAACTATCATCATCTTCACCAACGATCATCATACTTAATATACCCCACTATCACCACCAACGACACCATGACCATCATCTTCATCACCAACTTCATCAGTCATCCTGAAACTGTAATACTAGCTACCATCTCCACCACAACTGCTTCCACCAACACCACCACCACCACCAACAACAACAGCAATAACAATGGCAAAATGTCACATTGACCAACATTACCACCACCAACAAGAAAAAACATCACATTCACCATCATCAACAACAACACAATCACCACCACCACTACCAGCAACACCACAATCACCATCATCAACAACAACACAATCACCACCACCACTACCAACACCACCACCACGACCACCACCAACAACAACAATGCAACACGTGATCACAGCAACCAATCACCACGAGGAAACTAAATATAATCAAGAAATGCAAATTGAGAAAATAAATTACATATGCACCAGTAATGAACGAATAAGCATGTGCAGTAATGGAATAGATGCGTGACTGGGCGAAATACTGTATGCAATGTAATGTAATGTATGTGTCTATCACCACTAGCACCAGCATCTGTACACAATAACTAGGTCAACACACACACACACACACACACACACACGGGCAGATGAACTCTGAAATTCAAAAGTTCAGTGACAGTCTTGATTACATGTCCATCTACCATACTACCACCAGAATATATATATATATACAGTTACCTACCTTCACACACATATATACTGTATACACGCTCTTGAGTACAGATTTTAAGGTTCGAATAGTTAGTCTACAATGCTTCTCTCCCGATCAATATTATATTGATAATTGGTATACTCTTCCACATTTCCATAACGCAAGCTATCGCGTAATTCAATACAGTACATCTGAACACAATTACACACACACTTGCTAACTCTCTCTCTCTCTCTCTCTATGTTCACCTATGTGGAGTTCGCCACTCTTGCTAGTGGCACCGAAGAGCGCACCGCCCTTCGTTGTTGTTTGAGAATTGGTCTATCTATCTATCTATTGCCTGACGCCGTGATCCCCGAAGGGGTGGCCACGAACGAACCGCCCCCATGCACCTCTGTCCCCAGTCAGTCGACGCCCCTCCCACCAACCAGCACCGCCTTCGTTCATGTACTTCCTCACTCCATCCTTCCACCTCTCATTCGGTCTACATCTCCCTCTCTGTCCCTCCACCTCGCTCTCGTACACCCTCTTAGTCATTCTCTCATAGTCATAGCAGACTATTCGAAGAGGTGGAGCGCACCCTTGTGAAGATGGGCTCGTCTGGCAATTTTTGTAGTTCGACATCGAGAGCTCTCTTGAAGCTGTCTAACGAGACACCTCTCATGTCTCTCACTCGCCGCGGGAGTTTGTTGAAGAGACGTGCTCCTCTATGTGATAACCAGCCCTCTTGCAGAGAGCCCATAGCCCCCCGATTTATCATCTTGGGGATCTCGCATTCCCAGCCTCTCCTATCATTGAATTTCATTGCTATTGGTGTATGTAGATTTGGTACAAAACCCTCTGCGATTTTCCACGTATATATTATTAAGTATCGTTCCCTTCTACGTTCCAACGAATATAGTTTGAGTGATTTTAAGCGATCCCAATAGTGTAACTGTTTTACTGAGTTTATATATGAGGTGAAGTTCCTTTGTACACTTTCTAAGTCATTAATTTCACCTTATGTGTATGGGGATGTTAATACGTTACAGTATTCTAGCCGCGGTAGCACCAGGAATTTGAAGTGTTATCATAGGCAATTCACCGCGAGTTCTAAATGTTCGTAGAATCCAACCTGTTAGCCGTTTCGCAGCTGCAACTTTGACCTGGTTATGTTCTTTGAATCCCATATTTTCAGACATTATCACCCCAAGGTCTTTCACATTGTCTTTACGTTCTATTATGCGCTTGGATTCTGGTATGTAACTTGTGCTCTCTTTAACGAAATCCTTATCTCCGTATCGTATTAATTGAAATTTGTCTTCATTAAATTGCATGTTATTTTCCCTGGTCCACTGGAACACTTTATTTATGTCCTCTTGCAGCCGGCCCGTGTCTTCCTGTGTCTTTACTATCATACTCAGTTTCGTGTCATCCGCAAAGGAGGATACTGTACTGTGTCTTGTGCTGGCATCTATGTCACTTATTAGAATGAGGAAAAGAAGGGGCGCTAGTACTGTTCCTTGGGGAACTGAGCTTTTGACGTCTGAAGGCTCAGATGTTACTTGGCTTATTGCTACTAATTGTTTTCGGTTCATGAGGAAGTTGTATATCCACCTTCCGATTTTACCTGTTATCCCTTTTGCTTTAAGTTTGTGTGCAATAATACCGTGATCACATTTATCAAATGCCTTAGCAAAATCGGTGTAGATGACGTCCACGTTTTTCTTTTCTTCTAGGGATTTAAGAATTCTGTCGTAGTGTTCCAATAGTTGCGAGAGACACGATCTTTCTGCTCTGAACCCATGTTGACCAGTGTTGTGTAGTTCATTTTTTTCCATATACTGTACATATGTTGAGATTTTGCCTCGCAGGACTCGCTCAACTCTCTCTCTCTCTCTGTAGAGTCTGTTCTCCTCGCTGTCTCATCTGTTATCATACCTTTCCCCCTGACACCTCGATTATAATTTTGTAGCTTGTATCCTATTCTTCCTGATATTTATTATTTGATAGTTATTTGTACCATAGCTATTATAAGATTATATATTTGTTTGTATATAGGAATTTATTGTTTGTATTTCCTATGCTACTCTTCCTGATATAATAATTATCGCGTTGAGTTTATGTTTAGTACATCGTTTAATTGATGGTATAAATTGGATTTAAGAGGTTATGTTTTGTGTTATTCCTTGTAATACACACACATACACACCCACACTATCCTTCTCTCACTCACACTCTCTCTCTTTCTCTCATCACAAAACCAGCTCTTTTTCACCTTTCCTCACCTCAAAAATTCCACTCAGCCTCTCTCATCTACCTCTCGTCATCTCTCTTTATTTCTCATAAGCCTCTCAACCTTACCTTAATTACTCTCTCTCTCTCTCAACCTAGCCTAATCTAACTGCTAGGCCGTTATGGAGGTAGATCGTTGTGGAGTGTGGCTGTTGTGAAATGTGACCGTTCTGGATAGTGGCTGTATTAGAGTATGGCCATTTTAGGCAGTGGCCGTTTTGGAGTGTGGTCATTCAGGAATATGGCCATTTCGATATTGTGGCCGTTTTGGACTGGCTATTTTGAAATGTGGCCGTTTTAGAGTGTGGTCGTATGGGAATGTGACCGTTGTGAATTGTGGCCTTTTTTGAGTGTTGCCGTTCAGGAGTGGTGCTGTTCTGACTTCCTAGCCAATCCCAAGCTATCACTGACGTAATCCCCCTCTCACCGAGTCTGTAATCCCCTTTGTTCCTCTCTGATCAGCTCCTTTAATCCTTCCTCCTCTTTAAATCCCCCCCCTCGTCCTTTTCTCTCTCTCTCTCTCTCTCTCTCTCTCTCTCTCTCTCTCTCTCTCTCTCTCTCTCTCTCTCTCGTTTGTTAGGCCTATTAATGTTTTTCCTATTTATAATTATGTATGCATGTTCTCCTTTGCCCTCTCACCCATTAAACAACTCTATGCACTTTAATTCTGTCTTCCCTTTATATTCGGTGTTTTCATGCAAAATATCTCCTTTTGCTTCTTAGACATTCGTTCTAGCATTTCACAGTAGCTCACCAATCTATTTGTTATTCATTTGTTTTATTTAAATCTACACCTTCCCTTAAATCCTCACCTCCCTTCTACATTTCTAGTGTAACTTCAAATTTGCATTGTCCTTTCCCATTTCTTGACTTCCTCTGATATATCTAGTCTCCCTTTAATTCTCGCCCCGCTCTTTAAATTGCGTTACCACTTTAAATCTCCAGTCCCTTTAAATCTAAGCTGTATCATGATTTCCACTATTCCTAAAAAATTATGTTCATATTTATACACCCACATGCTTGTAAATTGTGTTATCCCTTTCATTCCGAACCTCCCTTTCCTAAGACTTTCCCTTCGAAGAATGTTTATCTTTATATAACCTTATATTCCTTATGTCAAAAAACACCATATGAGGAGGAGCACTTTGTTCACATGTATCCATATTTTCCTCCTTACATATCGACTATATGAATCGCAGTCCCTGCTGTTTATGTTCCTTCTTCGCCATTCAGTTGTGTGTCATACGGTGGGAAGGATGAGGCGTTTAGGCTACCAGCAGGGTGGGAGGGGCTGTTTGTGAGAGAGAGAGAGAGAGAGAGAGAGAGAGAGAGAGGGAGATAGAGGGAGATGAGAGAGAGAGAGAGAGAGAGAGAGAGAGAGAGGGAGAGAGAGAGAGAGAGAGAGAGAGAGAGAGAGAGAGAGAGAGAGAGAGAGAGAGAGAGGGAGAGAGAGGACGAGAGAGAGAGAGAGACATATACAGAGATAGAGAGCAAGAGAGAGAGAGAGAGAGCGATAGAGAGAGAGAGAGAGCATGAGAGGAAGGAGAGAGAGAGGAGAGAGGAGAGGAGCAGGCAGACAGGCAGGCAGGGGCACTAACTAAAGTTGTTCCTCCTATTTCCTTGAGAAACCAAACCTATTATATTTGTATGTTGATGTTGAGAGAAATTTGTGAAAAGAATTGTCGATATAATCTTAATTTATTGTAGTCTTTCATGATAACTATATGTTGAGAGAGAGAGTGTGAGTGTGTGAGAGTCAGAGAGAGACTAGTTGAAATAGTTGGAATACTTTACAGAGGCTGAACTTTAAGATGTAAAAGGTTAACACCCATATCGTAGTTCTAGTATTGTCGGAGCATTACAAGTCCTGTTACAGAACTTTATATATGAACAGTTAGCTACATTATATTGTATCTACTCCCTGATTATATATCTGGAAGAAAACATAGCACCTCTTGTATCTATTGTAGAGTTTGCCACCTGCGCGCCGCCCATAGGTACTTTGTATAAGGTTTACTCCCCTAGACAGGTTGCCGATCAAGGGTGACAAATCCCATCCTTCTGGATTTTTATAAGGCTATCTCCCTTAGATGAGTTGCCGACCAAGGCTGACGAGTCCCATCCACCCGTAATAAGTATCTTACAAGACAAATTTGCTATTACACCGATAATTGGTCATATTAATTATTTATCCCTTTCAGATCATACTAATTTTCTTTCCATGCATAAAACATTGGAGTGTAACCAATTTATGTGGCCAACTGTACAATCGTGAGTTTTGTTAGATGTAAACGCCTAGACTACAAACAAATAATACAAAATAAATATTTAAAATCAATAAATAAATATATAAAACCATACCACTACTACACAGTCTTGCTCTCTCGGTCGCTCACATACAGAGTGAGAGAGAGAGAGAGAGATATAGTGGTGACAGTAAACTATAAGTCTCCATCCTGTAGGCTAACCTTTTCTACAATCTCTCTCTCTCTCTCTCTCTCTCTCTCTCTCTCTCTCTCTCTCTCTCTCTCTCTCTCTCTCTCTCTCTCTCTCTCTCTCTCTCTCTCTCTCTCTCTCTCTCTCTCTCTCTCTCCTCTCTCTCTCTCTCTCCTCTCTCTCTCTCTCTCTCTCTCTCTCTCTCTCTCTCTCTCTCTCTCTCTCTCTCTCTCTCTCTCTCATTCATACGACCACCCACCTACCCTCCCTCACCCCTCTCCCAACCTTTAACTAAATCTATTTAAGGCTTCATTCGTCCTTCCGTTCTGTTCCAACCATCCATCAAGAGGGTTGTCAGTGCCTATCCTTCTCCTGTGATGGGCCCCTTTGTTCACCTGTCCTCTATCCACCCTCATCCACTTTGATTTAATTGTATTTACTATCCTCGCTATCGCTCGCCAGGAAAAAATCGACACCTAAATGGTATGAAAGGTCTTGCTATCGATAAAGAAATGGGACGAAAATTCTTGATATCGATAAAGAAATGGGACGGAAGGTCTAAAAATCGACAAACTAAAGGGGCAAGCGTCTAAAAATATCAAAACTAATGGGGCTAAATATGTTGTACCCAGGTTCCTTGATACATAAGAACATACAAAAATGGGAGTCTGCAGAAAGCCGATTGACCCACCCAAGGCAGATCCCTCTCACACCCAACCCTAATTATAAGGTGTAATGTCTCCCTTGATGGTGTGATGTATTGCTGGTATAATGGTTAGAGCGTGTAAGTTCTGTATGTGATATCCTAGGCTCGAATCCTGGGAGAATCACATGCTTTCATTAATTAAATTTGGGTTGTTATTGGGGTTAAGCACGATATTAAAATACTGATTTGTCTGTATCCTCCAACCCTTTCTTTAATAATCCCCATACATTAACCCCCTGAGGATTATGACGCGTTTTAATTGTTTATATTAGCTAACATTAAACTTATTTACTGTATACAGTTTGGGAAATATCTCGTGCATTCATACGGGCAATTATGATCTCAATTAACCTCAATTACCCTCCTACCTATCAACCTACTTAACTACATCCCTTCCTAGTTCCTTCACACTTACCGACCTACCTACCTATCTGACCACGAACCTACCTAACTACCTCCCTGCCTGTTTACTTACCAACCTACCTACCTATCTGCCCACCTACCTACCAGAGTAAAAAGACAGCTACCTACCTACCTACCGCACACACTCCTCGCACGCACGATAAGCAGAGATTTACATGGATGAATATTCAGCCAACCTCGCCTCCTTCCTTCCTCCTCACTTCCTTCCTTCCTTCCTTCCTTCCTTCCTTCCTTAATATATATATATATATATATATATATATATATATATATATATATATATACCGGTATATATATATTACATCTCTCTCGTATCGAAATGTATTATTCTCTGCCAGCATCCATTTTGTGAGACGGTAATAAAAATATATATATGTATCTATGTATAAAACAGTATATATATATTATATATATATATATATATATATATATATATATATATATATATATATATATTATATATATAGATATATATATATATATATATATATATATATATATATATATATATATACTGTATATATATATATATATATACTGTATATATATATATATATATATAATAAAATACACACACACACACGCACGCTGTCGCACACCATCCATCCATCACCATACGGACGACCACCCTTGCGTGAATGCCTTGCGTAAGTTGTTTTAGAACAGGTGATACTGTGTAGCGTGGGTGACAGGTGTGCTGGTTGATTAACCCCTTGTGTACCGGCGACGTATGTTATATTGTATTCTAGCTAGGCTATATTTAGACAATGTTGTTGACTTTAAGAAGGATCGTTGGTAATAAAATGGGTTTAAGTGAGATAGTTCAAAGTATGTTAATTTAATTGCTGGAGGCCCTTTTTAAGCCTGCATAAAATCGTCTAATAGTAGCCAGATTATAGTTGAAGGACGGCATCGGTACAGAAAGGGTTAATTACATAGTGTTACCTTATCATAATATGCTGGTGTCATTTCAGTGCTCTTTTGTATATTAATTGTACCGGTTACGTCCTTTTCATTATAATGTGGCAACTATTAGACGATTGTATTCAGATTAGGAAGAACCACTAGTAATAATAAGGCATCAAACTATCTCAACCGCCTCTTTTAACTACTGCAGCGCCTTCCTACGCTTCATAATATCGTCAAAATATAGCTAGAATAAAAGATAACATACGTCGATGCAGCCAAATCCGTACGCCCTTGCCTAAAATGAGTTGTACTATACGCTGTTCATTATAGGTAGGCCAGACAACGTAAATATTAAGGGGAGGCAGACCGCTTTTCTGGACCCCCCTTCTCCCTAATGTTTAGCCCCACTAGTTTAGAGATTATGAGACGTTCGGCCCATTAGTTTGGCGATTTTAACACCTTTCGCCCCATTTCGTTGTCAATTTTAAAAACTTTCGTGCCATTTAGGTGTCGATTATTTTCTGGCGAGCGATAGCGAGCCTGCAATTTTAAGAGGATTCGGCCTTCGGCTGGGACATTTTTCTACCGAAAAATTTACAAATTTATCTTAAAGGGGGGTCTAGGGGTGTTTTTCTAAGCTTGATGGAGGTCTAGGGAGGAAACTAAAACATATATATGAATAAATTAATTAATAGACCAAACAAACGGCCAGCCTCCCCTTAACCTCTATAGCTCAAACATGGCTCGAGTACTCTAGCTAATATTTCATCCATTTGAGAAGAGTCAGCCAACGAATAGGTGTGGAAATTTACAACCCATGCTGACGAATAGGTGTGGAAATTTACAACCCATGCTGACGAATAGGTGTGGAAATTTACAACCCATTAGCTCCTGCCCTGTTTGAGATACAAAGGTCAGTGGTTACTATTTATGGCCTAGCTATAATGAATGGACTATAGGAAAGATTAACTGCGTATATTGGGTGGGACAGGTGTGGTGGTGGCTGATTAGGGACACACCTGTATCCCTGAAGTAGGTATCACACGAGCGCTTTTTCACTCGATATTTATCCTCAACACTGGTCTGGCAGCTTATGAGGTCAACGTATACAATATTTCGGTTGCCTAAGTTTATCTATCATCAGTCTAGTTTCTGATACCAGTGCAAAATAGTCCAGAAATGTTGCCAGAAAAATGTTGATCATCGAATGTTGACTATAGAAGCTCTCGTATGATACCGGCTTTACCTGTGAATGAGGGGTTAAGGGGGGATAGGCATATTTATTGGCTTTTTATTTATCTCTCTATTATTATTGTTTATAATTTTCTCCCTAGACCTCCATCAAGCTTTAAAATACACCCCCTAGACCCCCCTTCATGATTAGTTCATTTATGTTTATTTATCATTATATTATCATTATTGTTTTAGTTTTCTCCCTAGACCGCCATCAAGCTTTAAAATACACCCCCTAGAACCCCCTTCAAGATTAATTTGTACATTTTTCGATAACAAAATATCCCGGCCCAAGCATGGTTCCTCTTAGAATTACAGAGTGAGTGAGTGTGTGTGTGTGTGTGTGTGTGTGTGTGTGTGTGTGTGTGTGGTTTCTCAGGGCTGTTGCGTACGTACGGTTTATGACACAATTCCCTTTAATGACGATACAAATGACGAAGGATTAATTGGATCGTGTCTATGTGAAGGATGAATGGGAGAAAGTATATTGGTGAACTGAAGGATAAATAAATAAAAGAGAATGGGAGGAAGAATTAAATATATGGAATGGTTTTGGCTGATTATTTTATTGGGGAAGAATTAAGAGATTGCATGGAGTGAAAGACGAGAGATTGATAATTTGATGTGGTTTTTAGTATTGGGAATTAAATTACTGAGGGAAGGAAGAAATACTTACTTTAACTATTCTCGATTTATCTTACGAGCGAAAAATTAAGAGTAAAACAATAAAATAATAACAGGTAATAAAGGATTAAGGGGGGTCACCGGCTTTGTTTCTCTTTCTCTCCTTTTCTCTCTTTCTCTGGCTTGTATCCATTCAGCCAACTGTTTTAAGACGTTTATCCCCATCCAGGTGTCAATTTCTTCCTGGCGAGCGATAGCGAGCCAGCATTGTAAGGAGAAATCCGGCTTCGCCGGAGAAATTGTTCTATCGAAAAATGTACAAATTTAGCTTGCGGTCAAAAAAAAAAAAAAAAAAATTATATGCTGGCTCGCTACCGCTCGCCAGGAAAATATTGACACCTGGATGGGGGTAAGCGTCTTAAAACAGTTGGCTGAATGGATACAAGCCAAACAGAAAGGTAGAAAAAGAGAAAAAGCGAGGTGGGCTCCCTTGACGAGTATATAGTGTAAAATAAAGTAGAATAAAAACAGCGTGTACTGGAGTCGTACCCAGTGGTTTAGGACAATACATTATTCTGAATGCTACTATGCACCTGGTACACTGGGATACCATAGTCTCTAGCCCACTCATAAATATTCGTGGACTTCACCTATTTATAATTATGAAAGTTTATCTCAGGAAACGAATTTGTGAATATTTCTTTCTATACATCAACTACAAAACTATACTGTATATACTATTTATTGATAAGCAAGTTCTATTCACCAATACATCCAGATAATTACATTTGCATCTACTATACTTTGTTCCAAATAGGTTGGCCAGAAATCGTGAACCCAAACCACTGTAGGCTAAGTCTAAAAGGGCTGGAACAAATGGGCTGTAAATTGCCACACCTTTCCGCTGGCCGAGTTTTTCCCAAATGGTAGAAAAATTAGCTCGATTACTCTATTCATTGTGAGTTGTAGAGTTGTGAGTTCAAGAGTTTTGGTCTTCATAATGGTTCAATAATAGGGTAAAGTTTATATATATGATTTGACATGTGTCTTAAGAGGTTTAAAAGTTATGAGAAATAAGATATGATAATGATTATAAGCAGTTTTCAATATTTATATAACTGTCCAAATTGCTCACATGTTGTTTTGAAAATTTTGACAAATTAATCTAAATATAATTAACTGCAGTTTGCATTATTTATATAACTGTCCAGACTGCTCACATGTTGGCTTGAAAATTTTGAAAAATTAGTTAGATCATAATTAACTGCAGTTTGCATTATTTATATAGCTGTCCAGACTGCTCACATGCTAGTAAATCTATATTGGTACACGATATTATGTGACCGAAGTAAGTTATTAAAGGTTAATGTTTTATAGATCTCGTAAGTACTATTCATATGCATCTCCCGGAAGGACTAATTAAAGTGTCCTATACATTGTATTTTGATCCCTCGTACACCTATAGACTCTTCGATATATGTGACTAACGGTGATACCGTGATGGAAATTTAAGATTCTTCGTACACGAGTCATGCGTATCTCCTAAACGTATGATTGTTCTCGGATCTCTATTACCTTTGTGCTAGCCTGTGATAACATGGAACTGGAGCTGGTATGCATCTAAGGTACTTCCTACGCTTTTTATGTGCATATCCCAAACGTGTGAGTATTCTTTTATCCCTGGTGTAACTCAATATTTGTTTATCATCATTCACACGCTAGTCATATGCGTATCTCAAACAATTACTTTTAGATCACTAGTGCAATTCTACCATTCTACCAGGTGGCTGAGGGTTATGTGTCTAAGGTCCTTTATACGCTAGCTAAATACATTTACCAAACAACGTGGAATAGTTTTGATTCTCTGGGACACTTACCTCTCTACGATACCATGTGATTGAGGGTGATATGGTATTTAAAGGCGCTTTGTACGTTTTACATACGCATCTACCAAACAGGGTGCGATAGTCTTGGATCTTTGGGACACCTTTTACAACTTTACGGTACCATGCGAGTGAGGATGGAATGTGCCTAAGTTCCTTAATACACTTGGCATATGCATCTACCAAACAGCGTACGATAGTTTTGGATCTCTGAAAACGCCTTTTACTACCTAACGGCACCATGTGAGTGAGAATGGTATGTGCCTAAGTTCCTTCATAAGCATCTACCAAACAACGTGCGAAAGTATTGGATTTCTGGAACACCTTTTACCACTTTACGGTACCATGTGAGTGAGGGTGGTATGTGCCGGAGGTCCTGCATTCGCTCATCATACGCATCGCACTATCTGCGTATGACCAAGAAGGATTAAACCGTGGTCTTATGAGTTAGTCTTGGATGTCGGCAAAAATGAGGGTGCAACTGAAAATACGCCGCTTCTCCCTCTTCTCAGCCTCTCCGCCTTCCTCCGCCACCTCTCCTCCACTGACCAGGTGAGTTGCTGTGTTGTGATTTTGATTTAACTTATGGGAGCCCACCTCGCTTTTTTTCTCTTTCTCCCTCTCACTTGCATCCATTCGGCCCCATTCAGCCTACTGTTTTAAGATGTTTACCACCATCCAGGTGTCAATATTTTCCTGGTGAGCGGTAGCGAGCCAGCATGTATATATTTTTTGTTTGAGCAAGCTAAATTTGTAAATTTTTCGATAGAAAAATGTCTCCGGCTTAGCCAAATTTCTCCATACAATGCTGGCTCGCGATATATCGACACCTGACTGGGGATAAACGTCTTAAACCCGTTGGCTGAATGGGGCCGCATGGATACAAGCCAGAGAAAGAGAAAAAGGGAGAGAAAGATATACACAAAAAAAACAGTGACCCCCCTTACAGCATTTGGCTATTCAGTGTGCAGTTGGGTTTCAGCACATGATTAGATTGATATCCAGTATTCGATAAATGGATATACAATTGTTGGCTTAGTATACCTTTAACATTACTTATTATCCATTGAATTATCTTGATCTTCTGTTCTCCAATTTATCTGCGCGTCCATACCTCCCACCTTCTCCCATATTCTCTCTCTTCGCATATTTCCCCATCCCCATCGTTCTTGATATCTCTCGTGTTCTCTCTGATGTCCTCTTTTCTGAATCGCACTCTCTCTCTTCTTTTGTGGCTTTTTATTCTCCATTTATACCTCTGGCTACGTATTTGATTATTTGTCTTATGTTAACTGCCTCAGGATTTGTTTGTCTCCAATTTTGTTCTAATCTGTCTCGAATTTGGCTGTGTCTATCTATCTATCTATATCTATTTATCACTATTTTTATATATCTATCTATATATCTAGCTATATATATACCGTATATATATATATATATATATATATATATATATATATATATATATATATATAATTTATGTAGTATATGTATCTATATGTATCTTATATGTATCGATCTATCAAGTTACTATCTGTCTGCATTATTATGTTATCTGTCTTTTCATTGTCTGTGTGTCTGGCACTATCTACCCGTTTATCTATCTATCAATCTCCCCTATCTATCTATCCCTACCTTTTCTCTGCCTCTCTGTCAGTCTATATTTTTGTTCCTCTAAACCCCCAACCACACTTTTGCCTTTTCTCTTTGACCATGGTTTTACACACTCCTAGTTTTTGCTTTCATTCATCGCCTTTTTCATTTCTCTCAACACCATGCACAAGATTAGTTTCAGTTGTGCTCCGTTCACATTTCCAGCTTGGTTTTGTATTTGTATGTATCCTCAATAATAATTATGGGAGCCCACCTCGCTTTTTTTATCTTTCTTTCCCTCTCTCTTTGGCTTGTATCCATTCGGCCCCATTCAGCCTACTGTTTTAAGACGGTTACCCCCATCCAGGTGTCAATATTTTCCTGACGAGCGGTAGCGAGCCAGCATATATATTTTTTTGTTTTGACAGCAAGCTAAATTTGTACATTTTTCGATAGAGAAATTTCTCCGGCGAAGCCGAATTTCTCCATACAATGATGGCTCGCTATCGCTCGCCAGGAAGAAATCGACACCTGGATGGGGATAAACGTCTTAAAACAGTTAGCTGAATGGGGCCGAATGGATACAAGCCATGGAAAGCGAGAAAAGGAGAGAAATATAAAAAAGGCCGGTGACCCCCCTTAAACAAAATATCATAACGCACAGCACGTCGGAACAGGTAGTGGTAAGGTTATATTTATCAACTTATTTATTGCATATTATATTAGTACAAAGGAGTACAAAGGAAATCAAGCAACAACAGATCTAGTGACCCTTCTAGGTTGCTTGTCCTCCAAAACACTGAGGATCAAGTGTCCAAACAGTGGTTTAGAGTGGGTAAGGGAACATTGGAAAGGGAAATACTGCCCTGGAACTAATGTCCGTGGCAGTACTAGGAAGTTAGTAGGGGACAGATGGGTTAGTAACTGAGGGGGGGATAAAATAAAGTTATACAAACGCAGTCAGTCGCGGGTTTGATGCGAGATATTTGTCTAGGCGGAGTTTAAATGAATCAACGGTGATGCAGTCTATAACGTTTCGGGGAAGCCCATTCCACAAGTTGACAACTCGATTGAAGAAGAAATTCTTAGATTCGTGTGAGTTAAAAGATTTACCAATAATTTTGCAACCGTTTCCCCGCGTGTAATTAGATTGGTCGATAGTGAAGTACTTACTACAGTTCATATTGTCGATGCCTTTGATGATTTTGAACACTTGAATTAAGTTACCTCTTAATCTGCGCTGGGTTAAAGGAAATAGATTTAATTCTCTAAGACGCTCTTCGTATGGTTTGTTCTTTAGGCTAGGTATCATTTTGGTAACTCTACGTTGAACTCGTTCTAGCTTGTTTATATCTTTTTGGTAATAAGGGCACCAGGATTGAACGCAGTATTCCAGAAGAGGGCGGACTAATGAATTGTAAAGGGTTAGGATAACTTCTTTGGATTTATGCTCAAATGACCTGCCTATAAAGCCAATTATTTTGTTTGCCTTCTTAACAACTTCTGAACATTGTTGACTCGGTTTTAGGTTACTCGATATTGTTACTCCCAGATCGGTTTCTCTGTTTACATTCTTAAGCTGAGTGCCATTCATCGAATAGTTTGCTTTCTCATGTTTGGTTTAAGGGGGTAATACTCGCTCTTTCTGTACCCCCTTCTCCCTAATGTTTAGCATACATGTTTGAGGTCTAAGACGTTCGTTCCGTTATTTTGGCGATTTTTGAGACCTGTCGTATCATTTGTATTTTATTTTATTTTTATTTTTGTCAATATTTTGACCTTTTGTGCCCTTTAGGTGTCGATTGTTTCCTGGCGAGCGATAGCAAGCCTCTAATTTTAGAAGGAATCGGCTTTTGGCCGGGAAATTTTTCTACCGAAAAATGTACAAATTTATCTTGAAAGGGTGTCTAGGGGGGTGTTGTTCTAAGTTTGATGGAGGTCTAGCGAGGAAACAATAAAATATATAAATAAATAAATATATAGACCAAAAAACAAGCACTACCCCCTTAAATTCATCAGTTGTCATACCGTCAGGCCCACACTGCTAGGCCCCTTCAACCGTGAGAGGGGTGCCTGTGCTGGTAAAGGTCAGGTCATTTCAGGTCAGGTCAGGTTAGGTTATAGGTTATGCATGAGGTCACAGGGGTGGAACCTAAGAGGGGAACTGTGTCAGGTCACTCAGGTAGATGATTGTTGCTGACCTCTCACTCCTTTACCTAGTAGTTTGACTCCATGACCTCGCTGCAGTGTTATAAATTAGGTCATGGACAAGGTGATATACGGGTTCGTATATTCGTCGAACTAGCCCACCAATACCTTCATTTGTTTATTTTATAAATTACATGACATGACATGGATATAGGAAAGGTGAGACAAGTACTACTTTTCTTCACTTAATGCCTCGAAGCAAGGAAGGGGCCATAGGAGGTAGTAGAGGGTGAGGAAGGGAACTGGAGGAGGAGACGAATGATTCGGGGCTTGACCCAACCTGCGTCAGTTTTATCTTTATGAGAGTCTTTGCACAGGAGGAGGTCAGGTCAGAGGTTATGTATGATGACAAGAGGGGTGGAGCCAAAGGGGAAGTGGGTCAGGTGGTCAGGTCATGCTGGTAGATGTTTGTTGACCCCTCCCCTCCCGCCTATGTCTAGCAGTTTGACCCCTTGACCTAGACTACGATTGGGTGAGGTGGCAAAACACTGTGTTAACTGAAATTTCGAAAAAATTGACATAATATACATTATTTTAAATCATCATCTGAGGAATTAGCTTGCTTAGATTCTTCTTCTTCCTTCTTCTTCTTTGTAAACGAAAACATTGTCACTAAAAGGTTCTTCCTGAAATTATGTGTGTGTGTGACTAAAACACATACATTTTAGTTAGTACAAATAGGACTTCAGAGGCTATCAACCCTTCTGGATTAGTAAGCCAGCACACAGTAAGTCAAGAATAGCACCAGGACTGGAACCTTATTTATACACATCTATTGATTTGGAGAGAGCAGCTATACGGTCGTTCACAGCATCTTCGAATTTCTATGGTCCATACATACAACAAGCTAACAAATAGTAGGCTACACGTGTTACCAAAAATTGTGTCTTACCTTGCCCTATTCCCCTCTACCTGCCCAATCCAATTACCTGCGCTAGCGTAAGTAATCTGTCATCTCCTGCCATCCGGAGCGTCCCCGTGGTTGCTATGGTAACCGGTGTGTTCGGATTTATGGCAGTGGTTTTGGTTTGGGGTGCTGAGAGAGAGAGAGATTCCTTTTTCCCATAATATATTATTATAGAATTGGGGTTTTGCCTGAGACAGTCTTTCATAGTCAATTTTACACTGTAGTTACATTATATTATTTTCAAGTTAAACTAGATTGATGCTCGAGGACCTCTTAACATTATACATTACCTAACTACAAGAAACTAGAAAGGCAGTACGAATATTTTTGATAATATTATGTTGTATCTTAGAATCCCATTAGACGATTGTATTGAGCTTCATAAGGGCTTCCAGCAATTAACAGGCTTCGAACTATCTCACTTGAACCATTTTGCTACCACTGATCCTTCTTAAATGCATAACATCGTCTAAATATAGCTTGAATGAAAGTAAAAAGACGTAGCCGATACAGTAGGGGTTAAAGAATGTATACAATGTGATCTAAGTCGGTGAGAAACTGGGCTATCCTCTGTTGCGCAAGTCAGGGCTCTCGAACACAGCAGATTTTCCTTTCATCTTTTACATAAGATTGTAATAAGCTTTCTTCCTGCTTTACTCACGGGGTACAACCTTGTATAAAGAAAATTGTGGACCTCCATTTTGTTTCAGTATTCAAGGTGCATAAAGTGTAAATTTTAAGCCGAAATATGAAGGTGACTTTAAGCGTAATTATTAGTAAATAATGTGTTATTAACCCGTATAGCCCCAGCGACGCGCCTGACCCGTCGGCGATGTATGTAACGCACAGCCCCAGAGACGCGCCTGGCGCGTCACCTTAATTGCGCCGACCGTAACCTCAGGTGTAGCCACTCAAGAGGGCTCAGATTTGTATGGGAACTGTGTACGTATCCCACGCAACCGTGCCGATGGTTGAAAACTCTCAAAGTCCACGTGCGTGCGCGCGAGCGCGCAATAACCTATTTTTTGGGGATAATTGCCTTAAATTTTTTACTCTTGTAAAATCCATTTTCGGGGGCTCTGTAGGACCATTTTTTAAGCTTTTTGAGCGGTTTTTCGTGGTTTTTCCTTCATTCCTAACCCATTCGCTATTGTTTCTGGAATAAAACAATTTTTTGAAAACCGGCCGGGTTCTGGTGCGCAAACATTACAAAACTAGCCGGGGCTCCACGGGTTAATGGTTTAGAAATTCCATGCCTTAATTAGGATTTTGCCTATGGTAAGCTTTAAATCTATGACTTTTTTCCCCGAGCTTTAATTAGTCTTGTGTTATTCAAATTATAAAGTATTTTCCTTCCCACAAACACGCCTTACACACGGACAAACAGAAACACCTCTACACCCACACCTTCACACACACACACACGTACACGCACATGCACACGCACACACACACACACACCCACACCTTCACACACACACACACACACCCACACCTGCACACACACACACACGTACACGCACATGCACACACACACACACACACACACACACCCACCCACCCACACCCACACACACACTACACTATACTTTTGTCTATGTCAACACCTAAGCCGTCGTTTATGGGCTTCCTTTCAAGAACAGGTGAGAATATTTACTTAATAGTCTTTACTTACTTCCCCACAATGTAGATGTGGGCTACCACATGTAGATACAATCATTGTTAGTGATATAATAGTTTAATTACAAATGGAACACAGCATTTAAATTTTTTGGCTTAATTTTATTCATCATAAGATTTAACCAAACCTATATTTTTAGATAAGCTTACAATATAATTCATTCACAGGCAGTTCGTGATAGTAACTTGCAGTGAGAGAGAGAATATAGAGAGAGAAAAAGGTTAGTTAACTTAGATTCATCTATGAGTGTTCATGACCTATCCCCACATTCGCCTGATCATTGAAATGGTCCTGTTTCATAATTTGTCAGAGATATGTTGAACACAGAGCCCTAGACTTGTTTTGATCACAGTTCAAAGAAAAAAGGAAAGATCAAACATTTCTCCTTCCCTTCAAAGCGGTATGATGTGAAACGTTTTTGTGGATGTATTTTGATTGTGAGTTTATATGGGGTCTTATGTTATTGGGTTCTTAAGTTTTTAGTCGTATTTGTGCCAGTTCATCAGTTATATCAATATGTTCCCACTTCTCTGTGTATCCAAATGTATAGAAAACCATTAGACGCGACTGTATAGGCCTACATACAAACATAAGAAGAAAATAAGAAAATGGGAGTCTGCAGAAAGCAGATTGGCCCACACAAGGCAGATCCCTCTCACTATACGCATGTTCGATGATTTATTAGACTATTGTACCCAATGAGGGGCGGCTTCCTCCCCCCAACCGGCCTCTTGCGTAACCCCTACCGTGTGTGTTTAAGGCAATGATAGAGGGTTAAGGGGAGGCAGACCGTTTTTCTGGACCCCTTCTCCCTAATGTTTAGCCCCACTAGTTTTGAGAATATAAGACGTTCGGCCCATTAGTTTGGCGATTTTACCACCTTTTGCCCCATTTCGTTGTCAATTTTAAGACCTTTCGTGCCATTTAGTTGTCGATTATTTCCTTGCGAGCGATAGCAAGCCTGCAATTTTAAGAGGAACCGGCCTTCAGCGGGACATTTTTCTACCGAAAAATGTACAAATTTGTCTTGAAGGAGGGTCTAGGGGATGTTTTTCTAAGCTTGATGGAGGTCTAGGGAGGAAACTAAAAAAATATCTGAATAAATGAATTAATAGACCAAACAAACGGCCAGTGTCCCCTTAATATGTAAATGATAGGGTACATCCTCCTGCCATGTGAAGCCTGCCCTACATCTGTTATAAGGGTCCTAGTATTTGGTGACCCAGTCTTTGTCTCCGCTGACGAGAGGCTTGTTACCTCTAGTCTCACTCTTGTACTTGTTTTGCGTGGTGTACAGGATCAGCCGAAACAGTGGTCAGGGAGGAAGCTAGTCTCTCTCTCTCTCTCTCTCTATATATATATATATATATATATATATATATACGGTATATATATAATTGTTTTTCTGATGTATTCCCTTCTATTTCCTATCCTGTGACTCTTCTATTTCTAACCTTCAATCCTTTCCCTTCCCTTCCCAACCCCATCCCACTTTCTTCCCTCCCCCAGAAACAGAAGCCAGAATATTGAGCTACCGGTACTTGTTCCTCTTACTATTTACTTACTCTTTCCTTCCCTCCCTTAGACACAGAATCCAGAATATTGAACTACTTGTTCCTCTTATTAATTACTTACTCTTTCCTTCCCTCCCTTAGACACAGAAGCCAGAATATTGAGTTACCTGTTCCTCTTACTAATTACTTACTCTGTGTTCCAGGTGAGTGTGTGACCGGGTAGAGTCCATAATAAATACCAAGGCCAACGTAGTAGGTAAGTATACAAAATTTATCATTCTGAATTAGTCAATTAAGGGTAAATATTCAGATAATTTTAAATTAACATGGGTATGATAAATGTATAAGTAGGGTGAATAAGTTTATATTGTTTATCAATATAAATATCTGTGATTGGTTCGTGTTTAATACTTTTATACAATGCGTGTATATTGAGCGTTCACAATTGCAACTTTAGTTAAATCTAGAGTCGATAAAATTTTTCAACGGGCATGAATAGTGACTAGGCCTATGTTTTCGTTTAAAGTATTTTGTTCTGATCAATAGTTTTTTCATGTAGAGACTGAAATATTGTATATGTGAATAGTCTATGTATTATATGTTGGCCAAAACTACTGACCACAAACCTCTATAACTGCTTAGTTACTACAGTATTCGAGCTAATATTTTTACCATTTGGGAGGGATCAGCCAGGGAAAAGGTGTGGAAATCTACAGCCCAATTGATTTAGCCTGTTTTGAGTTACAGAGGTTAAGGGGAGGCAGACCGTTTGTTTGGTCTATTAATTCATGTATTCATATATTATTTTAGTTTCCTCCCTAGACCTCGATCAAGCTTAGAAAAAAACCCTAGACCCCCCTTTAAGATCAATTTGTACATTTTTCGGTAGATAATCGACACCTAAATGGCACGAAAGGTCTTAAAATTGACAACGAAATGGGGCGAAAGGTGTTAAAATCGCCAAACTAATGGGCCGAACGTCTTATAATCTTAAAACTAGTGGAGCTAAACATTAGGGAGAAGGGGGTCCAGAAAAACGGTCTGCCTTCCCTTAAGGGTTACAATTTCTGGCCTACCTATAATGAACTTTTAAGAGGGACTGTTCTAAGAGGATTGGGAATTTCTCCTTAAAACTATTGTATATGAAAGGGGTTATTCAGGAGATTTGAAAATAGTGAGGGGTTTACATAGATTTCGATAAAGTGTGTGTGTGTGTACATCTAGGTCATTTTACAACTTGATAATATGCACACACACACACACACACACACACACACACACACACACACACAGAAAGAAATCAATGTAATCTATCATATAAACAAAAGCTTGAAAAACAGAATAGGCCTAAAACCAAGGAAAGTAAAAACATAGTTATGGTAATTAAGAATATAAAATTCCTTCATGTGAAATCAATATCTACAAATACAAAGATATAACTAAATATAATAAAACCAAAACGGAATAATACAAATGAAAGAATGCAAATCTGTCCTGTATAAGAAATAATCACAAGCAAAACTAAAACTGAATAATAGTCACGAAGTATCTGTACTGTATACTGTATATATTTAACAAAGGGAAACACCAAAATATAACAAAAAACAACATTGACATAAAGGAATCTCAAGCTCTACCGAATAAAACAAAAATAACAAAACCAATCAAAATAAAACAAAAAGAAACAAAACACAAAACATAAAAACGCCATTGACCAATAAATCTAAAGTTCAACCATATAAAACAAAAGAACAAAGCCAAACAAAACTAAAACAGAATATTAGTCACGAAAGATATCTTATTCTATGAGGAAAATGAACAAAAGGCCACAACACAAAACAGAACAAAAAGTAAATATCTGGAATTGTTATTCGCCTTTCCGAGTCGAGGAAAGGGAATGACAGTGTGTGTGGCTTCACTTATTAGTGTGTCTGTGAAGAGAGAGAGAAGGGAGGGAGAATGTACGTATGCATGTAGGGCAAGGGGCAAGAGAATGCATGATTATATACAGTATATAGATAGATAGATAGATGGATAGATAGATAGATTGTATATAATAAAAACTAAGCATAAGCATAACTGATATTGTTGTATAATGTTATTTTTGTTACTATTTGACAGAATCATATGAGAGAGAGAGAGAGAGAGAGAGAGAGAGAGAAATGGGGTGGTGGTATGATTGAATATGAGGAATAGACTAGCACCATTTTAATAGAGAAAGTACAGGAATTACGAGAAACACACACACACGAGAAAGCAGAATTAGCAAAGTAAAGGGAAGGTGATATTATTAGACGGTGTTATTCAGCTAAACAAGGGCCTCCACCAATTAACAGGCTTCAAACTATATCACTTAACCCATTATACTACCACAGATCCTTCTCAAACTGCAAACAATCGTCTAATTATAGCTAGAGTAAAATTTTAAAGACATCGCCGGTTCAGAAGGGGTTATGTTAAGAGACAAAAAGGTTGGTTGCCTAAGTGGGAGAAAATATAATACTAGAAGATACTAGTGAGACGGGTAATAACATATAGAACTAGTATAAAGGCCTGGCTATTTAAAGCATAATATTTCGAAATTTGGTGGAAAATGGGCATAGGGGAGTAGAGTAAATGGTAAATGAAGAGGAGAGAAGAATAGAGGGAGAAATGTAGGCCAAGTAATAGTCACAGGCCACATAATGAGAAACTTCAATCTTTCCGAAAGAGAGAGAGAGATATGTTGGAGATAGATGAATATATAAATGATTAAATGTTTCAAGCTTGGAAAACATATAAATAGAACAAATATATGAGAGAGAGAGAGAGATCAGTCTTCATTGTGTTCACATTATTCAATGAATTTATTCTTTCATTAGAGATTCATGAACGACCCTTGAAACAGTATCCACAAAAGAGTTGTTTGTATTGTATTTACTATTGACATTTAACCCTTTGAGTACCAGGGACGTCCTTTTCATCATATTCTGGAAACTATTAGACGATTTTAGATAGCTTAGGAAGGACCTCTAGCAATAATAAGGCTTGAACCTATCTTAACCAACCTTTTTAACTACAACAGATCCTTCCTAAGCTGCATAATATCGTCTAAATATAGCTAGAATAAAATATAACACACGTCACTGGTACTCAAAGGGTTAAGGATATAAACCATCAATGTAGCCTAGTATCAATGATAAGAGAGAGAGAGAGAGGGAGAGGGTGGGGGAGGGCACGATACAAAATAGAGCTTAGCGAACAAATAAGCTCTGTATATGTAAAGTATGTAGGCTACAGTATAGGTTTGTGTTCGGTCACGCAAGGCAGATACCGTTTGACCTTACCATCACTGTGAACTTAGATTTGACCCAATACATGCCACTACATACTCACATTCCATTATCCAGTGTGTAATGGATAGTTGTATTAATCTTTTATAACTATAGTATCTGTTCAGTAATGCTTATTTATGTCTATGTACAATCGCGGTGATAAATATTTGATACACAAGTACTGGACGTTGTGTCGGGTCGAATTGAAACTATTGATTAATATTAATAGTTTGTTTTAAGGCTTCAAAATGTTTCAGTATGTATGTGTGTCTTTTCGTATATATCTCTGCGTGTATGTGTGTATCCTGTGATTACTTTTGTTCTATGTATGCATGGTTGTATTTGTGATAATGGAAGTATATATTTGTGAATCTATATATTTTATGCATATCTTTTGTAACCAATAATTTATTATTTTGTTGGCGTTTGTTTAGTGTGTATCAATATATATATCTAGCTAACATTTTATCTATCTTCCTATCCATATATGCCTGTAACTAATTATGTAGGAAGCATATTGTGGCGTGTATGGCTTATGTAAGGTGTGTGTGTGTGTGTAATAATAATGATAATTGGTGTGTGTGAGAGAGAGAGAGAGAGAGAGAGAGAGAGAGAGAGAGAGAGAGAGAGAGAGAGAAGGGGGGGGGGGGGAGATACACTACAAGTCCTGCTATATATAGTGGGACACACGACAGCTCTTTCACTGATGAAACTACGCCTCTTCTCACCTTCTCACCTTTTATCATTCTCTCTCTCTCTCCTCTCTCTCTCTCTCTCTCTCTCTCAACTCAAAACATATCTGGTCTTGCTAATGTACACACACGCGCGAGCGAGCGAAGGATCATCAAACATGGAAACAATCAGTGTAGCTTTTAAAGGAATAGTGGAATAAGTAGCTTCTAAGTTCAATTGAATAAAATAACACTCCAGGTATTCACTCCGAAGAACTCTTATCTCATTCACATTCAAGGACTCACTGGCTCACATTCAGCCTCTCTCATTCCCTCATTCACTATTGCTCTCACATTCATTTACTCACTCTCACTTACATTCGATTTTTCTCATTCGCACATGCACAGTCATATATTACTTGCATGGAATCACGTCTCATGTTCCCTGTACTACTCACTTTCATTTGTCTAATAAACTCCTATTCACTATTATATTCCCTATTTCACTCACACTCACTTACTCCCTCACTCATTTGCTTACTGCAGCCTCATACGCACTTCAAGAGCAATGTTAAGTGGTTTGTATAAGGGGTATACGGATGTTGGTAGGATCTAGTGGGGTGGTCAAATGTTAGTTGTGGTTGTTGTGGTTTAGCTCAATGTGACGTTTTTGTTTTGTTTTCCTATTTGTATGAAGGAGATAGAAGGCAATCAAGTCAGGTAAAGGTACCTCGTATCTACTTTCCGAAGAGTGTTGAGAGGGGAAACGGTGTGTTGGAGAGAGAGGAAGCTGTTGGAGTGGCTTTGTTATATGTGTTATTAGTCTGCATACGTCGTCGAGGTGTCCCCCGGCTGGGTGCAAGCATGTGAAATACGCTAGGTCGTACTGTTGCCTATAGCGCGTCCCCTATAAACACGAGACACATACCTTCAAAACGGAACCCCATACAGATTCCCCATAAAGGGAAGACAAAGGGCATAGGTACAGTACAGCTGGCCATATAAATATTTTCCCCTTCTGTGATTGTATGGTTGTATAAAAGGAAATATGTCAGTCAGTAGCCATCCCTTACTCCCACAAGAGGTAGGGAGGATCAGCAAGAGACGCGAGCAAGGAAAAAGAGGTGACAGGAAAAGAAAACATATAACAGTTGGTCCACAAAAAGCAAGCGCACAAGTATTCAGAAGCACCAATCACTCATCAGCCCCCGAAATCAATGGTTTCACCTCAAATGGAAGGAAATATAGTAGGATTAAATCAGGAGTGTAGTTTGTTATGGCGTAGTTAATTCATATGATCAATTGCCAGTTTTATGGCAAATTATTCTTCTAAATCAGTCAGATCATAGTTACCTCCATGCTTAAAATCACGGTTGGGTTCGGATTCGTGTGGCCAACTGTTCATGGGGTCGGTGACCAGAGAACTCAATCAGTAGCTCTCAACCAGTAGACCATTTCAACCAGCATATCAACCAGTAGACCATTTCAACCACTAGCTCTCAACCAGTAGACTATTTCAACCAAAAGTTCTGAACCAGTGCCAACGCATCCACTATTGTTAGGTTAGGTTAGGTGAAGTTAGGATAGTACTCTAAAGTGGTATTGATTTGTTTTGCCCTGTTGAATTCGGCACCGGTTGAGACCTACTGGTTGGAATTACCTATGTGTAGAGTTGTCCAGGGAGCCATATGGACTCTCCGTTGTAAAGGTCAGATGTGTATGACGGGAAAAAATCTTTAGTTTGGAACTAGAGGTGTAAAATCCTAAGTAATTGTGTGGTGAATGAGGTGCAATATTAGGTGAAAGGGTATATGGTAAATAGATAGATTAATAGATAGGGGAGGTGTGGTGGAGTGGTCTTGCCACTGGCCTGGTAATCCAAAGATCCCGGGTTCAAATCCCGATGTATCAATGGGAAGATATTATTGGGATGGAATTTGTGCTGTACCTGGTATCAGTGCATTACCACAAGCCCACCGAAACGTCAATAAAATACCCTCATTGTTACCTGATTAAATAGCACTGTATGAATATTCCCATATTCAAAATATGCTATAGGGGTGCAATGCCTGGTGAGTTATCTGCTCAACAGGTGGCGTTGTGTGTGTGTAAGTGTGAGAGTCCGAGTGTAGGGGGTGAGACAGTGAAGCACGGGAACGAGGTGGCTTCAGAAATGGGGTCGTTTCGGGCCATGAGTGAGCACCGTGCCTCATGTGAAGGCAAGATGGCAGGTGCTCGTTGTACTCTACGTGCTTCACATGTCTCACTTCCTAGACTGGAACTAGACCTCACGGGCTTCACTGTTCATTGTAAAGCGGTGAATGTTAAGGCTCTCAGCCTATGACCGAGAGGAAGTAAGTTGGAATATAGAAAAAAGAAGAAGATAGATATACAGATAGATAAAGAAGGAGATACAGGGTGGTGTGGGTACTGGAAAATGTGTAGATATAATTAATGATATAGAAGAATAAACTAGTAGGCCTATACTGTATGTACTGTATATAACTATATAATTATGAAATACTATTAGGTGGATTCATATAGAAGAAATTGTACGAACTTGGATGGTACATGCACGTAAATTCACACACATGCATCCATAACAAGTGTGTGTGTGTGTGTGTGTGTGTGTAGGGGGGTTGACACAGGAACAAAGTGTGGTAAGGAGCTTAACATTAAAAGAGCCCTTGAGTTTACAGAGAGAGAGAGAGAGAGAGAAGTAGCAAAATTCGAAAGCAGGCAATGCAAGTTAATATATTGAAACAACATGAAAGAAGGCATGCCACAAGTTGCAAATATAGACAGCATTAGAACTTAGGACATTGAAGGCTAGGCAAGGGAAAAGTACAAGAAGTCATGTGGATGTACTGTAAGATGAAAAATAATAAAAGCCAGGTTCGTTCAATAACAGATATAAAGCACATACACATTTCGGTAATTTGATGCAAGTAAAGCAACATTAGAAGTAAGGAATGACAAAAGTCAATCGAAATGCTTAAGAGGTCATGTCAATTGATGTCATTTGATGCAAGACGATGGATAAAAACAAGCAAAAACAAAAAGCATCAGAAGTAACATAATTGGATTTACCTTAATCTAATGTATTTATTTCACTCCCAACACCAAATACCTCCCAATGCAATTAATGAAAGCATGTGATCTTCCCGGGATTCGAACCTGGGTTACCACATACAGATCTTAAACACACTAAATATTACACCATCAAGACAGTTATTAGAAATAAATAAAATACGAATTCAATATAATTGAAAAACGCAAAACTAAGCAAAACATCAAAATTAAGGTTATTGGCAAAAAAGGCAGTTCGGTCAAATAAAGGAATATGGGAGTCAAGTCCATAGAAACACGAAGTAGGTCATCCCGCTAAAGAGGAGCAAGGGAGAGGGGATGGGTGTTGGGAAGCTAGTCCAGAACATCACCTTAAGATTGTTTATATTGTTGTCTCTCTCTCTCTCTCTCTCTCTCTCTCTCTCTCTCTCTCTCTCTCTCTCTCTCTCTCTCTCTCTCTCTCTATATATATATATATATATATATATATATATATATATATATATATATATATATATATATATATATATTAAAGTTGTAAAATAATATTATATTTTGTAGCCTCAAACTCATTCTCTCTCGCTGGTTCTATATTGAATGCATGAACAAATTATATAGGAAGTAGAGTTGGATATGATACCAAGACATTCCATCTAAGGTTGAAATATACAAATATGTCGTAACGTAAATTTACCTATGTTTAATACACAGCATATATAAATGTCCAAATACCCAAATCGTGCCCACTAACAGAACAAGAAACAAACGAAAACCAAACAACAAATTCAAAACAAAATTGCATGCACTCATATACACAGACATTTAAAAACTCCGACAATCACAAGCAAAGTTCACGTTCATGCAACCTCTCAATACCACTGACACACACACACACAGCAGAAATCACGTACTTGCAATATTCTAAGCACATACATACATTCACGCATATACCCGCACACACAAACGCCCAATTACCCAAACACACACCCGAGCGGTTGGCGTTTATCGGTACATATCAATTTGGTGCATGCTTACGAGTACATTTTTCGATTTTTAAACCTAAATTACACTAACCTAACCTAACCTAACTTACCTAACCTAACCGAAAACACTCCATTTCAACGTATTTTAAAGAGGTGTGTACCGATTAACTGTCGCCCCAAACCTCGTGTACCTGTAAACCTACAAATATCCAGAGATTTGTACCAATAAACACACAACCGCTCGTGCACACACACACACACACACACACACACACACATTCAGAGTACCAGCTCTTACACACTCAATGCATTCCTCAGTTCCATTAGAGGAGAGAGAGAGAAAGAGAGAGCACGGCTTCCTATATGATAGTATAGTAGGTTGTGGAGAGAGTGAGAGGAAGAGGAGATGGACAGAATATATATATATATAGAAGATATATAGTTTGAGGAAAATACGGAGAAATTCAACAGAAATAAAATATATACACCAGAAATAAACCACATAGGAAGTGGAAAATATAAAAAAAAATCTTGAAAACTGAACAGATTGGGATTTACCAAACAAATAACATATAGCCTACAAATAAAAGGAAATAAAACAAAAATAATAATAATAAGCATGTACATAAAACCTTGCTTAGATATAACAAGCATTGATTATGTTTTTAGCCATGTTGATAATACTGTACAGCGTTATGTGTACGTCATGCAAAGGTTACGTGTGTGTGTGTGTGTGATATGTACAATATTATATTTAAACCATGTATAAGCTACTTGTGCGTGTGTGCGTGTGCGCATGAGTATGTGTATATGGCTATATGCATGTGAAGGTTGTGTGTATATTGTGAGTGTATGTGTAGGTCACATGTGTGTGTGTAGGTTATGTATGATTGTGTGTGTGTGTGTAGATTATGTGTGTATATGTGTAATGTGATGACAGTTTGCATGGTTGCCACGCCCTTCTCAACATGCACTCACCATCATCACCACTACCACCATCACCATTATTACCATCATTACCACCATTACCTTCATCAGCATCACTATTACCATCATCACCACTATTACCATCACCACCATCACAATTACCATCATCACCACTGCCATCATCACCACTACCACCATCATCACCCATCTACTATCTCCTCGACTATCACCACCATCTCCAGTATCACCTCTACCGTTATCAACTTAAGTATTACCATCATCACCACCACCACTACCATCATCACCACTACTCTTTGACCATCACTACCATCTCCAGTATCACCACTACCATTATTAACTTAAGTATTACCATCATCACCAAAATCACCACCTTCACCACTACCACTATCTCTTCGACCATCACCACCACTATCACCACCATCTCCAATATCACCACTACCATTATTACCTTAAGTAAAACCATCATCACTACCACTAATATCCTATGTAATAAACTTCATGAACTGCTACAGTAAAATGTATGATTAAAGATATTTAAATGTCTCGCTCCTACTATGGCACCACCACTGCTTCAGTAAGGGCGAATAATTCGATATAGGTTTAAAATGTGTATTAGTTTATTCATCATCCTAAAATTTTGCATAAATGATGTGAACGTCAGTGTCAAAGTACTTGAAAGATATCTTGTGTTATTCAAATTGCTTACAAGTCAAGAATGCAATGCACACTCTCTCTCTCTCCTACTATGGACCACCACTGCTTCAGTAAGGGCGAATAATTCGATATAGGTTTAAAATGTGTATTCAATAATTCATCATCCTAAAATTTTGCATAAACGATGTGAACGTCAGTGTCAAAGTACTTGAAGGATATCTTGTGTGATTCAAATTGCTTACAAGTCAAGAATGTAATGCACACTCTCTCTCATAAACATTCTTCTATTCTTCTTGACCTGTTTTTCCATCATCACTTTCTTCGTATTATCCTCACCATAATCAGTATCATTATCTCTGTTATCTTATGTTACTCTCCTCTTATTATTCTTTAATCATTTTCCTCTCCCTCCTCCCTATTTGTCTTCTCTCTTTCTCATCTTATTTTCTCCCTTCCAACTCCTTTTCTTTTGTTGTTCTTCTTAATATAGTCCTTCCTGTTACTCTCTCCTCCTTCTCTTCTTCTTTCGTATCCTGCTTCTCTATCCCTCTTCGTCTTCTCCTTTCCTACCTTCTTCTTCGTCTCCTCCTCCTCCTCCTTCTCCTAGTCCTATAGTCCATTCATTAGAGGTAGGCCAGAAATAATAACTACTAACCTCTAAGTAAAAAAAAGACTAGAGTAATCCAGCTATTTTTTCTACCATTTTGGGAAGAGTCAAGCCTGGAGGAGGTTGGGAAATTTGCAGCCCATTTGTTCTAGCCCATTATGACTTACAGAGGTTAGGAGTCACGATTCTTGGCATACCTATAATGATCAGGGTATAGTCCTCCTGCTTGTCCTCCTCCTCCTGCTTCTCCTCCTCCTCCTCCTCCTCCTCCTCCTCCTCCTCCTCCTCCTCCTCCTCCTCCTCCTCCTCCTCCTCCTCCTCCTCCTCCTCCTTCTCCTCCTCCACCCCTCGCGTCATCTCCTTCATAATCTTGCATAATGGTTTAAGGGAGCCCACCTCGCTTTTTTTCTCTTCCTCTCCCTCTCTCTTTGGCTTGTATCCATTCTGCACCATTCAGCCTACTGTTTTAAGACGTTTACCTCCATCCAGGTGTCAATATTTTCCTGGTGAGCGGTAGCGAGCTAGCATATATATATTTTTGTTTTGTCAGCAAGCTAAATTTGTAAATTTTTCGATAGAAAAATGTCTCCGGCGAAGACAGATTTCTCCATACAATGCTGGCTCGCTACGCTCGCCAGGAAGAAATCGACACCTGGATGGGGATAAACGTCTTACAACAGTTGGCTGAATGGGGCCGAATGGATACAAGCCAGGGAAAGAGAGACAGATAAAAAAGCCGGTGACCCCCCTTAAGTTCGTGTTGAGCTGGATGTACAACAAAACGTTTACATCCTCCTTTGATACCACCGTGTAATCTGACCTGTGTGTGTGTGATCTGGGCGGTGGTGATTAGAATTATGGTTTTCTTCTTAACACTATCTGGTTCGACGTCTTGGTCAGGCCAGGTCAGGTGAAGGTATTGAGGGATAAGCCTTTACAACGGCACCTCGTTGCTACTTTCTACTTTCCTAGCTTTCTGAAGAGTAGAGAGGGGAGAAGGGATGTTGGAGAGAGGAAGCTGTTGGAGTGGCTTTGTTATGTGTGTTGTTAGTCTTCATACGTCATTGAGCGATAGCGAACCAGCATTGTATGGAGAAATGTTTCTATCAAAAAGTGTACAAATTTAGCTTGCTGTCAAAACAAAAATATATATATGCTGGCTCGCTACCGCTTGCCAGGAAAATATTGACAGCTGGATGGGAGTAAACGTCTTAAAACAGTAGGCTGAATGAGGCCGAATGGATACAAGCCAAAGAGAGAGGGAGAGACAGATAAAAAAAGCGAGGTGGGGTCCCTTAATGTTCCTCCCACCATTTTCCACACTGCCTTGGGTCCTGCATTTCCAAGTTTCACTTTCTCCCTTCCTCTTAGCCTTCTTGCGTCTGTATCCATTTTTATTTTCTCTTTGCTCATGTTTAGGCTCTTCGTTTCTTGACAATTTACTCTCCAAATGTTCTTCTCTCTTTTGGGGTTTGTTTTCTCCTTTCTCTTATTGCTTCTTAGTTTCCCTACCTAGTTTTCTTCACCTTCTACCCTCATCTACAGAGCTCAATTTCTACCCCTCACCTCCAACCCTTATTTACATGCATTATATCTGATTCTTAAAGCCATTTTCATCCACTTCTAAACTACCAGTCCTGACTTATAGACTTTGTATTCTCAGTCACCACGTTATAGTCGATTCAGTATAATTAGGTTGGAAATATTGACCAGTAACCTCTAAAACTAAACATAAAACATAAGAATTTAAAAAAATGGGAGTCCTCAGAGAGCCGATTGGCCCATGCAACAGATAATTTGTTTGAATTAACTAAATAATTTACAGATATTAGACGGATTTACATTCCCATTTAAGGTAGCATAATTTTTAAAGTTATTTCATCCACTAAGAGCGCTGTGAAAGGTAAATGTTGTTTAACCCCTTTACATCCTTTATAATATATTCTGGCAACTATTAGACGATTATGTTTAGGTTAGGAAGGTCGTCTACCCATTATGTGTTTCTAAAGATTATCTCAAATAGTCTTT
>CM064493.1:45208291-45230791 GCA_032716605.1 Paralithodes platypus
GATTTAAAAACGTTTGCCCCATTAGTTTGGTGATTTTAAGAACTGTCGCCCCATTTCTGTCAATGTTAAGGCCTTTCGTGCCATTAAGAGGAATCGGCCTTCGGGCAGGACATTTATCTATCGAAAAATGTAAACATTTATTTAGAAATTGGGTCTAGGGGGGTGTAATCTTAAGTTTGATGGAGGTCTAGGGAACAAAATAAGAACTTCCCCCTTAACTGAGCTAAAAAAAATCATGTCGCTATCTTTTGTTCTTTAATCACCCAAATTACAAGTTCCAATATTATGAAGAGTGCGCAGCTCTGTTGATAAAGACGTCATGGAAAATTACTTTTGAGTGTTTGCACATGTATGCTCAAGTTATAGTCGGTCTTTGTGCTTTAACTTATTTCGATTGGCCCTTCATTACAAGCCAAAGCACTCTGGGGAACGGTGTTGGTGTGTGTGTCCTATTAATCACCCTTCAAAACAATTACCAACGTACTGAGGAACATAGTTTGCTGGAGTGCCCCGCTAAGTATTTTATACAAGTTAGCCAAACGAATTTCTACTCTCTTCCATTTTCTCTATCATATACATATTTTCTGTTACGTCAACGAGAGCGCAAACTAAAGTAAATACAATTAAATGTGCTCTCCCTCCTACAGTGTACGGCTAATAACAGTGCAATCAAATTAATGTAGCTGTATTATCGTAATAGTAGTTCTGCAGAAGACTGACGCCATTTACGAGAGGCTTTCTACAATAAAACGACACATGGCTGTTATCCTTGAATCACCGAGAGTACAAAATATCCAGATAGCCTACAATTAAATATAGTCAGAAAACAAAATGTTGTTTCAGGCATGTGACCTACCATTAGCAATTTTAGGGATGTCTAGGCCTAGGTGGAACTGCAAGACCAGTCCCAAGTTAGTGGCAGATACGACAAATCGTATTCGGTGATCATTTATATGCCAATAATTAAGGAAGAGATAGGGCCTAGACTAGTTTCGAAAATCAAATGCTACTAGTGACATAGTACACCCTAGGTATAAATGGTAGCATTAATATTAAGTTTTTCAGTCTTGCTGTATAAATATATATAATAATTAATCTTGCATAACTAAATTGTAAACTAATGTAAATTTTGTGTCATGCAGTATCTATAATTTAACCCTTTGAGCATCAGCGACGTGTGTTGTAGTGAATTATAGCTATTATTAAGCGATAATGTGCAGCTTTTAAGACGGATCTGGGATAGTTAAAAGAGTTGGTCGAGATTGTTTGAAGCCTTATTATCGCTAGAGGTCTTTCCTAAGCTAAATCAAATTTGATCTTTGCCAGAATATAATCATAAGGATGTCACCGAAACAGAAGGGGTTTTTAACATTAAGTTGGTGTTTATAGTAGGTTGCCAATAGGCGTAACTCTACTCATAGTACTGTGTAATTGTCATGCACTATCCCTGTACCTTGACTGACGAGTAGTGTGCATGGCCTAGGTCAGGTCTATATATCTATTTAGTCAGGCCCAATCCCCACTTTTCCTTTTTTTTTTCCCCCTTTTTTTCCCCCTCTTCCTTTTTCCCTTTCCTTTTTTTTTGGGGGGGGGGGGGGTGGCCGACTCAAGACAGAGCAAGAACAAGAAAAACATAAAACAACGAACACACACACAGACAAAACACAAATTCACATGCATCTAGGTCACCCAGGTCAGGTCAGGTGAAGGTATTGAGGGATAAGCCTTTACAACGGCACCTCGTAGCTACTTTCTACTTTTCCTATTTTCTGAAGAGTGTAGAGAGGGGAGAAGCGGTGTTGGAGAGAGGAAGCTGTTGGAGTGCCTTTGTTACGTGTGTTATTAGTCTGTATACGTCTATTAAAAACACAAGAACACATATCCTGTCCGTAGTGTTGCCAATTTAGCTACTTTCCCGCTGGATCTACAGGAGAGGTGTTTTCTTCGATCTAGAGACAAATTTTACATCTAGCGACATGAATTCTAGCGATATTCTGTAGATTTGAGCCATTTTAGCCCTTCTTTAGCGGGGCCCGACTTAAGTCCGTATCTAAAAAGCTGGACAATGTGGCGGGGCCCGACTTAAGTCTGTGTGCAATTTTGGCGCAATATTGGCTCTGAGAGAGAGCCGAGCGGTGGGAGGAGCATAGATTTCCTCATGACCGCTCGCCACGACCGTCATGGGCCCACTGACATTTACTCCACTCTACTCCACCCTCTCTCACTCGCTACACACGTAATTATGTAACAAAATGACCGTATTTTAGCAATTTTGCCCTTCGGTTGCACGATCGTTGCAAGACAACCAGTGATCGTAGAAGGATGGTTCGGGTGTCATTGGAAAGCTCAATTTACGCCCTTTCAGGGATACATACTTGTATTACACTCTGGCTCTTGTTTATGCATGAAAAAGAGCACGGAAACAACCCCATTTATGGTAAAAAAAAAAACGCTGGGCGGCACGGTCAAATATACTCAACCACCCGCTCTTAAGGTGTTAGAGAGATATTGTAGAGGTTGTGCCTTATTCTAGCAATATTCTGTAGATTTGAGTCATTTTAGAGAGATATTGTAGAGGTTGTGCCTTTATTCTAGCAATATTCTGTAGATTTGAGCCATTTTAGAGATATATTGTTGAGGTTGTGCCTTTATTCTAGCGATATTCTGTAGATTTGAGCCATTTTAGTGAGATATTGTTGAGGTTGTGCCTTTATTCTAGCGATATTCTGTAGATTTGAGCCATTTTAGAGAGATATTGTAGAGGTTGTGCCTTTATTCTAGCGATATTCTGTAGATTTGAGCCATTTTAGAGAGATATTGTAGAGGTTGTGCCATTATTCTAGCGATATTCTGTAGATTTGAGCCATTAGAGAGATATTGTAAAGATTGAGCCATTATTCTATCTATTTTCGGCATATATTTACTATCTAATGGATTTAATTTGGTAACCCTGACTGTCCGTCATACACCTCCAACAGACATCAACTGGATAGAGTTAAAGGGAGATGGTCTATTTTATGTGGCTCCTCTTCTCCCTCATGCTTAGCCCCATTTGTTTTCAGATTTTAAGACGTTCGGCCCATTAGTTTGGCGAATTTTAACTGTTCACCCTTTTTCTGTGTCAATTTTAAGACTTCGTGTCATTTAGGTGTCGATTTTTTCCTGGCGAGCGATAGCGAGCCTGTAATTTAGGAGGAACCGGCCTTCGGCCGCGAAATTTTTCTACTGAAAAATGTATAAATACAGTATATCTTGAAGGGGGATCCTTAAGTTTACTTAGTTATTGTACTCAGCCAGCTAGAATATTATTTTAGCAAACAAACTCTGCAGCCTTAAACTGTATGTATATATGTATGTATGTATGTACTCAGGCACGTATCCCATAGCTGGGGGTGGCCGACTCGAGGCAGAGCCCAAACAGGAACAACATTTAAAGTTCCAGTTCCTATGGTCCGGAACCACTTTCGCGTTCCCTCACCCCTTAAACTTTCGTTCTATTCTTTAAATACCGTTTTTAAGTTTCTTAACCATATGACTGTAGACTATAACGCATTTTGACAGTATTTGCTGGCTATCATTAGACGATTTTATACAGTTTAGGAAAGATTTGTGGGAATTATATAGATATACGCTATCCCAATTAACCCTTTGACTACCATATACACTTCCTAATCTCAATACAATCGTCGGAGAGGAACAGAACTTATGTGGTCAACTGTAGGCTACCTATTGCTGCTGCCCATCTACAAACTATCCTCTTTACAACCCCGCGCCCCCAACTTCGTACTCTTCAAGCTCCTCTTTTTCCACAATCTACCTTCCTGTTCCGTGTTCTCTCTCTCTCTCTCTCTATCTCGTCCCATATATTTGTCTCTGCTTGGTTTTGTTTACTCCCTTGTGTGTATACATTATGATCCTTATTCTTACCTGCAATGTTCACTCCTCCCCCATCTCTCTCTCTCTCTCTCTCTCTCTCTCTCTCTCTCTCTCTCTCTCTCTCTCTCTCTCTCTCTCTCTCTCCCTCTCCCTCTCTCTCTCTCTCTCTCTCTCTCTCTCTCTCTCTCTCTCTCTCTCCGCGGAACATCACAACGCTTGCACAGGTGTTTAAAGGAGATATGAGCGCAAACAGATTTACCAGCGCACAGTACTTCACCCAAGAGAGAGAGAGAGAGAGGTGGGGGGGGGGGGGGGCAATCATAGCATTGTTGTGGCTTTCGTTTGTGAATTATAAAATGTTACACATTAATTTATCAAAGACATTTCGATGTTACTGTTGGCAAGCCTATTATCCCTTGGGTGTTATTTCTCTTATTTGTATTTATCAGGTCTTCCTTTCTTTTCTTATAATTATATATACATACATTCATACAATAATGAGACAAGCCATTATGTATTTGGTAGCCCGAATGTCCGGAACCAAGTTGGCGGACAAAGGAGCTGCCTATACGCTATTTCTTCTAACATGGCGAAAGGTTAGACTCAATTTGCAGCTGATTGATTGATAATCAATGTTGAACTAAGAATATGCTCTGTCTCTTTGTACGATAATCAACGGGGAACTAAAAATATGGTCTGTCTCTGTTTCGTATTAATGCCTAGATTTTACAATTAACAACACATCTGGCATACACACTGTTACAATAGCCGAGTAATTAAGATGGGTAGGCTACTAGCTAATTTCTCGCCAGCTTAACCCCTTGAAGCTCTGACGCGTTTTAGTAGTTTATTTTGTATCATTAGACGATTTTATGCAGTTTAGGAAGGGATTAAAATAGGTAAGGGCTATCTCAACCAACCCTCTGACTTCCATATACCCTTCCTAATCTGAATAAAATCGTCTAATAATTACAAAAAACCAGAAAAGAAATGCGTCTTGGATCTTGAAAGGGTTAAAATAAACAGAATGTGGTAAGTGAATATTAGTAGGAGTACAAAGGAAATTAAGCAACAACAGGTCTAGTGACCCTTCTAGGCTGCTTGTCCTCCAAAACACTGAGGATCAAGTGTCCAAACAGTGGTTTAGTGTGGGTAAGGGAACATTGGAAAGGGAACTACTGCCCTGGAACTAATGTCCGTGGCAGGACTAGGAAGTTAGTAGGGGACATATGGGTTAGTAACTGAGGGCAGGATAAAATAAAGTTATTCATTTACAAACGCAGTCAGTCGCGGGTTTGATGCGAGATATTTGTCTAGGCGGAGTTTAAATGAATCAACGGTGCTGCAGTCTATAACGTCTCGGGGAAGCCCATTCCACAAGTTGACAACTCGATTGAAGAAGAAATTCTTAGATTCGTGTGAGTTAAAAGATTTACCAATAATTTTGCAACCGTTTCCCCGCGAGTAATTAGATTGGTCGATAGTGAAGTACTTACTACAGTTCATATTGTCGATGCCTTTGATGATTTTGAACACTTGAATTAAGTCACCTCTTAATCTGCGCTGGGTTAAAGGAAATAGATTTAATTCTCTAAGACGCTCTTCGTATGGTTTGTTCTTTAGGCTAGGTATAATTTTGGTAACTCTACGTTGAACTTGTTCTAGCTTGTTTATGTCGTTTTGGTAATAAGGGCACCAGCATTGAACGCAGTATTCCAGAAGAGGGCAGACTAAGGAATTGTAAAGGGTTAGGATAACGTCTTTGGATTTATGCTCAAATGACTTGCCTATAAAGCCAATTATTTTGTTTGCTTTCTTAACAACTTCTGAACATTGTTGACTCGGTTTTAGGTTACTCGATATTGTTACTCCCAGATCTGTTTCTCTGTTTACATTCTTGAGCGGAGTGCCATTCATCGAATAGTTTGCTTTCTCATTTAGGTATCCGATATGTAGTACTTTACATTTATCCGCATTGAAACTCATTTGCCAAATTTGGGCCCAATGTGACAATTTATCTAGATTGTGTTGCATATCGTCAACTTGATCTTTTGAGAGTACGCTATTTGCAATTTTTGTCAGCAAATTTTGAGATTGTACAGGTGAGACCCTCATCTATGTCGTTGATGTAAATTAGAAAGAGAATTGGTCCTAGGAGAGAGATGCGAAGATCAGGCTTTGAACCAGCCTATATATATATATATATATATATATATATATATAATATATATATATATATATATATATATATATATATATATATATATATATATATATATGTCGAAATATACTATGGTCTTTCTCATCCACTCTGTGGGGCGGTAAGTAAATGTTGTTTAGTCAATTCCCCTGGCTCTCGCACTCTCTCTATCTTTTTGGAATCTTGTCAAGAAACTGTATTGTCTGTATAAATCTTATGATTAGCAAAATGTTGCACATGGCTAAGAAATCTAACTAAATTATTGTACCATACACAATTATTGTACCGTACACAATTATTGTACCATACACAATTATTGTACCATACACAATTATTGTACCATACACAATTATTGTATCGAAATGTATTATTCACTGTTCGCACCCACTAAGTTAATATAGATTATTAAGAAAAATCAAGTCTCCTTGTTAAGGGGGGTCACCTGCTTTTTGTATTTTTCTCTCTTTCTCTGGCGTGTATCAATTCGGCCCCATTCAGCCAACTGTTTGAAGACGTTTATCCCCATTCAGGTGTTGATTTCTTCCTGGCGAGCGATAGCGAGCCAACATTGTATGGAGAAATCCGGCTTCGCCGGAGACAGTTTTCTATCGAAAAATTTAAAAATTTAGCTTGCTGTCAAAACAAAAATATATATATGCTGGCTCGCTACCGCTCGCCAGGAAAATATTAACACCTGGATGGGGGTAAACGTCTTAATACAGTAGGCTGAATGGGGCCGAATGGATACAAGCCAAAGAGAGTGGGAGAGAAAGAGAAAATAAGGCGAGGTGGGCCCCCTTTAGAAAAATCAAGTCTGCCTGTTAACTACCTTGTCCTAGACTGAGGGTGACATGGTGGTATTGGGTTTTTAGTTATATAGACCTCCCTTCCCTCTCTCCATTCTCTCTCTCTCTCTCTCTCTCTCTCTCTCTCTCTCTCTCTCTCTCTCTCTCTCTCTCTCACTACCCTCCATCAAACCCCCCCCCCCCCAATCAACTAAGGAACTCCATAAATCACACAATATTGATGGTGGGTAAAGGCACTTGTGGTTTGGGGCCCAAGTTGTTTGCATTAGCCTCCATTTTGTTGACCTTGTTTTGTTTACTATTATATTCAGGGGACCACCTCGCTTTTCTTTCTCTTTTTCTCGTTCTCTTGGTTGTATCCATTCGGCCCTATTCAACCTACTGTTTTAAGATGTTTATCCCCATCCAGGTGTCGATTTTTTTACCTGGCAAGCGATAGCGCGCCACCATGTATGGAGAAATTCGGCTTTGCCTGAGACATTTTTCTATCGAAAAATGTATAATTTTAGCCTACTGTCTAAAACATTTTCCAAAATATGCTGGCTTGCTATCGCTCGCCAAGATAAAAATCGACACCTGGATGGGGATACACGTCTTAAAACAATGGTGCCAAATGGATACAATCCAGAGAGAGAGAGAGAGAGAGAGAAAGAGAGAAATAGAGAAAAAGAGCGAGGTGGTCCCCTTAAATAGTAGGCCTATATCCCGAAGTGCCATAGGGAAGCATACCTTAACCCTGTAAGTACCAGCGATGTGTGCTATATTTCAGTTTAGCTATATTTTGATATATTGATAGTGATTTACCCTAGAATATATGATATGCCGTTCTTTTTTCAGATTAGATTGGTTTGATCACTACCAATATACCTTTATAGGTGTAATTCCTATGGACACGTTAATTACTTTTGTCATACCTTCTTTTAACCCAAAATTGTTCAGTGTCTGAATGAACATTGAAATTATCTACTGGATGAATTGACCAGAGCACGTGAATTCGAATTTGTGGAAGTGCTCGAATATGCCTGTGAGTTTTTGAAGCCTCTAGCAACTGCCCTAAAATACCAGTAAGTTCCCGGAAAGTGCCATGAGAAAGTTAGAGTAGTGCCTGCCTTCTTTCACGTCGTTTGGAAGTTGGGGTGAGGTTGCTTGCTTGCTTGGAAGGCTTTGGATGCGTGCCGAGTTGTTCGTTTGTTTAGTGTGTTATTATGTTTATATAGTTAGTTTGACATGTACAGTTGCCCACATTAGTTCTATTCGTCTGTGTGCTCTTATACATAGAAATATGATACGCATGATTGAAATAAGGATGTAGTTTCTTATGCAGTGCTTAACTCATCTGATTAGTCAACTGATAGTTAGAAGAAACCACACTATACTACTATTACTATTTTACCATTTTACTTTCATACATAAGATCACAACGACCAACAAAACTCGTGTGGGCAACTGTAACTTTTTCGTTGATGGAAAATATGATACGTTTTTGTTTAATTTGGGTTGTAGTTGCTTGGTTAGTGTTCATACCATTCATAATTAAACAATATTTATATACACATCAAGTATATTTCACAAATACACGTGTGCTACTAAATGTTTTTACTCTCAGTCGGGGCTCGGACAACCAGAAGTCAAAGAAAAAAGAAACACACACACACACACACACATATATATATAGAGTGAGAGAGAGAGAGAGAGGCTATATACTATATTTTAGTACATATTATTGTTATATTAATTACTTGTTTAGATACATTTATCGTTATTATTTCCCACTCTATTCCACATTCAATTGTTAGTTTTCGTATTTCATTGAGGATAGGTCGTGTAGTTTAATACCAGACCAGTTTAATATAGCCATGGGGACTATGTGGATGGCTGACCTCCCTTGCCTGTATGAATATGAATGTATGTATGGCACCAGCTGTGACACTGTAGCGCTCTCTCTCTCTCTCTCTCTCTCTCTCTCTCTCTCTCTCTCTCTCTCTCTCTCTCTCTCTCTCTCTCTCTCTCTCTCTCCAGGTGCCTTATCTCACCATCTGACAAAACCCTGCCTCTGAATTTATCATCGCGTCCAATCACATTTCTCTTCCATAATTAGTTGTTTTTCTATTTATTTAGTCTATATTCAACTGTGGTTATTATTTGTCATCACATTATCGTTGATTTTAACTTCACTGACCTATGTATCTCTCTATCTATCTATCTATCGATCTATACAGTATACTGTGGCACATACCCCATTTGTTTCCAATCACTTCCCTAATTTATGAATTGTTGTCGTAAATTGATTTATGACACTCGACAACTTATCTGAACTTCATGCCAAACACAGCAAATCAAACAATCAATAAATACCTAAATAAGAGAAAGATGAATTAATATATTAATCCCAGGCACGCATATGAAACTAGAGACAGTCCATCCATGTAACAGACGTGTTACTACCCTAGAAGCACAGGACATAATGCTAATATTTATTACCAGAATAAGTTAAAACAGGTCATTTGATGCCTAAATCAATGGAAATGTGAACATTGTAGCTAGGGAAAAGAAATCGCTGGAAAATCATTCAATGTGATGCTGCCTAATTTCACACTTCAGCTAATGCTCGCAAGGTTTAAGTTAGTAGATGGAATTGTTCATGACTTCAGAAATCAAATATTTAAAGACATAATGAGCGATAATCGATGCAAAGTGATTGCTAGAATCGGTACAAAACTAAAAAAAAACGCGGGAAAAATCACTAAAAAAGTGTCTGTGTGATTCTGCTTTTATCAGGATGGGCCTGTACATCGGCACCATGGATTAGTGATCGGTCGGTGCGTCTGGTGGCTTGGCCGATATCGGATGCCGGTCACGTATCGGAGCCGGCGGTGGTGGTGCTGTGATGGGGTGTGGTGTGTGATGGTAGGGATGGTGAGGGTACGGTGATTCTGTGATGCGTAATGGTTATAGTGGTGATGGTGAGAAGTATGATGTGTGGTGTGATGGTGTGGTGGAAGGGATGGTGATTGTGTGATGCGTAATAGTTATAGTGGTGATGGTGAGAAGTATGATGTGTCGTGTGTGATGGTGTGGTGGAAGGGATGGTGATTGTGTGATGCGTAATGGTTATAGTGGTGATGGTGAGAAGTATGATGTGTGGTGGAAGGGATGGTGATTGTGTGGTGCGTAATGGTTATAGTGGTGATGGTGGGAAGTAGTATGATGTCTGGTGGAAGGGATGGTTATAGTGGTGATGGTGAGAAGTAGTATGATGTGTCGTGTGTGATGGAAGGGATGGTGATTGTGTGGTGCGTAATAGTTATAGTGGTGATGGTGAGAAGTATGATGTGTCGTGTGTGATGGTGTGGTGGAAGGGATGGTGATTGTGTAATGCGTGATGGTTATAGTGGTGGGGGTGAGCAGGAGTATGATGTGTGGTGATGAGGTGTGATGCTGGTGATGGTGGTGAAAGAGGTGGTGTGAGGTTTGATGTGTGATGGTGTAGATTGGTGGTGGTGCAATGTGTGATGGTGTTGGGATATAGTATAGTGATGATGTGATGTGATGAAGGTGGTGTTATGATGTTAGTGGTAATGGTGATGCAGTGTCATGTGCTGGTAGTAATGTGGATGTTGGTAAGTGCCCATGTGTTCATTGTGTGATGTCATTATATATATGCTGTTCCTGTTCCTGTGTAGTGTTATTGTTGTTATTATTTGGTGATAGGTGTTATTGATGTGATGTGACGTGGTAATGTGTTAGTGTGATGGTAAATAATTTGTCTTTGTATTATTTTGATTGTTGTTGGTAGTTGAGGGATCTGGTGGTGGTGGTGGTTCATTTAAAGTAGTGCTGTGGAAAGACTTTCTTGATTCGCTACTTATAAAGTTTGACCATCGTATTGTTGCTCGACATACACGAGCTAGTTAGCCTAGCTAACCTTATCTCTTACCTTATCTTAATCCTTATCCTTATCCTTATCCTTACCTTATCCCTCAAAGAAAACCGAGTTTAACGTTTACATTGTATGGATAACTATAGCGAATGAGCTTTGCGCAGATGATGCACTTAAACAAATTTTGTTAAAGTCGTATTATTGAAACTATTTGCTGCTAAGCTGAACAGTAGTATGATTTATGTAACTATTATCTTAACAGTCAGTGGTAAAACTACAGAGACAACGAGGAAGAAAAAGGACAGAAATAAAAAATCCGAGTAGGAATTGTATAAGGTACGAACAGCCATTACCGTAATTGTTAAACATTGGGCGCAGACCGGGAGCCTCATTACGGATACGGCACAATGAGGCTGATAAGGCAGAGTCCGCTTCAGGCCGGATAGTGTGAGAAAGAGAGAGAGAGAGGGGGGTGGGGGGGTAGGAGTCCAATTGTATACTATATCTATTCAGTATTATAATGCCAAAATATTTACCAGCAACCTCCTGGAACTCAAAAATGGCCGGAACAAATGAGCTGTACATTTCCACACCTATTTACTCTTTGACAACTCTCCGCTATATGATTAAACTAGCAGGGGTACCCAGCGTTGCCCGGGTAATCACCATAATCACTACTACCACCACTACTACTACCATAATCACCATCATCAATCATCACAATACTACTACTACCATAATCACCGGCCTCGACCTCCCTGTGCCTCATTAAACGGCGACCTCGATTTCGGCCGCTAAATGACCTCCGATTTAGGATCCGACCTCATCCGTACCCCCATTTTGGGGGGCTGCGAACAACTTTCGTTCCATACACCTTTTCGATCGGAGGCCTCCTTCTGCCCCAAACGGCAATTTTTTTCACTCCCGTATACTACATAAGTTCTGCCGAAAATTGTATTAAACAAAAGTGTCTCTGATTTCCACTAAACTCGCCTAAAACCATCTCCAAAGCCTGGGCTTTCCAACGGTGCCCCACACTCCCACCTGGCACCAAAACTGTGGGAGGAGTTTAGTAACAAAGGTCGGGTAACTGATCGGGTAACTGACACACATTGACCTTTATTTATTAAGATATCAACTCGATTGCTCTCATACTTTCATGGTCATAAGAGGTTTATAGTCAAAATTTCTGACCTAATTATAGTGCATGGAAAATAGTGAGGTGAAAAGTGTAAATGCTGTTGATTGATTAGTCTGTTTAGCTATAAGGTCTGGTAAGGTGTATTAATTCTGGTTCGATAACATTATGTGGAAGTTATAGCGATAGCAGAGGGAGGTAATGGTGATGAGATCAACTTTAAGTATACTAAGTGTTGGTGGTGATCGTAGTGGTGGTGATGGTGGGGTTATTTGAAGTGGTGGAGGGTAAGGTAAGGTGGTTTAGGTGATGAAGTGATGGTGGTGGTGTTATTGGAAGTGGTGGAGGGGAAGGTAAGGTGATGAAGTGATGGTGGTGGTGATGATAGTGGTGTTGGTGGTGTTATTGGAAGTGGTAGAGGGGAAGGTAAGGTGGTGTAGGTGATGAAGTGATGGTGGTGGTGGTGATGGTGGTGTTATTGGAAGTGGTGGAGGGGAAGATAAGGTGGTTTAGGTGATGAAGTGATGGTGGTGGTGGTGATGATAGTGGTGATGGTGGTGTTATTGGAAGTGGTGGAGGGGAAGATAAGGTGGTTTAGGTGATGAAGTGATAGTGGTGGTGGTAGTGGTGTTGGTGGTGGAGGGGAAGATGGGAGTGTGGTATTGGTGGTTTAGGTGATGGTATTGAAAGTGATAGTGGTGATGGTGGTGTTATTGGAAGTGAGGGTGGTGGTGGTAGTGGTGTTGGTGGTGGAGGGGAAGATGGGAGTGTGGTATTGGTGGTTTAGGTGATGGTATTGAAAGTGATAGTGGTGATGGTGGTGTTATTGGAAGTGAGGGTGGTGGTGATGATAGTGGTGTTTCTGGAGACAGTGTTGCCTGTGTAGCTACTTTCCCGCTAGATATAGAGGTATTAACTTGGATCTAGCGGCGAATTTTAACATCTACCGACATGAATATTAGCAATATTCTGGAGATTTTGGTCATTTCAAAGCGATAGTATAGAGATTGTGTAATTCTTCTAGCGATTTTCGGTACTTATTTACAATCTAGCGGACTTTATTTGGTATCCCTGTTAATTTACTTCGATCTAGAGCCAATTTTGTACATCTAGCAATATGAATTCTAGCAATATTCGGGTAATTTGATCCATTTTAGAGCGATATTGTAGAGATTGTGATATTATTCTAGCGATTTTCGGCAAATATTTACAATCTAGTGGACTTGATTTGGCAACCCTGTATACTAATGATGGCGGTGGTGTTGGTAATATATAATACACAAGGTAAAGTGGTGTAGATAATAGGATGATGATAGTGTATCGAGAGAGCGAGAGAGCTATGATGATTATGCTGTACGAGTGAAGGAGGACGGAAAGAACACAATAAATAAGGGAATTTGGAAAAGGAGAAGAGGGAGAAAGAGAATGGAGGGGAGAAAGGGAAGAAGGGAGATAAGACGAAGAAAAGAGGATGTAATTGAGAAGGAAAATAGGGAAGTAGAGTGTGGAGGAGACAGAAGACAAGACGAATAAAGGGAAGAACAAGGAACGATGAAAAGGTATGAGAATAAGTAGGGCAGACTAGGAAGATGTAAGAGAAGAAGAAGGAGAAGCAAAATGAGTAGGTATTGATTGAAAGGAAATAAGGATTAAGGATTAATAAAGGAATAGGTAGAAGAGGGAGAGAAGTATTGGTAGGGGAAGGGTAGCTACTGGACACTGGGGGCATTAGAGGAATGGAGACGATAATATTGATGAAGAGAAACCCTAGATATTGAGAGTACAGACACGAAGACACTATACTCTATTAGGTGAAGAGGCAGAATGGGGACAAGATAAGTTTCTTCCTTTTTTCTGAGGTAGTTTAAAGTCAGCGTACTTCTATTTCCATGTGTATGAAAGAGACAAAGGCAAGCTTCCTGTGACGAGTGTCTCCCCCAAAGCCAAAAGAGTGACAGAGCCAAATTCATGGGATGTTGGAGTCAAAGTGCCTGGGCACACGAAGCTTAAAGCAGTTTAAGTCATAGGATGAAGGAAAAATTGATTGAGTGCGTCATTGACTGTACCGTGTTCCTATCTAATCCCTGAAAACGTTTCTCCGTTACAAAAAACAAGCAAAGCATTGGAGTCGAGATACATAACCCTTTGATTACGGGGCTGTTCGGACGCGTCAGAAAATTGTTGTGTTAACCAGAATTCAAGAAAGTAAATCATATTTGTACTAAATGCGTTTTGTAATTTTAACCCTCTGACTATGGCAGGTTCCTTATACCCGTAATCTGAAGAAAATCTGGCTAATGCTAGCAGGTAGAAAAATTTAATACAAAATACTCCTCGAATAGTGCCTATATTTGTCGTAGCATTCAACATAATACAAGTATTCTAAAATATACCACTGTCCACATTCAATATTATTTTCTTCATCTCTCCTCTATAGTACATTTCGTAACTCTACAAAATACAAATAATAAAAAATACACAGCACTCTCCACTTCCAATATTGTTTTGTTTATCTCTATTCTATAGTAGCCTACATTTCGTAACTCTACACTATACAAATAATCTAAAATATACCACTGCCCACTTCCAATATTGGTTTGTTCATATCACTTTAGTACATTTCATAACTCTACAATATACAAATAATCTAAAATACCCCACTGTCCACTTCCAATATTGTTTTGTTGATCTCCTCCATCGTGTACCTCGTCCCCGTCCTGACATACTGCCTCGTAACCTTCATCAACTGGCTTTTCAGGGGAAGGGAGAGGAGGGGTTATTGAATTGAAGTTTGAATAAGAGAGGCGAGGCTGGCGAGGAAGGAGAGAAAGTCCATGTCTCACGAATGCTCTTTACTTTACATTTCTCTGAGAGACTAAATATTAATGCACAGTAAATTCTGGTGAAGTAGTTAACCCTTTCTGTACCGGTGACGTCTTTTATATTTGATTTCAGGAACATGTAGGCGATTTTATGATGCTTATAAAGGATATAAAGTAACTAAAAGGATTAATTGAGATTGTCTGTAGCCTTTTAATTGGTGGACGTCCTTTCTAAGCCGAATGAGATCATCTAATAGTTGCCAGAATATAATGAAAAGGACGTCACCGGTACTGAATGGCTGAAGTAACCTATAGCTCTTCCATGAATACATTTCACGTCAATTATAACGAGTTTCAAATCTTGTGACGATAGATTGACCTATTCTTTATGTGACGTCAATTTAAGGGGGGGAATGATAAGACAGTCGATATCATAGGAAACGAGTAATGGATGATTGATTTGGGATAGATGGGTCCAAAATATATAGATCATTGTTAGTATTATTAGTAGTGGTGGTATTGTTATTATTACTTTGATTAATGTTAGTATTATTGTTAGTAAGTGTAATTATTCTTTGTGTGGGTTAAGGTAAGAGAAGAAAGGTAGAAATGAAAATAAAGAAAATCTGATTAGGGGTAGGCGGATCCAAAATATATATGGTACATAATTGTTAGTAATATCGGTATTGTTGTTAATATTTGTATTAATGTTAGTATTATTATTAGTGAGCGTAATTATTCTTTGTGTGGGTCAAGGTAAAAGCCGCTGTCACACGAGCGATTTTTCCGTCAATTTTCCATGAGCAAGTTTTTTCTCGTTATATTTCGGGACTTTTTTGCACTGGTATCGGTAACTAGACTGAAGGTAGATTATGTTAGGCGGCTGAATTCTGATAAAGTGTAATTTTTGAAGCTGCCAGACCATAATTGCCCGTAAAAATTGCTCGAAAAACGGCTCGTGTGACTCCGGCTTTAAGAGAAGAAAAATAGGGATGAACATAAAGGATGAGGGTAAGAGAGGGTGCAGGTCTTCTAGGTATTACTATGATAGGGCTTCCTTACTTAGCTTAGCACCCTTATATTCTCTCTCTCTCTCTCTCTCTCTCTCTCTCTCTCTCTCTCTCCATACATACACACACACACACACACACAAATAGATAGATAGATTATGAGTAATACATTACATAGATGATCATGTAAAGCTACAAACATAAAAGTAACCCAGCTGCGACATTGTGAAAGGAAGATAAGAAGAAGTGTGGAAAGGTAGAGAGAGTGTTATACGGGGACTAAAGAAGAAGGAATACACAGAAAAATAAGGTTGTATGAGGAGAGAAAAAACAATCAACTTCTAAAACAAAAGAGGGGGAGCAGGAGAACGCAAAATTTAGAAAAGAGGAAAAGGAATACAAGGGAAATAATGTAAAGAAGGAAGAGGAGAGACAGAATAATTGCAAAAAGACAGGAAAGCAATAGAGGAGGAAAGAGAAAAAAACGAAGGAATCGGAAAATATAATAAAACCGAAGAAAGCCAAAAACAAAACGAAAACAAATGTAAAACAAGGGGAGAAAAGCAAAAACAATTCTTCAAGAAATTAAACTAGAATAAGAAACAGAGAACAAGAAAATCAAGAGATGAGAAGAAGACAACGGAAAGAAGAAAAGAAGAAATACGAAACTCAAAAAGGTAAAAACTGGGCAAGGGGATGGATTACAGCAAAACTTTTGGAGTATCTAGTTAGGTCAAGATTCAGGACACGAAAGAAGGATAAGAGGGAGGGAAAGAAGATTACGAGGAGAGAGAGAAAGAGAGGCGCTAACCATTGTGGAAAAGAAGGATGTAGTAAAATATGTACAGTACTGTACAGTGTACAAGTGATTCGGTGATAAATATAAATTGTCAAACGGTGATTAATATAAAATATAAATATGGGTAAGAAAGAGAGAGAGAGGCTAAACGTTGTGGAAAAAGAGGATATACTGTATAGTAAGTAAAATGTATGCAAGATGATTCGGTAATAAATAAATATTGTAGACAGGGGATGGCGAGAAAACAGTGAGAGAGAAACAGATGTGTGTGTGTGTGTGTGTGTGTGTGTTCGTTCGTTTAGTTCCAAAGCTCTGAGTGAGGTGCGCTGCCGGGAACGAAAAATATACCTCTCCATTTTTGTGTGTTTATCTCAAGTTTAAAGGTATTTTTCATTATATTATATTAATGCATTTATTTATATAGCCTACTTATCATTGTTTCTATTAAGCAATTAGTTGATTAGTTTAGTTTATACGGTATTTATGTATCTATAGTGTATATAATACATTCATATTACATTCAAGGCTTAGATTGTATTTAAATGGGCAAAACGCTAATATTTTGTCTTAATATATCGTATGTGTCTTCTAAATATCTATATAGTTGCATTATATATGGAAAATCATTGGGGATATTTCAATAATAGCCCACGTTTAACCGATATTTAATTTCGCTCGACTTTTGCAAATTATCATGTAAATTGGAAAATATTGGGCAATATTTGATATACACATTTTTAGTTCAGTTACAAAGGGTGGTGCAATGAGAAAGTGGAGTAGGTTGGTAGGTAGGTAGGTAGGTATGTATGTTAGTAGTGATTAGAAAGATTAAATAGGTAGATAGTGAAGTGATAATAGAGGTAGGTAGGTCGTTTTTAAAGTAAGCAGGTAGAGAGGTAGATTGAGTAGGTAGGTCGGTATGAATTTTAGTTGATAGTGAAGAGGAAGTTTAGGTAGGTAGGTATATACTGTACTTATGTTAGTAGTGATGAGAGAGTTTAGGTAGATATGGAAGTAGTGGAGTGATTACAGAGGTAGGTAGTTATTTAAGTAGGTAGGTAGGTAAGAAGGTTAATAGGTAGGTAGGTAGGTAAGTACGAAGATAGGTAGGTAGGTAAGTACGAAGTTAGATATGTTATAGGTAAGTACGCAGGTAGGTTAATACGTAGGTAGGCAAGTAAGTACGAAGTTAGGTAGGTAGGTAGGTAAGAAGATTAATAGATACGTAGGTAGGTAGATAGATAATAAGGTTAATAGGTAGGTAGGTAGAGGAGTGACAGCAGCTTGGAGGTAGAACGCGTGTTGCTCTCTGCCGCGTGCTATATATCCCCCCCCAGACCCCCTTCTGAAACCCCCCACTAACGCCACTCCCCCTCTTCCTTGCTTCCTGTTCCTCTTTCCCCTCTCTCTACCCCTTCTACTGCCCTCCTCTCCTCTTTATTGTCTCTCTTACTTCCTCCTCTCTTCTCCCCTCTCGCTCTCACTCTCTTTCCCATCCATCACTGGTTTGTTTGCCTTTTTCGGTTTCTATCTTCCCCATTCCTTTCGTCTCTCTCTCTCTCTCTCTCCTTTCTCCATGTCATTGCTTCCTACTTTCACTTTCATACTTTCTTTATCTCTAGCCTCTCTATAGCTTCGCATTTCTCTTCCCCTATCCACTTCCACTCATTTCCTAAGCATCTCCCCTCTCTACCCTTCGCCATGCCTTCTATCTCTATCTCTCTTTCCTCAGTACTGTGCTTGATATTCTCTCTCTCTCTCTCTCTCTCTCTCTCTCTCTCTCTCTCTCTCTCGTTGATCAATACACTGGTCACCTGGCCCTGACCCTCAGCCTTTCCCCTTCTCTTTCCCTCTCTCTCTCTCTCTCTGAGTTGCGGGTGGGGAGAAAACCTGCTTTGCTATCCTTACTGTCCACTTATTAGCAAAGTTTGCTAGAATTAAGTCCGGACTGCCTAGTAGGGACCTCAAGTATTGTGCAATCTGTGTATCTATGTAACTTTATGTATCTCTCCTGTGAGTCATACCTTACACACACACACACACACACACACACACTATAGGCCCATATACTGTATATATATATATATATATATATATATATATATATATATATATATATATATATATATATATATATATATCACAAATACACGTGAGTTACTTAATGTTTTTTTTATACTTTTAGTGGGGTTCAAGACAACTGTCGGTGGTTTGGGCCACAATAAGAGTAAAACATATATATATGTAGTAACTAGCCTATATAAAATTTAATAATACATGAAATAGGGATACAAATGCAAAATAATATGGAAATGCCAACGTTATTTACATTATATATTATATATATTTTGTTTAATATGGACTACAGTTTGAAAACATAAACGTGAAGTCAGGAGACTGAAGAAATTGCGGGGAAGTTATGGAAGTGCAAAATTAAACTTGGTCTCGTCTAGGAGTGGTGAGAGAGATAGAAAGTAGTAAGACATTGGAAAAAGAATGATGACCGTTTGTTGCAAAATTGTTTAATGTTGATGAAGGTGAAGAAAAGGATGTTATTAATGATGATGGTGATATGATAGTGGTAATATTGATGGTGATGAATGGTTGATGGTAATTTTGATGATAGTAATAATATATGTGAACATTGTTATTTATATAAAGCTGATTTTATCTAAATAAAACATCTATCTAGATATACAGTATATGTTTGATAATAATAAATAGCAAGAACTTACTAACTCTGGAGTAATAATATATGTGAACATTGTTATTTATATAAAGCTGATTTTATCTAAATAAAACATCTATCTAGATATACAGTATATGTTTGATAATAATAAATAGCAAGAACTTACTAACTCTGGTCAGTCATTGTATATAAATTAAATTTGGTACAAATTTAAATTCGACGCCAATAATTGTTGGATTATTAATCAAAATTTAAGATGTTTCCTAGATGATAATAGTCAAAGTGAGGTAATTGATTTATATATGATTAAATGTAGTGATACGTATCAGGGTATTTAAGTATATTGAATGATAACACAAATTTATGATAATATCCATGACGGTAGTAGGAGTAACGAATGCAGACTAGTTATACAAATCCTTCTTATAATGAGAAATAAGGGCCAAAGGAACTAAAAGAAAATAAGTAAAATAAGAAAATTAAATGATTAAGGAAGGGTAACTGCTATAAAGATGTTAAGGGGAGATGGGCCGGTTTTCTGGACACATTTCATCCTCATGTTTAGCCCCATTACTCTTCAGATGTTAAGATGTTTGCCCCATTAGTTAGTCGATTTTAAGACCTTTCGCCCCATTTCTTCGTCAAAATTTGACCTTTCGTGCTATTTAGGTGTCAATTATTTCCCTGGCGAACGATAGTGAGCCTGTAATGTTGGAAGAACCGGGCTTCGGCCAGGACATTTTTCTACCGAAAAATCTACAAATTAATCTAGAAGGGGATCTAATGGATGTTTTTTTTTTTTTTTTTAATTTGATGGAGGTCTAGGGAGGAAACTAGAAAATAATGAATACATGTACAAATCGCCCACAAAGTGAACCATCTCCCCTTAAAGGTAATACTTCCGCCATCCAACTGAACTGAACTGAGTGTGTCTTTACAGAAGAGGACGGGCAGGATAAACATGATGGCCTGTGATTAGAGTTTATTCATTATATTTAGGCAAAACAAAATATCAATCACCAACCTTCTGTGACTCAAAAAGGACTATAGTAATCGAGTTAATATTTGTGTTATTTGGGAAGAATCAGCCAGGGAATAGGTGTGGAAGTTTACAGTCTATTTGCTCTCGCCCTTTTTGAGGTGTAAAGGTTAAAGGTCACTATTTCTGGCCTACGTATAATTAACAATCTATAGTATTGTTTGCTGCATGTACCAACGTGTCAATTTAAATGGGAGGTAGTCGCATTTTCTGGTATTTGGTTCCCCCCCCCCCCTGATTTCGCTCTAATAGTTGAGAAGTTTTAAGACATTCCACCCCTTTACATTGACGAAAATAAGACGTTTCACCTCATTCGGGTGTCGATTTTGTTTATGGGCGAGCAATAGCGTGCCTGTCACCTAGTAGAAATTGGCCTTCAGCCGGGACATTTGTGTTTCGAACAAAATTACAAATTTATGCTTTAATGGGATCTGGGTGAGTATTTTTTTAGTTTGAAAGTAGTCGGGGAATGCGTTTTTGTTACCTAGGGGGTAAACTAAAATGCAGTCCTTGACAATGCCAAAAACAAACAAAATCCTCAATAAAAATTAAACAAAATATTATAGTTACCCACAAAACGTCGGACCAGATAATGTTAAATGCTTGACGAGGCTAAAACGTGGAGGAAATTAAATGGACTTTGGTGTGAAACTTAATTCGGAAAAAAAAAATCCAAGTTTTAATCAGAGCTTTGGTAATTTAAACGAGTAAATATTGTTTTTCGTTTGACTTTCGTTTTCTGAGAGAGAGAGAGAGAGCGAGAGCGAGCCTTCTACTCCTCCTCCAGCTCCCTATCTCTCCTATATGTTATATATATAATTTCTTTAAATTAGGTGAAGAAACCTTTAGACTTTGAAATTGACTTAACTATATTCAAGTCATGTTATATTTAGGATGTTTTTTTAAACTATAACTAGAGAGCTAACCAGAGTTGAATTATGTTAGGTAATATTATTTTCAACTTCCTAAATTAAATTAATGAAAGCATGTGATCCTCCCAGGATTTGAACCCAGGATACATCATACAGACCTTACACGCTTTAACCATTACACTATCAAGAGATAAGGCTTGATCATGACTGCGCACATGTATTCACGGAACCCTGCAGCATGCATACAAATATACAGTAGGCCTACAGATAACACGTGGACAAATTGTTCCGTCCTGAATGAACTTTTATTTATCCTAAAACAAAAATCTCTCTTTTTTTCCAAATACATTAATCCTGGGAGGGCAGCTTCATCATAAATTGTTTTCACTTTTTTTAAGGGATTCAAAAAAGGATTAATTCGAGTTGGGTGTAATTTTATGTTTTAGTCGCGCCTACATTTTGTTTTTCACTTTTTGTTTAGGCCTAATTCATTTAGGGTACAGAGTTTTCGAATTGTTTAGCTTTTTTGTCATGTTGGATTTGCGTAGTTGTTGCGTGTGTGAGTTGGGAGTGGGTGGCATGTGCTTCGGTGTGGGTGTATCCTATTGTACAGGAGAACGAGAGAGAGAGAGAGAGAGCGATCACTCCTATTATTGTAATGAATAAATTTTGTTTCTGAAACTAAGAACAAAGTATATGACATCTTGTCATTGAAAGAGTACAATTATACTTACAATAGCCAACGGCACTTAAAATGGCGGTATGTGTATTATGTTCTTGAAACTATATAGATGTAATATCATCGACATATGCATAGTGTGAGAGAGAAGTGTTACATGCCCGTGTAATAAATGGTATATTGTACCTCTACGTCTGTGTTGTAGAAGGGAGAGTGAGTTTTTATGTATTAACTTTTATATTTTTCGAACAGGCGTTTTTTGTTTTTGCATATTGTTGTGCATTCTCGTTTTTGCCTGGTTGGCTTTGCATGTACAGTCAGTCAGAGAAGTTCGGGGACCCTTCATATTTTCAGGCTTGTGGGTAACTCAACCAGTAAATCTCAACCAGTGCCACATCGATCAGGGCCAGTTAAGGGGGATGGGCGTATTAATTTGCTTATACGATGATCTTGTTATTATTGTTTTAGTTTCCTCCCTAGACCTCCATTAAAAAAAAAAAAAAAAAACACCCCAATGGTGGCTTCAAGATAAATTTGTACATTTTTCGATAGAAAAATGTCCCGGCCTCTGCTATATTACAGACTCGCTATCGCTTGCCAGGTAAACAAAGCAAACACCTAAATTGCACGAAAGGTCTTGATATTGTCAAAGAAATGAGGTGAAAGGTCCTAAAATCGCCAAACTAGTTG